>SJYX01013390.1:165614-188829 GCA_006410675.1 Oreotragus oreotragus
TCCCTGGGATTCTCCAGGCAAGAATACTGGAGTGGGTTGCCATTTCCTTCTCCAATGCATGAAAGGGAAAAGTGAAAGTGAAGTCGCTGAGTCTGTCCGACTGTTAGCGACCCCATGGACTGCAGCCCACCAGGCTACTCCGTCCATTGGATTTTCCAGGCAAGAGTACTGGGGTGGGGTGCCATTGCCTTCCCCGAAAGCATACTCCATAAAATGCTGTTAATATTTTACTGCTATCTTTGAAGTTAACAAACCTGTAGAAAGTTTTCAGGCTGGTGTAGATGATCTTGTCAGTTTTCCATATCTTCACTTGATTTTCTCCTTGAAGCCAAGAACCACTTTATGAAACCCCATTTGGATATACCTACTGTAAGTCCAGGTTCGATGCATGAGACAGGGTGCTCAGGGTTGGTGCACTGGGATGACCCAGAGGGATGGGATGAGGAGGGAGGTGGGAGGGCGGTTCAGGTTGGGGAACACATGTGCACCCACGGCTGATTCATGTCAATGTATGGCAAAATCCACTAATTGTATAGTAATTAGACACCAATTAAAATAAATAAATGAAAAGAAAGTAGAACCTCCATGTCCTTAACCCTTACATTCTCTCCTTCCTACCAAAAAGTTCTGTTTTATTGCCCATATTCTCACAACTGTACTAAGTACTGTGATAGTGTGATAGTTGCTCAGCTGTGTCCGGACTCTTTGTGACCCCGTGGACTGTAGCCAACCAGGCTCTTCCATCCATGGAATTTTCCAGGCAAGAATACTGGAGTGGGTTGCCATTTCCATCTTCCCAACCCAGGGATTGAACCCAGGTCTCCCGCATTGTAGGCAAATGCTTTACCATCTGAGCCACCAGGGAAGTCCGTACTAAGTACTATGAGAAACTAATTCATAATCAGCAATTAATTATATCAATTAGACTAAAGAGGATTTCTTTCCAACTGTATTTTGCAAGGGGTTCCTAGAATAAACCATGGTTTAATCCAGGTTGATACATTGTTAATGGTAGAATGAGATCACAATAACTGGTGGGAAGAAAGATTTAAAATGTGGGAAACTCTAAACGGCTCCTGTTAAACATACTATGAAAACATCCTCTCATCTACATACGCATATGACAAGTTCTGGTTTCTTAACTTTGGAAAGGTGCAGACAACACTGTGGGGCTTGAGTTCAAACTCAAGAATAAGAGATTGCATGCGTATGTGTTCAGTCATGTCAACTCTTTGTGACTCCATGGACTGTAGCCTGCCAGGCTCCTCTGTCCGTGGGATTTTTCAGGTAAGAATAGTGAAGTGGGTTGCCATTTCCTTCTCCAGGGGATCTTCCTGACCCAGATATTGAACCCGTTGTCTCCTGCATTACAGGTGGATTCTTTACTGCTCAGCCATCAGAATGAGAGATTCAGTTCAGTTCAGTTCAGTTGCTCAGTCATGTCTGATTCCTTGCGGCCCCATGGACTGCAGCATGCCAGGCCTCCCTGTCCATCACCAACTCCCAGAGTTTACTCAGACTCATGACTAGCTATTAAAAAGGGATACATAATTGGTGAACATCTAGTATTTTTTCAGCTGCCAGATTTTTAAGTGAGATTACTAAAAATAACAAAACTATATGAACATGTCTTAACCACAGATAACTTTTTCCAGAGGACTGGGTGTGACATCACACTGATGCCTCTCCTCCAAGATTCACTTGAAATATCTGACATATGCATCCAGGACATAAAAATAGTCACAAAGGTGCTAACATAAAGGGGATAGGCCATTGCCCCACACATACTGTAAAGCCTCAATTAATTCTTGAAAATTATTTGGTAAACTAAAACCACCCCTGGCGGGGTCCAGCCCCGGTGGATCCAGGGAAATTCAAAGGGTGAACGGCGTGGGTTAGGAAAGTTTATTTATTTAATTAGAAATATAAAAGAAATTAAGAAGAAATAGTGTAGTAGGAAAATTTAGTGGAGAAAAGAGGCTGAATAACTTGGTTTATGTGGAAAGCCAATAAAGTTCCAGACAAGGAAATTGCACCATCTACGTTAGGCCACTGGTGTCCTCTCGAATAGCGGGGGTTGCCCCACCTTGGGCTCCCTCTCACGTGGATCTTAAAAGCCGGGGCAAGTAAGTAGGCATGGTGAGCCTCCATGCCCCAGATGGGAATTCAGCCAGAACATAGAGTAAGAAAAGAAGACACAGGGGAAACCAGTCTTTTCAATGACTGGCCCAACCTCTATTGTTGTAGAGGCTTTTTATACCTTTTTTTGTACATAGACATCAATGGATAATATAAAATTATGCAGCGTCAGCAGCCCTGACTCTTATCGAGACCAGGCTTTCTCTCTGCATACCTAGTTGTATACATAAGTCTTAGGTGATTTACATCATCTTCTGGCCAGAGAGCCGATTAGCATTTTACGGCCTTTTTCTGATAAGGGTTTGTCAACCAGAAGACTTATTTATGTTGTTCTTCCCAAAGTCTGGTGCCACACTCAAAAAGCGCTAAATAAAGTTACATTCTTACATAGCAAGGACACAACAATTTATAACAATGAAAGAAGTACAGTGATTTGTAACAAAGAAAAGTAATTAACTCAAAAGTCTAGTGCTGCCAACATCAAAACTACTATATTCCTATTTCTATATCCCAATTACATTGACTAATATCCTTCAGGTGCCTAAAAGATAAAGAATATGAAAGCCTGGCAGCAGTCATTGAGTCAACAGTGAAAACCTGTCACCAATATAATTTTTAGCTCTTTAGAAAAGGCTGTGTATCTTTAAGATGCTTTAAGCTTTGTGCCTCTCATGGGTGGGGGCTATAAGCAATTCACAAGTTGTAAAAAGTCCGGGAGAAACTGTTAGGCAAGTTAGAGAGCCATCAGAGGGGGTTTGAGCTGAAACATTCCTTTCAAATGCAGGAGATTGAAGCCCTAAGTTAACTTTTTCCAGAGAGCGTCAAAAGAGTGGAAAAGCACAGTACAATAAGGCAGGCAGACTCTTGGCTTTTGGGGGTAGATGTTCAGGGAAACTCAGGGGGAACCCCTGAAGCCGGATCACGCCTTTGCGTTTTGTCTGACTTCCTTCCTCATGACCTTTGCCATGGGCGGGATTCCTCATGCTGGCTCCTGGCAACCCCTTCTCTGATGCTGTCAGAACATCCGCTTACCATGTTAAAACCCACAATATTAATAGAAGTCCAACATATCTTAGAGGCCTCTTTGTGTTCTGGAAGCAACAAATTCCTCATTAAATTTTTTTTTTCTTAAGCCCATTGATGCTGGTATTCACCACTCTACCCATAAATAAATGAAACTTTTTGCAAAAAAAAGGCTATGAAATCTGTCTAAATTGCAATGCAACAGAGGTTCTCATTAATGCCAACAAGAAACTCCTTCATTGCAGAAGACTCAGCAACATCCTCTCATGCCTCTTGGAGGGTCTGTATCACCCACGATGACCATAGGTGGTCCATTGGCTTCTGAAACAAGAAATTGCCTTCGTCAACCTCACACTATGCCATTATAGAGGCAACTGCTTGTCACATACTCTGATCACCAGGAAATGGAGCCTCTCATAGCCATAAGCCTGTAGCTCTGTATACCTAGATGCACATTGTGCTTTGGTTCATAGAAACACCTTGCAAACTTAGCACAACCATAGAGGACTCCTTGCCTAAATGAAAAGTATACCCATAGGATAGAGTCAAACCTGATCCCTGGAGTTTATCCTATCCACAGGAGGGGGCGCCTCTTCCTGTCAGTCCCTTGACAAACAGCATGATATTAAGGGGGGTCACCCTCATGACTAAGACCCTCATGAACATCAAAGGTGATAGCAGCGTCATCATTACATGTGATGGGACTTTCTAGAAAATTGTATTTTTCGTCCCTCAACAAGGATGCTCTTGGTAAAGGATGGGACTAAAAGGTTAGCACAGCTAACTAAACTTCAAACAGTCAGTCATCTGACCATATATTTCTTGGCAGAGAGCAGTCATCCCCAACCCGGCCCCCGAACATTTTAACAGACCTTTGACCTGTTGCCCATCTGATCTGACCAGTGGGAGCAAGAATGATTTCATAGCCAAGGGTTCCTCCTTGAGGGTAAAAGCTGTGGACTCTCTTCCTTCAGAGATTTTGAAAATATGAGTCAAAGACACAAACGACTCTACACACATTTGATTGACAAGTCCTCAGCAAGATGCTCCTTATTCCTTTCAAGGCTTAGTCACAGCAATGTGACAAAACCCTCATTTCACTTCCAAAGAAACACAATTTTGGGCTTTTGAGCAAGCCACTTAGGGGAACTTTTGCCTCCCTTATCAGCTTAAGGCCACAGGCCACAAAGAGTTAGGTAAACCATGTGACTTACATAAAAGTTCAAATGAAAAGTAAAGCAACACTTCAGTCATCATTCAAATATCAGGGGCAAGATATAGTGAAGGCTTTGACTCCACCTCAAGCCACATCTCTTCACTCGTCCCCCTCCTCTCATCTGGACAGGCTGGTAAGGAAGCCCAGATGCTCCCTTCTTTGAAGTTGGTGTAATTTCAAGCCATACAAGCTCTTAGACTCATAAGAGAATTCTCACCATAAACTTCTGAGCACCATGAAGCACCAAGCCAGTCACCCTACCTAGATACTCCGGACATAAATTGGCCTTATCTGCACATTTTGGGGCCTGTCTGGGAACCTTCCTTGCTCTCTCCCCCAAAAAAGCCTTATTGTATGAACAATGCATCTTTTATATATTCTTGTTGCATGTGCAGTGTCTTCTGGATATCTGAATCAAATTTGGGGTCAGGTGGCCCATCTTGCCTCCGTGGAATGATGGCAACAGCTTACCTGCAATTTTCAGCCTTCCTTGCCATGAGATGGTCCCATATGGCTATCTTTGAAATGAGGTGACATGTGTAACTTTGAGATCTAAGCAGTTGGCAGCTGGCATGTTTCTTTTGCACTTCATTTCCCCTTTCTATACAGCTATGAGGCTGTGTTTTACAGTTGGTTTAATCAGATATAAGACTTTGGAAAGATGCCTGATCTGCACTGGATTACAAAGAATGAAAAATAAACTTTTATAGTTAAACCATCGTTGTCTGATAAACTACTCTAAATACACAAGGTGATGGCACCTGTTGACCTCTCGATCCATCCAGATGATTTTCTCACATATTGCATGTTTCATCCCACCTGAATGTTATCCTAACTCTCTCTGCAGTCTGAGCAGGTCGTCACTTTGCTGTTGTGCCAGAACAAAGTTCTTAAAGGCCTTCTGTTGGCAGCCACTGTTTGTGAACTTCCTTGCTCACTTCCTGTTGTTTCAGAATTACAGAAGTAGCTTTGTTGCTTTGGGGAATGAAAAACCACATCTGGTAGCTCAGATTCAGCACCTTGCTGCAGTGTGACCTGAGTGACCTTAGATAAGGATGGTAGTACTGGGTTTTACGTACATATATTTATGAAATAATACAGGTTATATCTATTAGGTTGGTGCAAAAGTAATTGCGGTTCTGTATTGCTGAACTTTGCCATTTGATATTGGTATACATTCCTAAATAAATGTAGCTGTGTTATACATCATCTTAATGTGCATTTCTTGCTTTATGTATTTTTGCTACTGAATTATTACTTGCTGTTTGTATTTAGTTTAGACTACAGAAATGTTAGACAAAAAAGCAAATTCAAGGGATTTTATATTTGAGTTCAAACTGGGTCATAAAGCAGTGGAAACAACTCTCAACAGCAACAGCATATTTGGCCCAAGAACTGCTAAGGAACATACAGTGCAGTGGTGGCTCAAGAAGTTCTGCAAAGGCGACAAGGGCTCTGAAGATGAAGAGCTTACTGGCCAGTCATTGGAAGCTGACAAGGAGAGCACAATCAAAGCTGGTCTCTTACAACTGCGTAAGACATTGCCCAAGAGCCAATCATTCTACACTCGCTTGGCATCTGAAGCAAACTGCAAAGGTGAAAAAGCTCAAAAAGTCGGTACCTCATGAGCTGATCACAAATTAAAGCATCATCGTTCCATCTTCTCTTATTCTATGCAGCAACAATGAACCATTTCTCGATCGGACTGTGATATGTGATGAAAAGTGGATTTTATACGGTAACCAGTGACAACTAGCTCAGTGGCTGGACCTGGGTGAACCTCCAAAGCACTTTCCAAAGCCAAACTCGCACTAAAAAAAGGTCATGGTCACTGTTTGGCGGTCTGCCACCCATCTGATCCCCTAGAGATTTCTGAATCCCAATGAAATCATTACATCTGAGAAGCATGGTCCACAGATCCATGAGATGCCCTGAAAACTGCACTGCCTGCAGCCAGCACTGGCCAACAGAAAGAGCTCAAATCTTCTCTGCCACAATGCTGACTGCACATCATACAACCAACGCTTCAGAAGTTGAACAAATTGGGCTACAAAGTTTTGCCTCATCTGCCATATTCACAAGACCTCTAGCCAGCTGACTACCACTGCTTCAAGCATCTCAACAACTTTTGCAGGGAAAATGCTTCCACAACCAGCAGGATGCAGAAAATGCTTTCCAGGAGTTCATCAAATCCCGAAGCACGAGTTTTTACACTACAGGAATAAACAAACTTATTTCTTGTTGGCAAAAGTATGTTGACTGTAATGTCCTATTTTGATTAATAAAGATGTGTTTGAGTCTAGTTATAACGATTTAAAATTTAGGGTCCCAACTGCTACGACTTTTGCAGCAATCTAATATGAGATGTATGAGATAATATGTATGAGAACTATAAGTTACATTATATATAAGCTAAGTTAATATGTTATCTATATGAGATAAACATGTATGGAAAGGGGCCCATGCTAATTTCAAGAACTTTGACATTGTATTTCCTCTCACTATTATTGTTGTTTTCATTGTTATTTTTCCTTGTCTTTAAAATCCATTAATTTCTTTGAAATAAAAAACTTTGATAAACCAAATGATTCCCTGGGTAGGCATTTATTGAATGGGAAGTGGCTTTATTCAGCTAGGATGGAGACTGAATTGAGGATGAGGAAGTTTTTGATATAGATATCTTCCCTTATAGACAGGGTACAGTCAAACTAAATTCAACATGACATCACTTGGTAAATGGGATGGGTAACAAGATATCCCCACTCCCAGGGACATCACCTGAGAATGGGGACAGAATGCTGCCAAAAATCTAAGGGGCTCAGATGAGAAAGTATTAAAATGATGTTATTTGTATCACTTCTGCTATATTTTACACTAACATTTAGCCTTTATCTTTTTTCTACATTTATGTCTTATGATTCTCTAAAGTATTATTATGAATAATCAATACTTTATTATTATGAATATAATTGACTTCTGTTTGTGGAAAATGAAGCTCAGACAGAGTATATGATTTGGATAAAATTCCTTAGTTAGTAAAAAAAAAAAAAAAAAAGCTAGCTTTTCTGACTTCCTCTAGGTCATTCTGTCTTCTTTGGGGAAAAAACAATCTCAAATATTTTGCTCATGGGTAGTGTGTGACATATAGGAAATACATCAATTTTATCTAGAAAAGTACAATTTTCCATAGAAAAGTACAACACTTCCTCCTATTGCTCCTTTGTCTGCAATAGAATGGTAAGTAGGTAGTAAAATCAGCATGTAAGCTTGGGATTGGAAATAGCAGATGAGCGTCAAATTTCATTAGAGAATATGGAAAGACAGGAGAGGAGGAAGAGGGAACCACTGAATTCCTATTCGAAATATCTGACATATGTGGCTCACTCTGCTTTTGCTTTACAATGAAGAGTATTTCTCTTTTATTTTTCAGAAAGAGATCAGTTCTGCCGTGCAGGAAGATTGCTATGCTGCAGTAATAACAGCTGAGACTTGCTTTGCGTGTGCTGTGCGGCTCAGCATGCAAAGTCACTTATTACTCCATCAGACATGAAGTGTCCGGGGACAATGATATGCTGGAGCCCAACGAGGCATTGGTTTTCATTTATGAGGACAATTAACACAACAGGTTTCCCTCTAGCCTGTGGTGTTGAAAAATTAAGTAACTCCTCTCCAGCTACAGACACGTCATATTGGGCAGCATCAAAAGCTTAATGTTAAAATCAGTCTACTCAGCTAGATGTCACTTTTCCATTTCTTCCTTTTAAAATCTTCATTATCAGCAAAAACACATCTTCATGGAGAGATTCCTTGCTGATGAAAACACAAAGATTTTTTATTAACTAAAGCAAAATAAATGCTAAATAACCTATCACCAGGATACTCAGAAACTATTCTGTCAACTCCTCCTTAATGGAAGATGTCAGTGATATAAATGAGAAAGCAGAAGCAAGTAGTCATTTAAAATTGCCAGCCTTGGGAGAGGAGGGGGCTGCTGAAATGTGCAATTCTGAAGATGCCCTTTATCTTCTGAAGCAGCATGACAACTTCAGTAGTATTATCTTTTATAGCCCAGTGCCACATAGAATGGTAGATGAGGCGGTGGGACTGAAAAAACTGAATCTATACTGAGGGTCTCAAACACATTTGGCCATGAATCAGGGGACAGGCCTTAAAGGTAAAGCTGAGTCTATAATAATAATGTGAATAAAGTCTGTCACTGTCCTCATAATAGCCAGTTCATTTCAAAGACCATTCTTAGCTTTAATATTATAAGATAAGGACTGTGGTTGATGGAAGAACAATGCTTGTCTTAAGGGGAAACTCAGCCCGAGCCACGCAGAAACATTCTTCTTTTGCCAGATCTTCTGATTTCTCTAAACACATCACAAATATATAACTTATACAAAATTTTCCCAACTAAGACGTTTATGATGAAAAAGAAAGAAAAGAGGGAGGAAGGCAGGGAGAAAGAGAGGACAGGAGGGAAGGAGGAAGGGAAGAAATACATCCTAGCCTGGTTTTGAACTCCAAGCTTCCACTTTGCCACCTCTGATTAGGTTAATGCCCTATATTTTATTTTTCCAAATAAAAGACACATATATTTTCAGCAATAATACACTCTTAAAAACTTCTGGGAAGTAGTAGAGTGATCATTTTCTGAGCAGCAAATTTGAAATGTATATGCTGAAAAATCTATATGAGGGAATATGTTGCTCAGTTGACAGTTAAACCATGTACATTGCAAAGAACCATTCATTATCTCTACCCGTTGGAACATGTAGGGACACTCCCTGGAGGTGATTTAACCTTTATTCTGGATATAAAATGCTCTGAAAATAAATTTAACTACCAATGAGAGCTCCTAGCCATAAGACAAAATTTAGGCAAGAAAGTATATTCATAGCAGAATGAATTTGTGAATTTTTCTATTGTGAATGACTCGGAATAAACACATCGTGAATGTCACTGGCCTAGTATAATCAGATATCTTAAAGTGTCATTAGGATTTAATTTTTTATTAAGATAATAAAAAAGTTTATTAGAATGATAATAAAAGTTTGTGGTGGTTAGATATGTGTGAAAGAAGAAGAATATAAATATTATCAGAAACACTTATTAATTAAAAATAATTTTACTCATGTATAACATGCAAAATATATATTAACTGACAATCTTAATGGAGCTCCAAAACATTCTTAGTTTATGATTTAGTGTTTGGTCTAGAATCATCCTTTATACTGACTACAGATATACTGCACTCTCTTTTAGGCTTTTTTGGTCAGTTGAATAGACTGTTATTGTCATAGAATAGATCAGTTATCCCCCCACAGGTCATATTCCTGCAAAGAGCCATATTCCATGCTGCTACAAGTCAAATTGGCAAACCAGCAAGCACCTTCTAAACACTTGTTTAGTGGATCACCCGCTTAAATCCACAGGTGAATTTCTGGAGCTCAAAATCTAATTGTAGACCTAAGATACAGTCAAGAACATTTAGAGAATGAGATGATAAGGGTAGAATCAGTACTCAGTTGTTTCAAACAGAAGAAACATCTATGTGACTCAAATAATCAGCAAGGTTTTCATGGAGGACACAGGCTAAGCCACGTTTTGAAAGTCAAGTAGAATTTTAGTGAGTGGAAAGAAGCAGAAAGAGTCACCAATACAGGTAGCCTGTTCTTTATCCCAAGGGATTAATGAAAGTGAAAATGAAAGTTGCTCAGTTGTGTCAGATTCTTTGCAATCCCATAGACTATACAGTCCATGGAATTCTCCAGGTGAGAAGACTGGAGTGAGTACCCTATCCCTTCTCTAGTGGATCTTCCCAACCCATGAATCGAACCAGGGTCTCCTGCATTGCAGGTGGATTCTTTACCAGCTGAGCTATCAGGGAAATGGGATTAATAGCAGACTCTTAAATAGAATTTGTTCTTGGAACATGGTGGTGGTTTAGTCACTAAGTCGTGCCTGACTCTTGTGACCCCATGGACTTGGGGTCCATGAGTTGGGTGTTGATTTACCTCACTGTATTCAGACTTTCCTAGATGATGAACTACCAAATGTAAGTACAGCTATTTTCAAGCATTTAGTAGTGAGTAGCCACCTGGCTGTAAGGACACACTTTTGATAATGAGAGAAACATTATATATCTTGGCATTTTATAGCACAATGTGTGTACCGATTAAGGATCACTACAGAAAGAGAGCCAATGGGATATATGCGTAATATATTAAGAGATTCCCCCCCCGCCCAAATAATTGGCTCTCTAATTGTGGGATCTGGCAAGTTTGAAATCCATACAGCAGAAAAGTCCAAAATTTTTAAGATAGGTCAGCAGGCTGGAAACAGTCAGGAGTTTATGCTGTAATTTTTGTGTAGAATTTCTTCTTTTTTTGCTCTTAAAACATTTAAACTGATTGGAAAAGGACCAAAACATTATCAATTTATTGATAGTCAACTCACTGAAGTTGTCAAACATTTCTACAGAATACTTTCATGACAACACCTCTATTAGTATTTGTTAAAATAATTAGGTAATACTGCCTAGTCAAACTGAACCCCAAAAATTAACCATCACAACATGATGGTATTTGTAGTCTGTGGATTCTGGAGTTAGACTTCCCAGAATTGGATCTGAATTCCACCAGTATGTGAAGCTGGGCTTCTCAGACTGTTTCACAATTTTGTTTTGAAAATAAGAATGATAATAAGATAACCTATGCTATGAGGAAGTTTTAAATATAAATATGCTAAAATTATATGCTCCGAGTAAATGAGTATGTTCATAATCCTAAGTAAGAACAACTTTAATCAACCAAGTTTGATACGTGATACCTTGCTTTCACACCCCTACCACTTACTGATCTTCAGTGCTTGGTACTTAGTCATTCAGTCGTGTCCGACTCTTTGAGACCCCATAGACTGTAGCTGTTAATGATGTGGAGATAGATAAATGGAGAATTTAACATACTTTATTTTTTCCCCAAATTCTTCTCTCTGTCTTAAAACTTTACATCAAGTTGTTTGTTTATTCAGTTATCTAGTTAATTATTCCAACTGAAGCCTTTGGTTTTAACCACAATTTATAACCTACAAGGGAACGATAACCAACTACCTGAAAATATTTGCATCTGAGACATCTTTTTACACTAAATAAGACTTGTTAAACATGTTGAAAAATTATATTTATTTTGTCTTAACAATGTAATTAGTCAACCCACAAAACAAGAGTTTCCAAAAAAGAAGAAACAAAATATTTAAGTAAATCTTTTAAAAAAGTGAAAATAATCATGACTCATAAGCATTCCCAAATATATTTTTGTATTTTGAGAATGATTCTCAAGTATAATGTGAGATATGAAATAGAAATTCATCTGAATATCAGAGCTTTATGACTGATTATAAAAATTTAATTCTGTTTGAAGGAAAGACTTAAAATATCAACAGCCATAAAACTAATCTGAAATTTGCAATATGAAATATGCTGATAAACATTCTGCAAAAAAAAGTAGATGTTGTAATGTAGAGTTCTAGATTAGAAGTTCAAAAAGCACATCATCAGAGCAAAGCACTTAATTTTCCTATAGTAAAGAAAGAGTTTTAAATCTCATATTTACAAAACACATTTGATCACAGAGTTTGTCAACCATTTACCATAGATTTTAATCTGTTGATTCTTAAGGTGTGGTGGAGGATAAAGATTCAGTGAAAAAAAAAAAAAAGATTCAGTGCAGACCTACTGTTTTAAACAAGCTTCCCAGGTAAGTGTTCTGATCTTTGAAATTTGAAAAACATCCACATACATACACCATGAAGCAGGAAGTAGGAAAGCACATAGGTGCCATGAAAGAGAAACTTATGCAATGATATCTGTTGATGTGACCTCACAAAAGAGAAAGAAAATGAACTTTCCATGTCAAAAATGTTACAAAAGTTTCCCAGGAGAACTACAGTTTGCTATCCACGTGTAATTGCCACTCAACTTCAGTTCAGTTCAGTCGCTCAATCATGTCCAACTCTTTGCGACGGCATGAATCGCAGCACGCCAGGCCTCCCTGTCCATCACCATCTCCCGGAGTTCACTCAGACTCACGTCCATCGAGTCTGTGAAGACATCCAGCCATCTCATCCTCGGTCGTCCCCTTCTCAACTTAAAGATTCATTTTTTTAACTCATGGAAACAACCCAATTAATCTATAACTGAGCTGAAAGGAAGTATCTTCACTCTAATGTGGCTGTCTGGAAAGACTGACAACCCTAACAGTATAATGTGGACATAGTCCATCTCTTATTGGTCCTCCTTATGCATTCTAGGCACATATAAAATTTAATTGCATTACTCTTCAAGATTCTAGTTTGGAATCCTCCAAACCAGGTCCAGACAAACTATCTGAATGACACTTATCCTTTGCCTTATTCTGTGTTGCATTCAAATACAACCAGCTGTGCATGCAAATATGCACAACTTTTTTACAACTATATTTCAGGTACAAGGACTTTAGGATGAAAACGGAGTCAAAATCCTACAGGACTTATAAAATCCTAAAGAACTTAAAAGACGTAACTATAATTACAAAAAGGGTAAATATCTGAGGTGTTGGATGTGTTAACAAACCTTATTGTGGTAATCATTTTGCAACATACACACCTATCATCAATCACCCACTGTATACCTTAAATGTCAATGTTACGTGATAATTATGTCTCATCACTGCAGATGGTGACTGCAGCCATGAAATCAAAAGACGCTTACTCCTTGGAAGGAAAGTTATGACCAACCTAGAGAGTATATTCAAAAGCAGAGACATTACTTTGCTGACTAAGGTCTATCTAGTCAAGGCTATGGTTTTTCCTGTGGTCATGTATGGATGTGAGAGTTGGACTGTGAAGAAGGCTGAGCACTGAGGAATTGATGCTTTTGACCTGCAATGTAGGAGAAGACTCTTGAGAGTCCCTTGGACTGCAAGGAGATCCAACCAGTCCATCCTAAAGGAGATCAACCCTGGGATTTCTTTGGAAGGAATGATGCTAAAGCTGAAACTCCAGTACTTTGGCCACCTCATGCGAAAAGTTGACTCATTGGAAAAGACTCTGATGCTGGGAGGGATTGGGGGCAGGAGGAGAAGGGGATGACAGAGGATGAGATGGCTGGATGGCATCATGGACTCGATGGACATGAGTCTGAGTGAACTCTGGGAGATGGTGATGAACAGAGGGGCCTGGCGTGCTGCAATTCATGGGGTCACAAAGAGTCGGACACGACTGAGCGACTGAACTGAACTGAACTGAAAGCTGGTGGGAGAAGGGGAAAAAACAGGTGCAGAGGTTAAGGCATGTCCTCATTTTCAGAGACTAAAACTGAAGAGAAATATTTAAATTATTTGCATTTAATCACTCATTCAAGGAAAAGCGGGGAGGTAACAACAAAAAGGAGATATGTAAAACAATGAGTGGGACAACTTTATAATATATATTTTAAAATTGTTAAACCCTTGTCCAAGGTAAGGAGCAGAGGCTGTGCTTTGCTGGAGCAGCTGGGAAGAGATTCCCCACGCCCAAGGTAAGAGAAATCCAAGTAAGATGGTAGGTGTTGCAAGAGGGCATCAGAGGGCAGACCCACTGAAACCATACTCACAGAAAACTAGTCAATCTAATCATACTAGGACCGCAGCCTTGTCTAACTCAATGAAACCAAGCCATGCCTGCGGGGCAACCCAAGATGGGCAGGTCATAGTGGAGAGGTCTGACAGAACGTGGTCCACTGGAGAAGGGAATGGCAAGCCACTTCAGTATTCTTGCCTTGAGAACCCCATGAACGGTATGAAAAGGCAAAATGAGAGGATATTGAAAGAGGAACTCCCCAGGTNTGACTGTATAGAGCTTCTCCATCTTTGGCTGCAAAGAATATAATCAATCTGATTTCGGTGTTGACCATCTGGTGATGTCCATGTGTAGAGTCTTCTCTTGTGTTGTTGGAAGAGGGTGTTTGTTATGACCAATGTGTTCTCTTGGCAAAACTCTATTAGCCTTTGCCCTGTTTCATTCTGTATTCCAAGGCCAAATTTGCCTGTTACTCCAGGTGTTTCTTGACTTCTTACTTTTGCATATACTATTTCTCAATATAAGAAAGTTTCCTTTAAACTCTAATTTACCAAAAATTTGAAATCAGAAATGTCTAATATGCTTGTCAAATGACTCTTTATTTAGATCAACATTGCCCAGCTGAAGTTTCCACAATGATGGAAATATTCGTTATCTATGTTAATTCTGTAGCTACAAGCCATATGTGACTATTGAGCACTTGAAATATGTCCAGTGGGAATAAGGAACAGAAGTTTTAATAACTTAACTTCTATTATTTAAACTTCTATTGGAATAGCTATGCATAACTAGGCTCTACCACGTTGGACAGAGCACATTCAGATGGTCATATAGGTATTCTCTTGTAATCTATTAATATAAGATATTGAAATACTAGAAATACTGATATTAAACCACCTTTTATTTCTGGAACAACATCTACTTGGTAATGCTAGATTTGACTTGCTGATATTTTATTAATGTAGTAAGATAGAGAAAATTGCATTCACCAGGAATCTTAGAGAGAGCACTATATTTGCTGAGATGAAATGCTTCATAAGCCTCATAGGAAAGGATATAAGTCCTTGAGGGAATGTGAAAATAGCAAGGATAATGGAATTTTCCCTCCATAATGAAGGAGTATGGAATTTTATGTCCAAAACAGAAAAAAATGACAGGGGTAGAATGGAGCCTATGAGGCTGAGTACTGCATGAGGAATGAAGGAGAGAAAAATAAGACATTACTGACACCATGAAAAAAGAATGAGAAAGAGAGATTTCAGATAGAGAGTTTTCTGAAAGATTCTAAATATCGTGTGATGTGATATAATTCGTTCTCTGGCCCCCACAAATTTTTGGTAAAGTCCACAAAGATCACTAAACTTGTAATGTGTGTGTCTTATTTATTAAATGGGTTCACAGATATTACATTCCTCTGTTCTTCCAGACATGTGGTACAAGCTAATTTTTTAATCTCTTAAAATTAGTTGTGATTTGCACTGACCTATAAATGTGAGAGGAATTGGCATGGATCATTTTCAGACAGAAAGCTTTTGGTGCCATGGTTTTCCACATTCCCTTTTTCTGTTTTATGTTCTTGTTTCAGATAATGGAATCTCTGACAGCCCATGTCCCTGAATAAGGACTATATATAACAGAACCCACAGTCAACCTGTGATAGACACAGTGAGAGTAGGAAATGAGTTTTTGTCAACTTGGACCACTAAAATTTTTAGATCATTACTGTAACATAAGCCAGTCTAACTGATATGGAAACTGATAGCTTCTAGTGGAGCATTTAAAAAAAACAACACTAAAATTTTTGGCACTGGATTAAGGACTGGGAGGTAGACAGTGAAGAAAATATTGTTTGCACACGAATAGGTGAAAATCTATTTTATACAGTAAGAAATCATTTGGTACAACGTAGAGAAAACAAAGACATACAGGAAAATGGAAAAATTATGTCCAGAAAAGAATTGTGGTTGCCACAGTTATAACTGGACATGGAACAACAGACTGGTTCCAAATAGGAAAAGGAGTACGTCAAGGCTGTATATTGTCACCCTGCTTATTTAATTTATATGCAGAGTACATCATGAGAAACGCTGGGCTGGAAGAAACACAAGCCGGAATCAAGATTGCTGAGAGAAATATCAATAACCTCAGATATGCAGATGATACCACCCTTATGGCAGAAAGTGAAGAGGAGCTAAAAAGCCTCTTGATGAAAGTGAAAGAGGAGAGTGAAAAAGTTGGCTTAAAGCTCAACATTCAGAAAACAAAGATCATGGCATCTGGTCCCATCACTTCATGGGAAATAGATGGGGAAACAGTGGAAACAGTGTCAGACTTTATTTTGGGGGGGCTCCAAAATCACTGCAGATGGTGACTGCAGCCATGAAATTAGAAGACGCTTACTCCTTGGAAGNGTCCCATCACTTCATGGGAAATAGATGGGGAAACAGTGGAAACAGTGTCCGACTTGTTTTGGGGGGCTCCAAAATCACTGCAGATGGTGACTGTAGCCATGAAATTAAAAGACGCTTACTCCTTGGAAGGAAAGTTATGACCAACCTAGAGAGTATATTCAAAGGCAAAGACATTACTTTGCTGACTAAGGTCGGTCTAGTCAAGGCTATGGTTTTTCCTGTGGTCATGTATAGATGTGAGAGTTGGACTGTGAAGAAGGCTGAGTGCTGAAGAATTGATGCTTTTGAACTGTGGTGTTGAAGACTCTTGAGAGTCCCTTGGACTGAAAGGAGATCCAACCAGTCCATTCTGAAGGAGATCAACCCTGGGATTTCTTTGGAAGAAATGGTGCTAATGCTGAAACTCCAGTGTTTTGGCTACCTCATGCAAAAAGTTGACTCATTGGAAAAGACTCTGATGCTGGGAGGGACTGGCGGCAGGAGGAGAAGGGGATGACTGAGGATGAGATGGCTGGATGACATCATGAACTCTATGGACGTGAGTCTGAGTGAACTCCGGGAGTTGGTGATGGACAGGGCAGCCTGGCGTGCTGCAATTCATGGGGTTGCAAAGAGTTGGACACGACCGAGAGACTGAAGTGAAAGGGTTAAAATGCAGTTCGTCTGAAGCAATAACTGACATTACAATTTCGCATGTACCTCAAATAGCTATATAAGCTAGTCTCTTCAATGTCCATTTGAGAAAAATGAAGTATGGAAGAGTTGAATTGTCTGTGAAGATCACACAGCCAATGCTACATCTAATATTTTGCTTCTGTACAATCTGGTCCCCTTCACAAACTTGAAAGTTTGCAGTTGCGAGCCGTGTGCTACACCAGGATTCATGACTTAAGAGGAGTAGATTTTGATCAGGGGCCGGAGATCAGGCTTGACTTCTCAGAGCTTTTTGTGTAGTCAAGTTTTATAAGATGTCCTTTTCATTATAGGGGACTGGAATGCAAAAGTAGGAAGTCAAGAAACACCTTGAGTAACAGGCAAATTTGGCCTTGGAATCCGAAATGAAACAGGGCAAGGATTAATAAAGTTTTGCCAAGAAAATGCACTGGTCACAGCAAACAACCTTTTCTAACAACACAGGAGAAAACTCTACACATGGACATCACCAGATGGTAAACACGAAAATCAGACTGATTATATTCTTTGCAGCCAAAGATGGAGAAGCTCTATACAGTCAACAAAAACAAGACCAGGAGCTGACTGTGGCTCAGATCATGAATTCCTTATTACCAAATTCAGACTTAAATTGAAGAAAGTAGGGAAAACCACTAGACCACTCAGTTATGACCTAAATCAAATCCCTTATGATTATACAGTGGAAATGAGAAATAGATTTAAGGGACTAGATCTGATAGATAGAGTGCCTGATGAACTAGAGATGGAGGTTTGTGACACTGTACAGGAGACAGGGATCAAGACCATCCCCAAGGAAAAAAAATGCAAAAAAGCAAAAAGGCTGCCTGAGGAGGCCTTAAAAATAGCTGTGAAAAGAAGAGAAGCGAAAAGCAAAGGAGAAAAGGAAACATAAACCCATTTGAATGCAGAGTTCCAAAGAAAAGCAAGGAGAGATAAGAAAGCCTTCCTCAGTGATCAATGCAAAGAAATAGAGGAAAATAATAGAATGGGAAAGACTAGCGACCTCTTCAAGAAAATTAAAGATGCCAAGGGAATATTTCATGCAACAATGGGCTCAGTAAAGGACAGAAATGGTATGGACCTACAGAAGCAGAAGATATTAAGAAGGGGTGGCAAGAACACACAGAAGAAATGTACAAAAAAGACCTTCATGACCCAGATAATCATGATGGTGTGATCACTCACCTGGAGCTAGACATCCTGCTATGTGAAGTCAAGTGGGCCTTAGGAAGCATCACTACAAACAAAGCTAGTGGAGGTGATGGAATTCCAGTTGAGCTGTTTCATATCCTGAAAGATGATGCTGTGAAAGTGCTGCACTCAATATGCCAGCAAATTTGGATAACTCAGCAGTGGCCACAGGACTGGAAAAGGTCAGTTTTCATTCGAATGCCTAAGAAAGGCAATGTCAAAGAACGCTCAAACTACCACACAATTGCACTCATCTCACACACTAGTAAAGTAATGCTCAAAATTCTCCAAGCCAGGCTTCAGCAATACGTGAACTGTGAACTTCCAGATGTTGAAGCTGGATTTAGAAAAGCAGAGGAACTAGAGATCAAATTGCCAACATGCGCTGAATCATTGAAAAATCATGAGAGTTCCAGAAAAACATCTATTTCTGCTTTATTGACTATGCCAAAGCCTTTGACTGTGTGGATCACAATAAACTGTGGAAAATTTTGAAAGAGATGGGAATATCAGACCACCTGACCTGCCTCTTGAGAAAACTGTATGCAGGTCAGAAAGCAACAGTTAGAACTGGACATGGAACAACAGACTGGTTCCAAATAGGAAAAGGAGTACGTCAAGGCTGTATATTTTCACCCTGCTTTTTAACTAATATGCAGAGTACATCATGAGAGATGCTGGGCTTGGAGAAGCACAGGCTGAATTAAGGTTGCTAGGAGAAATATCAATAACCTCAGATATGCAGATGATACCACCCTTATGGCAGAAAGTGGAGAAAAACGCATAGCTTCTTGATGAAAGTGAAAGAGGAGGGTGAAATAGTTGGCTTAAAGCTCAACATTCAGAAATTTTAGATCATGGCATCCGGTCCTGTCACTTGATGGCAAATAGATGGGGGGACAGTGGAAACAGTGGTTGAGTTTTGGGGGGGTGGCTCCAAAATCACTACAGATGGTGACTGCAGCCATGAAATTAAAAGACTTTTTACTCCTTGGAAAGAAAAGTGTGACTAACTTAGATAGCATATTAAAAAGCAGAGACATTACTTTGTCAAGAAAGGTCTTTGCAGCAAAGGTCTTTAGTCAAGGCTATGGTTTGTCCAGTAGTCATGTATGGATGTGAGAGTTGGACTATAAAGAAAGCTGAGCCCAGAAGAATTGATACTTTTGAACTGTGGTGTTGGAGAAGACTCTGCAGAGTCCCTTGGATTGCAAGGAAATCCAACCAGTACATCCTAAGGGAAATCAGTCCTGGGTGTTCATTGAAAGGACTGATGTTGAAGCTGAAACTGCAATACTTTGGCCACCTGATGCGAAGAGCTGACTCATTGAAAAGACCCTGATGCTGGGAAAGATTGAGGACAGGAGGAGAAGGGGATGTTAGAGGATGAGATGGTTGGATGGCATCTCCGACTCAATGGACATGAGTTTGGGTAGTCACTAACTCCAGGAGTTCGTGATGGACAGGGAGGCCTGGCATGCTGTGGTTCATGGGGTCACAAAGATTTGGAGATGACTGAGCAGCTGAACTGAACTGATAATAGTAAATGCAGGGAGTAGTTGGCACACATCCTCTTTTAGGCTTTTCCTTTTTTGTCTTTTCTTTGCTACTTTTGGTAATATGGCTTCGTAGTGTTGTTGGCTTCACTTAATAGGTTAATTAATATCTTGCTGTTTTCTAAGGTCTTCAGTTCCATTCAGTGGCTCAGTACTGTCAGACTCTGCGACCCCATGAATCACAGAATGCCAGGCCTCCCTGTCCATCACCAACTCCTGGAGTTTACTCAACTCATGCCCATCAAGTCAGTGATGTCGTCCAGCCATCTCATCCTCTGTCGTCCCCTTCTCCTCCTGCTCCCAATCTTTGCCAGCATCAGGGTCTTTTCCAATGAATCAATGGATAGGGAGGCCTGGCGTGCTATGGTTCATGGGGTCGCAAAGAGTTGGGCATGACTGAGCGACTGAACTGACCAGAATCTCATTTAATAAATTCTGTCATGTTTGGGGGAAATTAGTAGACTTTTATGTAAAAAAAAATCACTAGGATCACAAATAAAACTTGGATTAGAATACAATGAGTAATTTAAAATTTGAGTCCTATGTACCTTTTACCTGCTAATCTTCATAAGATTAAATTGCATAATCTTTATGACCATTAAATTGTCAGACAAGAAATAGTAAGGTCTTACTCTGGACCATACAGAATAAGCTAACAGAGCTACTGCTTTGTAAATTAAATTTTAGAAATCAATACAAAGATGTATGATATAATTACCCAGAGAGTGATAGCTATGTTTTAGAACCATTTCACTATAATCTAAACTCTCTTTTCCCAAACTACAGCATTTTTGTTGTTGCTACCTAGCTTTGAGCATTAGGCTCTGAAAAGAAATATCCAGGGCAAGTAAATAGTGTGAATTTCAATATTTTTGTTACTGAATATAGATTTTCTCTTCAAAGATTAACAAAAAAACAAATGAATCATATGGATATTAACATAAAATATACCAAAGTAGACTATAAGATTTATTGGAAAATTAAGGTTAGAAATTCATCTTGAGAATATTAATGGCCTTTTTCTCTTAATATTTTCTTTTTCAAGAGAATGAGAATGAGTGGAACAATAAACTGCTTCAAAAAAAGAAAAACTAACCCAAACATTCTACTTTTATTATTGTTTTCTTTTAATGAAAGTCAGATATAGATACCAAACAGTGGTAGTAATTTTATAACATCAGAAAGCTATTTTTACTATTTCTTTTATGAAAGCCGACTTGATTTAGGAGCTAAACTCCTTAGTAAAAGAGCATTAAAATACAAAAACAAATTTGAAGTCAATAGAATTTATTCATATCTTCAAAGAAAGTTATTTACATTCTGATCTTCCATGCTCTGATTTGTAAAATATTCAAAATGCCACCACCTCTTGATATAAAACTCATTTCATTGTGTAAGAGGGTTTGAGGTATAGTATTAACACCAGCCTCATATTTACAATGACTTTAGTGTTATAAACACTCTAGCCATAAGGCTTTATAAGTTATATTTGTTCTTCTGTTTTATGAAGATACTTAATATATGCTGTCTAACATATTTATGACTATATGACTTGCCAAATAAGCACAGGATATAGAAAATGTGTTCAAAAAGCAAAGAACTGGTTTTTGTGTTCATTTTATTATTTAGTATTTTTGAACAACTAAATGCCAGATACTGCTGTAGGCAGAAAACACAGCTGTGAACCATTAAAAAAGAATCTCCTGGCTTCATAGAATAGAATATAGTGAGGGAGAATGAGATAATAAACAAGACAGAGAAATAAAATATGCTCTATTATGGATGCTTATAAGTGCTATGGAGTAAAAGTAGAGAAGATGGACTGGGAGTATTAAGCAGGGGCTAGTCCCAGGTGGCGGTGGTGGTAAACTTACTGCCAAGTCAGGAGACGTAGGAAACCCACAGCTTCGATCCCTTGGTTGGGAAATGCCCTCCAGGAGAGCATTACAACCCGCTCCAGGATTCTTGCCTGGAGAATTCCATGGATAGGGGAGCCTGGCGAGCTGTGCCATAGGGTCATAAAGAGTCAGACACAATTTAGCATAAAGAGGGATTATAATTTTAAATAGGGTGATCAGGCAGGGTCTCACTGAGAATGTGATAACTGAGTAAAGCCCAGAATGAGCTGAGAGAGCATGTGTTTATGGAGAGGCAACTTTCCCAGGCTTTGGGAAGAGTCATGGCAAAGTCCCAAAGGCAGTTGAATGGCTGACATGTTGAAAAGAAAAGAACATCAGGATGGTAGGAGTAAAGTTGAGTGAGCTAGATAATAGCAGGAGATGATATCAGACAGATAAAGAGCAGGGCGCAGATGTTAGACCTTTGAACCAGTTTAAAGACCTGGGCTTTTACACTGAGATGCAAAAGCATTTCAGAGACAAGAACAGATGTGAAACAAAATCTGACCTACCTTTTTATCAGAGTCAGGATCTCTCTTGCTGTTCATTTTACAATAAACTGATAGAGTACAGGGATACAGCAAGAAGACCAGTTAGGAAAACTCTAGTATACTTGGATTAAGATGCAGCTGTAGAGGTGATTATAGTGGTTCAGTTCTACATATACTTTGAAGCTAAAACTGAAATGTTTAACTACTAAACTGAATACAAATGTGAAAGAAGAAAGACACCAATATTTTGACCTAAGCCCACATAAGATTGGGCTTCCCAGATGGCTTAGTGGTAAGGAACTTGCCTGCAGTGCTGGAGACCCAGGTTCAATCCCTGGGTCAGGAAGATCCCTTGGAAGGAAATGACAGTGAAGAGAAAAAGTTAAATTTTAAAACTACCCTTTGTTCTGTTTCTCAAGGGCTAGTCATGACTCATGGAAAAGGAACCTGCCCTCTATCTGATAATCTATAGTCTAGTTTCCTGGCCTTAGAAGGGACCCCCTGGGTAATTGTTTTTCTGTTAATCCTTTCTAGAAAATTGGCTAAACCGCCGCAAGGTATGAGGTGGTCGGTTAGCCGTTACAGCCTGATAGCTTTCAGACCTATCTCTGTAAAGGTCAAGTTATGCCCACCAATCAGTTTGCTGAGATCGTCTTCACCCCACCTATACCTGCTTATAGCTTTTGGTGTATAAAAACTGCTTTGTAACTAGCATCGGGGTTCGTTCTTTTCGAGGAAGATCGAACCCCGGCGCGCCGGTTTAATAAATCCTCTTGCTGATTGCATCGAATTCGAGTCTTGGTGATCTGAGAAGCGACGCCTCCCGTGATTAGGCCGTTCGGGGCCTAACATTTTGGGGGCTCGTCCGGGATCCCTCGCTTCTCCCAGATCTCCTGGACTACTGGATTCGGAGGTACGCTCGAGCGTCATTCTGTGAGTCTGTTTTTTGTTTCGTGTACTGTGAGTCTGTTTTTTGTTTCGTGTACTGTGAGTCTGT
>SJYX01013390.1:193467-209194 GCA_006410675.1 Oreotragus oreotragus
TCACCTTTAATGAGGCAAGAAGGGGCAGCAGTCAGATTAGTGAGCTGCTGCACTAACCCAAGAAAAGAGTAAGTACATATAGGCATATATGTGGAAATCTACTGCCTTAAGGGGTCCTGTTCTTCTCCAAGGCTATTCGATGTAGTTATCTCCCAAACGGCTGGGACAAGGAATTCTGGAGATCGGCCAGAGGCTGGACCAGCTGGGAGCTGGGCATAATCAACCTTATTGTCCAGTCTTCTATCTTTCTTCGGCTGAGAGAGTTCTTTGTTTTGCATAGAATGGTGGGGAGGACCCGGAGGGGAGTTTTCACTCCAGGCTATTTTGAGCCATGTAACTTTCCTTCACTCATCCCAGCCCAGACTCCTGGACTCCTCAGTCTGAGTGAAAAGTGGGACTCTAGTCTTAAACCCTTTTTTAAACCAAACAACCCAGGAAGTAAAAGTTTCAGATCAAAATCTCAGCCAAATATATAGTCGTATTTGGATATTACTCTTAAAATCGATTTCTCTGGGGACTTCCCTGGTGGTCCAGTGGCTAAGACTCTGAGCTCCCAATGCAGGGGCCCCAGGTTTGATCTCTGGTCAGGAAACTAGATCCCGCATGCTGCAACTAAGAAGACACGGGCTGCAACTAAAAATCCCAAGTGCCACAAATGAGACCCAGTGCAGCCAATAAGTAAATGTAAATTATATGTATATATAAAATTCACATATATAAATTTGTTTGCCAAAAATCTACTCTGTATTTAGTCTGACCAGTTTTTAGGATACATTTCAGGTAGTGGGTTGAGTGATGGTTCCCACAAAGCAAATACCCAGATCCTATCCCCCAGAATGTGTTGTCGCTCAGTCATGTCCAGCTCTTAAGACCCCATGGACTGTAGCCTCCCAGGCTCCTCTCTCCGTGGGATTCTCCAGGCAAAAATCCTGGAGTGGGTTGCTATTTCCTTCTCCAGGGAATCTTCCTGATCCAGGGATCGAACTCCCGTCTCTTGCAATTGCAGGCAGATTCTTTACTGTTGAGCCCCCAGGGAAGCCAAATGTGAATGTGAGTTATGTGGGAAAAAGGTCTTTTCAGGATGGGAAAAGGATCTTAGGATGAGATCATCTTGGGTTAGGGCAGGATGAAATCCAATGACTGGTATCTTTGTAAGACAAAAGAGAATAAGATACAGAGAGGCTATGAGAAAAGAGAGGCAGAGAGAAGAATGTTGCAGCCACAAGCTAAGGAGCACCTGGAGACACCAGTAACTGGAAGAGGCGGAATGGACCTTCCCCAGAGCCTCTGGAAAGAGTGTGGCACTGCCCACACCTTGGTTTCAGATTTCTGGCCTCCAGAACTGAGAGCAAAAATTTCTCTTTTTAATGTCACTCACTTTGTGGGGTTTTCCCAAAACAGCTCTAAGAAACTAAAACAGCCTGTGAGAAGTTTTATTTATTGGGAAGGAAAGGAAGAGGGTGAGAATTGAAAGCTACCCCCAGAGTTTTACGGCTTTGGCTTTGGGTTTTGTTTTTGTTTTCCAAGTCAGTTTTTTAAAGACTCTCACGGACATTAAAAGGATTTCCCTGGTGGCTTGGACGATAAAGCGTCTGTCTACAATGCGGGAGACCCAGGTTCGATCCCTGGATGTGTAAAATAACCTGGAGAAGGAAATGGCAACCCTCTCCAGTACTATTGCCTGGAAAATCCCATGGATGGAGGAGGGTCACAAAGAGTCAGACACGACTGAGAGACTTCACTTTCAAGGACATTAAAAGAGGATTTGAAGTGTTTGTTTTTCTCCAGGCGGCCACACCCACTCCTGAGAGCAGGGGAGAAGGGGGTCATCTGTGCACTTCTTTCTTAACACCCCTGAGAAATTGTTTTGAGGTCTGAATGCATCTTGATATTCCCACTAGGGACTGTGTCCTCTCTCTGTATTACGAAGTAATCATTTTCACTGTTCCTTTTTTTCTTGCTTGTCTTTTCCTCTGTTGGTGATTCTCCATTTATTATTGAAGAGGATTGACTGAGTCACCATTCTGTGTCTAGCCAGGGCAAATCAGACGTAAGAGCTCAGCGATTTTCCTCCTTTGGAGAAAAGGAGAGATTCCTACTCTAGAGAATGCTCTGCTCCGAAATATGCATGGAATGGGAGGTGGGAGTGAGGACGAGTGAGGTTCTTCCAAGATTCTTCTTTTCCCCAATTGCCCTTAGAGGGATAAGAATTATGTCTGTCTGTCTGTCTCTAGGCAGGACTTCTCTAATTTCAGATGACTAAATAACTGTTCTGCAGGGAGCTCAGCTCAGTGCTCTGTGATCACCTAGAGGGGTGGGATGGGGGGTGTGTGGGAGGAATACTCACGAGGGAGAGGATATATGTATACAGATAGCTAATTCACTTTGTTGTAGAGCAGAAACTAATACAACATGGCAAAGCAACTATACTCCAATAATAAAATTTTAAAAAATAAATATAAAATTGAGAACACACACAAAAGAAAGCCAACATTTATATGACATACTATGTGCAAAGCCCCCTATGTAGATAGTAAGTCAAATAAACTGCTTTTAAGTTGACTTCCCTGAACAAGCAAAAGAAAGAATGATCAAGCTCTGCAATGTGGAGGGGGGAGGGGAGACTGGGGAGAGGGGAAGGAACTAGGTCCCTGGGCCCCAAGCATGACTCCAGCACTACCTGAACCACTGGTGACCATGCTAGTGAACAAGCCTGAGTCTCAGGTTCACCATGTGTACGCTGGACCCGGGGGCCTTGAATTTGGACTTGATCTGCTTGTCTGCCTCCCTGTCATCCACAGACATGGAGTGAAACCCTCAGAACTCAGCATGAAGAGTGACTCCCAGAAAGGCTTTCCCCCTCCGCCTCTCCTTTCCCATTAACATGCTTCTGTGGTCCATTTTTACCAAACAGAAGCAAAGGAGAAAGAAGGATCAAGAGAGAAAGAGAGAGAGAGACCAAAAACCACCATGTTGGCACTGAAATGGCAAATTTTTATGCAGAAGAAAGTTATTTCTTTACTAGAAGGTAGAACTCTTACAGATATGGAAATTCAACCTAATTAAAATGGCTTTTTCAATTTCTTTTAAAGGTTTTCTTTTTATGATTACTGCGGTTTGAAGAGAATGTGCTGGGATGTTTCTCATGCAGAGTCACAAGTGTTTGCTGGAAAAGAGGCCACTGACCCACAGAATCCCACTTAAACCGTTTCACAGTGTAATCCACACCCCCTCCTTATGAAGAGAAAAAGTTAAATTTTAAAACTACCCTTTGTTCTGTTTCTCAAGGGCTAGTCATGACTCATGGAAAAGGAACCTGCCCTCTATCTGATAATCTATAGTCTAGTTTCCTGGCCTTAGAAGGGACCCCCTGGGTAATTGTTTTTCTGTTAATCCTTTCTAGAAAATTGGCTAAACCGCCGCAAGGTATGAGGTGGTCGGTTAGCCGTTACAGCCTGATAGCTTTCAGACCTATCTCTGTAAAGGTCAAGTTATGCCCACCAATCAGTTTGCTGAGATCGTCTTCACCCCACCTATACCTGCTTATAGCTTTTGGTGTATAAAAACTGCTTTGTAACTAGCATCGGGGTTCGTTCTTTTCGAGGAAGATCGAACCCCGGCGTGCCGGTTTAATAAATCCTCTTGCTGATTGCATCGAATTCGAGTCTTGGTGATCTGAGAAGCGACGCCTCCCGTGATTAGGCCGTTCGGGGCCTAACAACAGCCCACTCCAGTATTCTTGCCTGGAAAATCTCAAAGAATAGAGGAGCCTAGTAGGCTATAAGTCCATAGGGTTGCAAAGAATCGGACACAACTGAGTGACTAAGTGCGCACACACACACACACACACACACACACATAAGATTAGCATTGCTATTAGTTGAGATGCATAAAACTAATTGAAGATGACAAACTCAGTTTTGGACATTTTAAATTTCTACATTTTGATAATATGAATCTGAACATCAGAGGAAATGTCTGGATTAGAAATGTAAATTCCAGTGTTATCAATATTTAGGTGTTATTTAAAACAAGGAGATGGAAGTAATAATCAATGGTGTCAATAGAGATAAAAAGAGAAAAGGTTCAGGTATTGAACCCAGGGAGTAATCAAGTATTAATGAGTCAGGGGGATGAGAAGCAACTAACGACAAAGACTGGGGAATAACCAATGAGGGTAGGAGGGAAACCAGGCAGGTGGGCTGACCTAGAGCCAAATGAAGAAAGTACAAGAAAAGTGTCTGATGATTAGAAAAATGGAAAATGAAACTATATATAGCAATATGGAAGTTATAAATAACATTTGCAAGAGTAGTTTAGGTGAAGTTGTTGAGGTGAATACCTGAGTGGTGTAGATTCAAGAGAAATAAGGAGAGAGAAATTAGAACAAGTTAGGAAAAAAAAAAATTAACTATTCCTGCAATGGGAAACATAAATGTGGTGACAGCTTGGTATGGCAGGGTTGTTAATATATTTTTTAAATAGGACAAATTTATGAACATTTAATGTTATTGGTTATAATTCATTAGAGATGGACACATTATTATTGATGTAGAAAAAAAGAGGGAAAATGTTTTGTCCTAGAATAGCAAGAGGGGAGGAGATTTAGAACACAAAAGAGGGAACTAGCCTATTATAGAAACATGGACAGTTCATCACAGTTGAGAATAAAAGGCAATAAGATAACNAAATGTTTTGTCCTAGAATAGCAAGAGGGGAGGAGATTTAGAACACAAAAGAGGGAACTAGCCTATTATAGAAACATGGACAGTTCATCACAGTTGAGAATAAAAGGCAATAAGATAACTAGAAATGACAGTTTCAAAGAATTTACAAATAAATATAATATTCAGTGGATTATAGACATTAGATTCTTATTACTATAACAGATTCCTACGAACCATATTTGGGTAAAGTCTTAAAAAAAAATACATTATCAGCCACACCATACTGTAAACACAGAACCTGACTCAGAGTAGGCCCTAAAATATTGTTGAATAAACCATAATTGTATACTAAGTAGCTGTGAATAAATTAGTAAAGCTGAGGTACATACCCTTTATAATCATTTGGAATTGGCAAATGTATACAACATATTAAATGGTACTAGAATTCTTTCTTTTATATGTAAAGTAAACAGAAGCCTCAGAAGTTCAGTGGTTTTCTATTGTCACAGGGTTTGAAAACATTGAAACTAGAATCCAGGTATTGTAACTTCTAATTAAATACTTTTCCATAAAGCCGATACTGTCCTACTCATTGAACCTAATGGGCTATAAAGAATGCTGAGTATATACAAAGGCAAATTCATGGTAACATAAATGTGAAGATTTGGGGTCCTTGAATACTTATATTCAGTATAGTTATACCAGCTCTAATAATCATTTCACATTTCCTTAATGGCAGCCCACTCCAGTACTCTTGCCTGGAAAATGTATGGACAAAGGAGCCTGGTAGGCTACTGTCCATGAGGTCGCAAAGAGTCGGACACGAGTGAGCGACTTCACTTATCTACTTACTTCCTTGTTAGAACTTAGGAGTATTTCTGATCAGTGCTTTCTGTGGCCCATGTCTCTTAAAGGTTTCTGTCCATGGGATTCTCCAGGCAAGAATACTAGAGTGGGTTGCCATTTCCTTCTCCGGTATTTGCCCAACCCAGGAATCAAACCCAGGTCTCCTGCCTTGCAGGCAGATTATTTACTGACTGAGGTACAAGGGAAGCCCTAAAGGTTTCTAGGTGGGCTGCTGTCTATGGGGTCGCACAGACTCCGGCATGACTGAAGCGACTTAGCAGCACAGCAGCATGAATATAATGAAATAAAGATGACTTAGAGTAAAACAAAAGTAAGCCATGAATAGAACCCTGGTTGAACAGGTTACTTAACCTGTCTATGCTTCAGTTTTATCATCTGTAAAATGGGAACGATAACACCCTCATTGGAATGTTTTAAGGATTGATTCAGAAATTAATATTATTATATTTCTTCTGCTTCCCTCAGGTAGAGAAATTAGCCCCAAATGAAATTTCAGCCAAATGTCTTAGGTCTTTTTGCTCATGCTTAGAAAACAAACTATCTTTCCTTTTGTTCTGAAATTATACCGTCTCACAATTCCATAGTGATAGTTCAGTTGAGACTCACATATCTCAACTGTGAGACTGAAATTGTGCAGTCTCACAATTCCATAGTGCTAGTTCAATAACATACTAGTTCTGAGCTCCTATCCCAACCTAAAGATGTGCTCTGTCCTTCCCAGCCCCTGCCCCTGCCATCCTTCCCACCCACCCCCCACACATAGTTCAGGCTTGTTTCAAGCCTTGAAGCAAGTCTGCATTGGAGGATGAGGGCATGGTCTCTCTTTTTTCTGACATCCCCTACTCATAGCAGTAGTTTCTGACCCTTCTAAGAATCAGGGCCATGGAAGGGGAAACTGAGGAGAAAGATCACAGTGGTGTGGGCTGACCTACATGTCATCCATGACCGGGTCTTTCTGAACGGCAAATAGATAATCAATGGTCTTTCTTCCAAGGTGCATTTGTGGCTTCCTCAAAAAACCCCTCTGTAGATTTCTTCTTTGGTTTTCATTGACTTGCTCTCAGTATCTTCTCTGAAGTCAATATCCCAATTTGTCACTCATTGCTTACCATTTAGAAACTCGGGGTTTTAACATTCTACTTTGTGGATTTACACAGAAATTACCCTAACTAACATCCCTTTTCAAGGGAACTTCTTGCTCTTCAAAAAACTAACCTCTGTGTTGATACTGGAGGAGTTGCAGTTTATCTGACAGGTGACTCTTTAACCAGCTATAGAGAAAGGGACATTTCTGACCACACCAGTGGCTTTTAGACTTCAGCCTCTATATTCTTCAACTTGTGGAGGAAGCACATCAAGCTCTCTGAACATTGCTCACGAAGCCCTTCTCACTTGACTAAGTTGAATAGAAATCACCCCATGCTTCATACGTGGTGTGGTAGATTATGCACAGCAGACCAACTGCCAGGCGAAACAGTTCTGTCTCTCTTCTAGCTTTACCAACTTTTGTAGAGTCTTAAAATGGAGTTTAAGCTAATATTGGATTAATTAGTTGGATTATATCTTAGCACCTCCTGTTAATAAAGTCTTGCACCTCACTTATTTAGCCTCCCCTCAAACAGAAAGACAGCCTCCCATTTTAATATCTGGATGCTTAAATGAAACATTACCTGGCATAGATGAAGTATTCAGAAATGTTGGATATTACTGTCTATTTATTATTTAGTATTTTAAAAGTGGCTAAGTGAGGAATTGCTCACAGAAAAAAGTATTAGGGAAAAAAAAGTTTGAAAGATTTAGGAATGAAGACAATGTGGTATCATGAAAGTTAAAGGTGAAATGTATTTTTTTGTTGTTGTTCGTTTATTTTGGGAGGTATTTTTTGAGAAAGGAGTTAATCACAGTGTCACATTTTGCAGAGAATTTTAATAAAACAAACCTCCTACATTCATCAGTTGGTAACTGGTAACATAATTTTTAGTAAGGTTTTAGAAGAAAAGCCCAACTGCAGATGCTCAGAAAGTGAATAGAAGATGAAGACACTGAGACAGTGAAAATTGACAAGTTGGGGAATAAAGGAAAAAAGAGAATGGTAGCTAAATGGAGACACAGTGTTAAGGAACCCTTTTGTTGTTATTGTACTTACCATCACTGTACTTTTATGGAACAGATTTGAATATGTTACCAAAAAGCCAGTTGAGAAGAAGAGGGAGAAATTGAAGATACAGGAGACAAAATAAAGTCAAAGGAGGAGATAAAAGGAGGGGATCAAGGATTTGGAGGGAAGTATTAAACAAGAAGGGTAGTGCTTAAGGCTGGAGAACATAGGTAAATAAAGATGAGTATGGATATAAATAAGTATATAACAATATGTAGGAAAAGAGTGAGTACTAAAGAACAACACACCTTGTAGCCTATGCAGGGAATGGTTATGAAGAATTAAGGACATGAGAATTTCAACAGGAGATAATTCATAGCATGTTTTGGCACAAAGAGGCCATGAACATGAAGAATGAAAGAGGATCACTAGATGTGCAAAATGTGCACGCATCGGTGGCATATTTTTAGGAGAATGGTGATGATAGAAGCCTGATTACAAGAGTTAAAAAAGAAAAGAGAGGGCCTTCCCTGGCAGTCTGATGGTTAGGACTCCACCTTTCAGCTACAGTGGGCATGGGTTCAGTCTCTGGTTTGGGAACTAAGATCCTGCATGCCTCACAGCACAGTCACACAAAAAAAGTTATAAATAAAGACAAATAAAAGGCTACAAATAACAGGAAGTAAAGGCTGAGGGGAAATACCATTTCATTTGTCTGGGGAAAAAATAACTGGAAGAAAGAGAAATATATTTAAGATAGAATAACCATAATCAGAGATAGCAAAAGATATAGGATCTTTATTTTTGAAAGGAGTGAGGGATAAAACCCTTCTGTATGTGGTGTGGTGGGATTAGGTCTCACTGAAAAGGAAGGAGCTCTCAATCCAGATGTGATCTTAGCACAACAGGAAGGCTGTTGTTTGACTTAATCAAGAGACGTGAGACTGGCCATCAAAGAAGTGAAGAAATTGGGAAAACAATTTAAGAAAATGCAGTTAAGATTTTTAAAAATAAGATCAATCAAAAACTTACAAAATTTGATAATGACTGTAGAGAGTAGGATTTTTAGTGCGTTCAATTTGTGCTGGTGTTCATTATTACCCAGGAAAATTGTGCCATTAAGGTTGGCTAAGGATAATGATGGTAATATCTATGGTAATAATATCAATAGCTGCATTTAACATTTATTGAGCATGTACTATCTGTGAGGTACGGAACTGATCATTTGACATGTTCCAGTTCATTTATGTCTCATAATGACCTTATGAGGCAGGTTCTATCATTATTTGAACTAATTACTTTGGCCAAGGTTATTAAGCTAGTAAGTAGTAAGTAGCAAGCCAAAAATATACCTAGGTACAGCGTCACTGGAATAAAAGTGACTTCTGTCACTTCCTGTTAAGTTTCACTTAAATATTTTGTTTTTAAAAATGTTCAAGTACAAATATTTCCCTCTTCTCCACAAGTAGCCTTTTTTAACTTAATTCCTCATCAGAGTAGATACTGGCACATTGCAATTTATGAAAAATACCAGATGACATTTAATAATGTTTAAGGTTTCTGAAGCACATACACACACCTCCTTTTCACCACTCATATGGTAGATAGCATCCTCTCCTTCCAATTAAAAAAAAATAGAGTTTCAGAGAAGTCAGTCACTTACCCTTGACAGCTCAGCTAATAAGTGGAAGAATTCCAATTCAAATTCAGATCTTCTGACTTAAGTCCAAAGTCACAGCCATTTAGTTCATTTTCTGGCTATGTCCGTTCTCTCTCCTCAATATTCTCTACATATACATGTCTTTCTTAGTTTCAAGGTTCACAGTCCTATTTCAAATTCCCACACCTCATCAGAATGATTACATTATCACAGTAAGTTCTTCTAACATAATCAGTTCCTTCCATGTCCAAGGAGCAGTGACTGCGCAGGCGCTGGAGGACATAGAGGAGCTAGTCCACGTTCAAGGTCGGGAGGGGCGGTGGTGAGGAGATACCCCTCATCCAAGGTAAGGAGCAGCAGCTGCGCTTTACTGGAGCAGCCGTAAAGAGATACCCCACGCCCAAGGTAAGAGAAACCTAAGTAAAACGGTAGGTGTTGCAAAAGGGCAGACACACTGAAACAATAATCACAGAAAACTATAAATCTAATCACACTAGGACCACAGCCTTGTCTAACTCAATGAAACTAGCCATGTCCTGTGGGGCCACCCAAGACGTGCAGGCATGGTAGACAGGTCTGACAGAATGTGGTCCACTGGAGAAGGGAATGGCAAACCACTTCAGTATTCTTGCCTTGAGAACCCCATGAACATTATGAAAAGGCAAAATGATAGGATACTGAAAGAGGAACTCCCCAGGTCAGTAGATGCCCAATATGCTACTGGAGATTAGTGGAGAAATAACTCCAGAAAGAATGAAGGGATGGAGCCAAAGCAAAAACAATACCCAGCTGTGGATGTGACTGGTGATAGAAGGTCCGATGCTGTAAAGAGCAATATTGCATAGGAACCTGGAATGTCAGGTCCATGAATCAAGGCAAAGTGGAAGTGGTCAAACAGGAGATGGCAAGAGTGAATGTCAACATTCTAGGAATCAGCGAACTAAAATGGACTGGAATGGGTGAATTTAACTCAGATGACCATTATATCTACTACTGCGGGCAGGAATCCCTCAGAAGAAATGGAGTAGCCATCATGGTCAACAAAAGAGTCCGAAATGCAGTACTTGGATGCAATCTCAAAAACGACAGAATGATCTCTGTTCGTTTCCAAGGCAAACCATTCAATATCACAGTTATCCAAGTCTATGCCCCAACCAGTAATGCTGAAGAAGCTGAAGTTGAACGGTTTTATGAAGACCTACAAGACCTTGTAGAACTAACACCCAAAAAAGATGTCCTTTTCATTATAGGGGACTGGAATGCTAAAGTAGGAAGTCAAGAAACACCTGGAGTAACAGGCAAATTTGGCCTTGGAATGCGGAATGAAGCAGGGCAAAGACTAATAGAGTTTTGCCAAGAAAATGCACTGGTCATAGCAAACACCCTCTTCCAGCAACACAAGAGAAGACTCTACACATGGACATCACCAGATGGTCAACACCGAAATCAGATTGATTATATTCTTTGCAGCCAAAGATGGAGAAGCTCTATACAGTCAACAAAAACAAGACCAGGAGCTGACTGTGGCTCAGATCATGAACTCCTTATTTCCAAATTCAGACTTAAATTGAAGAAAGTAGGGAAAACCGCTAGACCATTCAGGTATGACCTAAATCAAATCCCTTATGATTATACAGTGGAAGTGAGAAATAGATTTAAGGGCCTAGATCTGATAGACAGAGTTCCTGATGAACTATGGAATGAGGTTCGTGACATTGTACAGGAGACAGGGATCAAGACCATCCCCATGGAAAAGAAATGCAAAAAAGCAAAATGGCTGTCTGGAGAAGCCTTACAAATAGCACTGAAAAGAAGAGAGGCGAAAAGCAAAGGAGAAAAGAAAAGATATAAGCATCTGAATGCAGAGTTCCAAAGAATAGCAAGAAGAGATAAGAAAGCCTTCTTCAGCAATCAATGCAAAGAGATAGAGGAAAACAACAGAATGGGAAAGACTAGAGATCTCTTCAAGAGAATTGGAGATACCAAGGGAACATTTCATGCAAAGATGGGCTCGATAAAGGATAGAAATGGTATGGACCTAACAGAAGCAGAAGATATTAAGAAGAGGTGGCAAGAATACACAGAAGAACTGTACAGAAAAGATCTTCACGACCCAGATAATCATGAGGATGTGATCACTAATCTAGAGCCAGACATCTTGGAATGTGAAGTCAAGTGGGCCTTAGAAAGCATCACTAAGAACAAAGCTAGTGGAGGTGATGGAATTCCAGTTGAGCTGTTTCAAATCCTGAAAGATGATGCTGTGAAAGTGCTGCACTCAATATGCCAGCAAATTTGGAAAACTCAGCAGTGGCCACAGGACTGGAAAAGGTCAGTTTTCATTCCAATTCCAAAGAAAGGCAATGCCAAAGAATGCTCAAACTACCGCACAATTGCACTCATCTCACACGCTAGTAAAGTAATGCTCAAAATTCTCCAAGCCAGGCTTCAGCAATATGTGAACCGTGAACTCCCTGATGTTCAAGCTGGTTTTAGAAAAGGCAGAGGAACCAGAGATCAAATTGCCAACATCCGCTGGATCATGGAAAAAGCAAGAGAGTTCCAGAAAAACATCTATTTCTGCTTTATTGACTATGCCAAAGCCTTTGACTGTGTGGATCACAATAAACTGTGGAAAATTCTGAAAGAGATGGGAATACCAGACCACCTGACCTGCCTCTTGAGAAATCTGTATGCAGGTCAGGAAGCAACAGTTAGAACTGGACATGGAACAACAGACTGGTTCCAAATAGGAAAAGGAGTACATCAAGGCTGTATATTGTCACCCTGCTTATTTAACTTCTATGCAGAGTACATCATGAGAAACGCTGGACTGGAAGAAACACAAGCTGGAATCAAGATTGCCGGGGGAAATATCAATAATCTCAGCTATGTAGATGACACCACCCTTATGGCAGAAAGTGAAGAGGAACTAAAAAGCCTCTTGATGAAAGTGAAAGAGGAGAGTGAAAAAGTTGGCTTAAAGCTCAACATTCAGAAAATGAAGATCATGGCATCTGGTCCCATCACTTCATGGGAAATAGATGGGAAAACAGTGGAAACAGTGTCAGACTTTTTTAGGGGGGCTCCAAAATCACTGCAGATGGTGACTGCAGCCATGAAATTAAAAGGCACTTCAAAGCAGAGACATTACTTTGTCAACAAAGGTCCGTCTAGTCAAGGCTATGGTTTTTCCTGTGGTCATGTATGGATGTGAGAGTTGTGAAGAAAGCTGAGTGGTGAAGAATTGATGCTTTGGAACTATGGTGTTGGAGAAGACTCTTGAGAGTCCCTTGGACTGCAAGGAGATCCAACCAGTCCATCCTAAAGGAGATCATCCTGGGTGTTCATTGGAAGGACTGATGTTGAAGCTTAAACTCCAGTACTTTGGCCACCTCATGTGAAGTGTTGACTCATTGGAAAAGACTCTGATGCTGGGAGGGATTGGGGGCAGGAGGAGAAGGGGACGACAGAGGATGAGATGGCTGGATGGCATCACTGACTCGATGGACCTGAGTCTGAGTGTACTCCGGGAGTTGGTGATGGACAGGGAGGCCTGGCATGCTAATTCATGGGGTCGCAAAGAGTCAGATATGACTGAACGATTGAACTGAACTGAGTTGAACATAATAATGTCCCAAATGACTGTTTTAACATCTATTTGTGGTAGATTAGTTACACTGATGGTAACTGTGTTTCATCCATCCTTGTAATTTTGCCATGTGATATTGCTTTCCACTCTGTCTCTTGGCTTGGCCAAGGAGTATTAAAAAAAAAAAAAAAAAAAGACCGAAGCAGAAGCTTAAAATATATTTGCTTTTTTTTTTGCTTTGCCCTTACTCTTTTGCCATCGCCATGAAAACATGCAATGACTATCTTATTGAAGGATCAGAAACAAACTTAGAGTTGAGGGGCCCAAGTTGGTCCAACTAAGGCCATCCTAGATCAAAGAATAGCCAGTTAACATACAGTTAACGAGTCAACTTTCAGACAACAAGTGGCCTAGTAAGCCCAGCCAAGATTAACCAATCCAAGTCAAGGTCAGGCTCACTCAGTCTTGTCCAACTCTTTGCAACTCCATGGACTGTAGCCCACCAGGCTTCTCTGTAGATGGGATGCTCCTGGCCAAAATATTGAAGTAGGGTGCCATCCTCCTCTAGGGGATCTTCCCAACCTACAAGTCAAACCCATGTCTCTTACATCTTTTGCATTGGCAGGCAGATTCTTTACCATTAGCACCACCTGGGAAGCCCAGTAAAGGTCAGCTGAATTCCTTAAACCCATTATATTGCATGATAATTAGGTTTTATGTTGTTTGTTACATAGCATTATTTTAGCCATAGATAACTGATACACAAGTATTATATAACCTATCCTGAATGAAAATGGCAGAACAATATCCCTTCATTACTGCCTTATCACGTCACTGGTTCACTCAAGCTTCTATTGATTTCTCTGTATACAAATGTCCGTCCTTACCTTTCACCACACGTATGAACAGGCTAGAATCCTCCTCTGTCACTATACAAAAGATTCATTCCTACCCTACAGCCCTTCAACAACAAACCTCTCAGTCACTCTCCTTATTTAATCCCTATTTACTCTTCTCTTTTTAATCAGGGATACTGCTATCTCAGCTGGTTCCTTTATGGGAATTAGGAACACCTCGCTTAGCCTGGAGCAGAGCACAGGCTGAATTTCAGTCCCCACATATCCTTCAGTAGGATCATCCCTGCATACCCGTACTGTCTGATACAAAATATCCTCTAGTCCCTTCTAACCTTCTCTTAAAAATATCTCTACCTTCCACATGAAACTTGATGTAGTTTATTACTTATCAGTGTTGTGGTACAATACTTTTAGTATCTCTGTAATCTTCTGGTACTATATTAATTTCAATCTGTTAATGTTATACCTATTTCCTAAGTTTTCTGGGAAAAAAAAAAAAAGAAACTATGTTCTTTTTTTCCCTATCCCCTTTACAAACATATGTAATCATTCAGTAATACACAGAAGACCCTCAATATATGCTAAATAAGATGCTGCAAAAGGGCTTCCCTGACACCTCAGTTGGTAAAGAATCCACCTGCCATTCAGGAGACCCTGGTTTGATTCCTGGGTCAGGAAGATCCGCTGGAGAAGGGATAGGCTACCAACTCCAGTATTCTTGGGCTATTCTTGGGCAATCAGCTATGAGGACTATCAAGTCTCTGGGTGAAGAGTTAGAGGAGCTTTGGTTGAGTAAGAGCCAGATGATAACTGAGTTTGGGCATCTTGAATCTCAGATTCTATGGCTCATTAAAATGGATCTGTGCATTAGACGTCAGTGTATTGCTTAGAAACATCAGACCTAAAATGTGGAATGATGTGGAATAATCAATTCCAAAGAATGATGTGGAATGATCACTCAACAAAAGATCAACAATGATTCTTATGTTATCTTTAACTGCATAAAGAAAAAGTAAACAATATGACTACAAATATTTTCATGGTTAGGAGTGTAAAAATCACTGCTACATTTGTTCCTAAAAAATGATAGGAGAGAAAATGACTAATGCAAAGCATGAAATCATCAACTAAAAAATATTGTATAGGCGACTGAAAACATAATATGTCATAAAAGTTGACTCAGCTTTGAATTCTATCCGTGTTTCCTAAAACAAATTTCACTTTTAAGTTATTGTAGTTTTTATTTTACATACTTTATTTCTGCCTAAAAATTCACACTACCAAGGGAACATTTCATGCAAAGATGGGCACAATAAAGGATAGAAATGGTATGGGCCTAACAGAAGTTGAAGAGATTAGGAAGAGGTAGCAAGAATACACAGAACTATACAAAAAAGAAATTCACAACCCAGATAATCATGATGGTGTGATCACTCACCTAGAGCCAGACCTCCTGGAATGTGAAGTCAAGTGGGCCTTAGGATGCATCACTGCGAACAAAGCTAGTGGAAGTGATGGAATTCCAGTTGAGCTATTTCAAATCCTAAAAGATGAAGCTGTGAAAGTGCTGCACTCAATTTATCAGCAAATTTGTAAAACTCAGCAGTGGCCACAGGACTGGAAAAGGTCAGCTTTCATTCCAATTCCAAAGAAAGGCAATGCCAAAGAATGCTCAAACTACCACACAATTGCACTCATCTCACACACTAGCATGGAGAAGGTAATGGCAACCCACTCCAATACCCTTGCCTGGAAAATCCCATGGATGGAGGAGTCTGGTAGGCTACAGTCCATGAGGTCTCAAAGAGTCGGACACAACTGAGCGACTTCACTTTCATTTTTCACTCTCAGGCATTGGAGAAGGAAATGACAACCCACTCCAGTGTTCTTGCCTGGAGAATCCCAGGGACGGCAGAGCCTGGTGGACTGCTGTCTATGGGGTCACACAGAGTCAGACACGAATGAAGTGACTTAGCAGCAGCAGCA
>SJYX01013390.1:212008-244335 GCA_006410675.1 Oreotragus oreotragus
CACAGAGTCGGACACGACTGAAGTGACTTAGCAGCAGCAGCAGCAGAAGACTCTTGAGAGTCCCTTGGCCTGCAAGGAGATCCAACTAGTCCACCCTAAAGGAGTCAGCCCTGGGTGTTCATTGGAAGGACTGATGTTGAAGCTGAAACTCCAATACTTTGGCCACCTGATGCGAAGAGCTGACTCATTTGAAAAGACCCTGATGCTGGGAAAGATTGAGGGCAGGAGGGGAAGGGGATGACAGATGATGAGAGGGTTGGATGGCATCACCGACTCAATGGACAGGAGTTTGAGTAAACTCTGGGAGTTGGTGGTGGACAGGGAGTGGCATGCTGCAGTCCATGGGAGCTCAGAGTCAGACACGATTGAGTGACTGAACTATACTAAATATTTCTAATAGTAAAATACAAATAAATATTGAAAACTGTGTCAAAGTGTTTATAAAAGAGACTAGAACTATACCCATTAAATGTACAGGCTCCTAATCCCTAATCTATAATTCCAAAACTCAAACACTCTGAAAACTGAAATTTATTTCTAAGTATGAGGCCATTTATAGTCTTAATATTTTTTACACAGTATTTCTCATATTTCTTCAGAAATATGAAGTGTATAATTATATAGTGTTTCCTAGAATCTGGCTAGAGGAGATCATAGTTTAAGTTGTACAATACATGCATAATATAAATTAGGAAAATTCTGAACTTTTAAGCACAATGGGTTTGGATAAGAGATTGTGTACCAGTATAATTAAAAGTCAAAAATTTTAAATTTAGGTGTGGCTCAGACAGTAAAGAATCCAGCTGCAATGTGGGAGACCTGGGTCCAATCCCTGCATTGGGAAGATCCCCTGGAGAAGGGAATGGCCACTCACTCCAGTATTCTGGTCTGGAGAATCCCATGGACTGTATAGTCCATGGGGTAGCAAAAAGTCAGACACAACTGAGTGACTTTCAGTTTCAAATTGTGATGATATAATACAGATTTTCAACATAACTGAATGCTATAATTAAAATATTTTCATTCTTATACCATTCAAAAGAGGCTTTTCTACACAATATAGTGATATACGAAAAATTTTCAGTTTTCTCCTTTCCCTCCCAAATACCTTGTTCTAGCATTAATATTTTATTTTTACAACATCTTTATAAAAATTCACCCATGTCTCTATCATGTCACCATGATAGAGAAAAAATGTAAGACCCAAATTATTCTTAGAATCATCTTAATAGTGTTAGGATCACAAATTGATAGCATCAAGCTTAAAAAAAAGATAACCTTAGGAAGGGTATCTGTGTAGTCCTATACTTACGACCAGAGTCAACTTCTAAGAAGAGTGTGGGAAAAACACATGGCATTTTTGCAACTCAATTATAAATGTCAGTTTTTTACCATTCTAATACATAATAAAAGTATGTTGAACTTGCCCCCCAAATAATAATGTAATACAATTCTAGGATTCTTAATGAAACACTTTATCCAGAAAGAGAAATGATTGCCCTATTCCATGCTCATCACAGAAGGTAATGAGTAGTGTGATTGGTTATAAGACCATATTTTAACGACAGCATTAACCAACTCAGATAATTTTAGAGGTGAGTAAGCATGATGATAATCATTCTAGAAATGGCTGTATGAAGAACAGTTGTAAACACTGAAATGTCTAATTTGAAAAATATAATTCTTGGTGAAGGTATGATGACAGTTGTCCTTTGAAATGAACCAATACAATACATTCTGTGTAAACAAGTTAATATATATCAACAGGTTAGAGTTATTGGAAATTTTATTGCATTGCAACACAAAACAGACTGAAAATGAAAAGAACTGGGACAGGAATTATGGAATTACCTAAAGGGAATGTGACAGAGCAATCTAGGTGATACTTTTTATTCTGAAAGTCATAAATATCTCAACATCGTACTACACGTTTATTGTATGGCTGGTTTAGATTTTTATCAACATTGATTATGTAATTTTCAATATTTATGAAAAGATATTACCTACAAGACATAAATGTATGGAGAAAGATCAACTCTTTTGCATTTGCTGTACTATCTTTTAAGTAAAGGGCAAATCAAACTTGTTTTTAAAAGAAAAATATCATTTATTGAGGGGTGACTATTAAAAACTTAATTCATATTCTATGATACTTCTCATACCTAAAATATGCTATTCTTAAATAAGAGAACTGACTAATTATTAAATTTGTATATAAATTAGCTGAAAATCCTTTAAAAATCTGTTTTTTTTCTGTAAAATAAGTATATGACAATAATATAGTAAAAATAAGTTATTTTATATTACTATATATAATAGTAATATGATTACAATACATATACATAATGTACATAACATGTTATTACATAAAATAATTATTTTCTAAATATTTATTTATAAATAAAATTGTTAAAATCTAACAACTTTAAGTTTGTGAGAATAAAACTGAACTTTTGACTATCCTATCTCCAAAATTCTCCTATCTCCAAAATACTTTTCTTTTTTTAAGAAACTGGTTGAAATATTTTTTCGAAGGGAGGGTAATACATCAATAAATTCAATACTTTTAAGCAGTATTAACCTTTTCTAAAGAAAGGCAAAAACTATTGGACAATAGACTTCCAAGCACTATCATTTCCAAAGACAGATGACAAAACTGAAAATATAAAATACGTCTTTACAAATGTCATCTGTGTTAAGTCGCTCAGTTGTGTCCAACTCTTTGTGACCCCATGTACTATAGCCCCCAGGCTCCTCGGTCCATGGGGATTCTCCAGGCAAGAATACTAGAGTGGGTTCCCTGCCCTCCTCCAGGGGAATCTTCCCAACCAGGGATAAAACCCATGTCTCCCATGATCAGAGCCACCAGGGAAGGCCAAGGATATTGGAGTGGATAGCCTATCCCTTCTCTGGGGATCTTCCCATCCCAGGAATTGAACCAGGGTCTCCTGAATTGCAGGTGGATTTTTTTTTTTTTTTTTTTAACCAGCTGAGCTACTAGGGAAGCCCAAATATCATAATAGTGTTTAAAAACCAAGAAAGAGAAAACTATCTCTTCTCACACTCTGGTAATTAAAAGCTGATCAACAGGTGATCTTCTACCTCCATCAAAAAACAGGTAAAATTTTCAAGAGAAACAGCAGACAGAGACCCATGCTTCAAATCTCCCACCACCAAAGTGCCACTATTTTGTTTGAGGCAAAGTTGCATGTGAACTAATTATCTATTCTTAAATTTTTCTCACCAAAATTTGCATATCATCTCTACTAAGGGCAAAAATAATTATCAGAATGGAAATAAAGCAAAGCTTATTATATCTTGTCACATTTTCAGCTGCAGTAGGAAGGACAGACGCTCCCAGGAGGCATACCTGTGGCAGGGCTGAATTGAGCTGTCTCTGGAGCGAATCTCTGTCATAGATGACATCCTGCAGTCTTTGCTGGGCAAGTGAGAGGCTTTCTTGGGTTTCCCGAAGGGTGTCTAGAAGACGATCCCTTTCATCCAGCATATTCACCATCAGCTGCTCAAAATGGGAATCTGAGTCCGAGCCACTGCTTTGGGAACCCCTTTGGCTCATTGGGGTGTCCTCATTAATCGTGGGCATCACTTCACACATCATTGCTTAAAGAAATTAAAGGGGAGAGAAATCTTAGTAAAAAATGGTTTCCAATAAACCCACTTGACCCTCAGCTCACCCAACTCTTTGCAGCTCATCAGCCTTTCTCCTCTCCTCACTGCTCCAAATCCTACCATACTAAGAATCTGACCTCAGTGAAATATGATTCACTGACTTCCCCAAACTAACATGCTTTCTCTTTGCATAACAATCTACATATCTCCTACCTACAAAAGCACAGCTTGATTTCATTTACTTCTCAAAGCTTTTTTTTTTTATGATTTACCCCACCTCATTCAATTTATAATAAGATGTTGAAACACTTATTAATTGATCACCTTTCTTCCTATTCAAATTTACAAATCACTTATAGCTAATACCTCCATCTTACCCTTATTTGTTATTACATTGTGAAAAGCAAGCATAGTGGCTGACATTTAACAGGTAGAAGCAAATGATGTTTGTGTTACTTACATAAATGAATGAATTAATGTTCATTCTTTCATTTAGAAGATCTGAAAATAATTGAGTATTCATTTATGTAAAAATCAGCTTTTACTTTTTAATTTTATCAAAATTTTTTCATGCAACTATTTTAAAGCTTCTTGACTTTACAACTTCCATTTTATTATTACAAGCTCTCTTCCTGAATTCCTACAATATTCTACACAGAGTAGATAAGTGATGTTGACTGAATTAGACACATGCTTTAGGAGATAGACTGAAATGCATAAATTTGTTTAGATTATTATACTACTAATTATTCTTTTGTTTCCTACAAATTATTTTGTCTGCTTTCCATCCAAACAATACAAACTAACACTCGTTCAAATATTCCACAAAACAGATGCCATAAATTACATTAGCTAATGTAGAAAGTTTACATCCTAACTGCTAACCAGAAGCAGCTAGTCATAAAATAAATGAACTCTTCAGAATGTTTTTAAATTAATTTATTTAAAATAGAAAGCACAGACATTAAGATGTAACATTGACCTGTTGTGTAGCATTTAAAAAATCAGAAATTATCTCATTTACTCTTTTCTTTGCTTATGTTTAAGAAAACATCAAATCCATCTCAGTTTCAGTTGTACTGAAGCCAGAAGCTATTAATTAGAGGGCTTGGTTTTGCAAAAGTCTGATGTGGAGAAAGGCTGGTTTGGCTGTTGATCCTGCAGCATTCTTTGGTTTTATAATACAAGGTCAATCTCTTTTTCTGCCTACATAATCCTGTCCTTGGGGAAAATATTTCTGGTGATATTTTCAAATAAAATGTCAAGATTTAACAGTTCAATAGTTAATTACTTTTTATGTAATTCTTCATATAAATTGAGTTATTGAATAGAGAAATTCAATTATCTGTGAATTATTTGGTCAAGGGCCACTGAAAACTAGGAGAAACTTTTAAAAAGATAAAAGGAAGTATTCTGTGACTGACAGCCTATACAGAAGAATTAAGGCAGGGGTAAATTTTACAACAATTCAAAGTAATGCTTTGAATTACTGCTCATCATTCAAAACTCTGGGCTCCCTGAAGGCAAGAACTTGACTTGTTCAATTTCTTTTTCACCCTAAACTAAAATAAGTGATTCAAATAGGATGTATGAATATTTAAAAACACACATGTACACACTCAATCACACTCATGCATTTGCTAATATTGTTAACCACTTAATGGCTGCAAATAAATTATTTTTTATTTTTCTCAACCTGAATTTCATTCAAACAATAGCACAAAGGTGGGAAAAATGAGACTCTTCTGTTATACATTTCTTTAATTAAAAAGAAATTGGAAAACAAACAAAAAAAGCTCTAATACACTTGAATATTTAAAGCAATTGGTTCACATGCGATGCATAAAATCCATAACACTGAACAGCTGTGTCATTCTGAGAAATCATTATCAAGATCCAATGTGTTTCTTTCTGACATTTAAGGTTAAAACAAAATACTGGGCAAGGAAATGGTAGCACCGTGACAATCAGTGCCAAAACACTTACAGGGTTTCAGTTTAAGATTGGTTAGACATTTTCAAAGTTGCGTTCTAAATGTGCCCTTCCTGAAAGAAAGCTCTGAGCCAACCTCTACTCTAAGCCACTCATACTAACTTTAAATTATGAGGAAAAACTTAACTGCAGCAATTACCTCAGCTACAGCTTTCTTCTGAATACGCTACTCTAGTTCTGACAACCATCGTCATCAGGAGACATTAGACATTCAGAAACTTTAGGCTCTTTGATCAGTATAAAAGTTGGTCTTTGACATAGTTGGAAGATGCTATGATGAGAAGCAGCTAAGGGATTTAGAAAGTCCATTAAATTTACATTCAAAAGAACTTGATTCAATTCAATTTTCAAGGCATGTGAGCCAGAGCCTTCACTTCATGTTTCCAAACTTCAGTTTTCTTTTCTGTAAAGTAGGAATAACAAGGTAGGCATTTAAAAAAACAAGCCCATAGTTCCAATAGGATACCTGACTGAAAACACAGTAAAACTATAAAGAACTATTGCAGATTCAAGTATTTATTCCTATTATTAAATGGCCATAAATTAACCTTTGCAAAAAGAACATTTTACCTTTATGATTTATTCTGCTTCTATGCCTAAAGGTTTAATTCCAGTGGGTGCTCTAGACTTTTCAAATCCAATTCAAAAGTTACTTAGAAAATAAGATGAACACATGATAGATGCTTTTTTCCCTCACAGTCAACCCGCAAGAGTAAATCTAAAGTCTTCTCATCAAAATTAGAAGGAAAATATTTGTCTACAAAAAACAAGGCAACTTTCATGAGCTAGCTTAGTTTCTTGCCATAAAACTGATATTACGTCTAATATAAATTACAAAATAGTTGTATATTTTTTGAAATATAGTATAACTTATTAAGTGTACATTTTAGGTGTTAAAAGCTATTAAAAATCTGTATTCAGTGTAACTTGCATAGTACAGAAGGCTATGGTCATTCAACTTACCTTCTATTTCATCCTCATATTGCCACTTTTAACTTTTAGAATCATTTTCAATATTGAAAACTTCATTGTATGACATAATTCCTAATAAACTAGAGAGAGCATACTAACAGTTTGCTTTGATATTTGCCTTTTCATCACTCCCTTCCCAAAATCAACTGATACATGAATTATGTTTTACTCTTCTAGATGTTGATGCCCTGGTCATTTAATTACTGAAAGTTTCAAGGGCTAGTTAGAGACATTGTTTATTTTTTTTGTTAAAAAAGAAAAATAGCTGTTTTAATTATTTCAGTGCTGAAATTTAGCTTGGAGAATTTTATACCAGGAAAACCAACTCCCTTATTCTTCGCCCATAACCTTGACTGTCTTCTAAATCTCTGATTTCATAATAAAACTTTTGAATGCCCACTGGAGTCATTACCCAAGGGCTTTCAAGATCCAGAGTGTTTCTTAGCAATATATGCTATTCAAACAGTATGTATCCAGATATGACAGTGCTACAAAAGCGTTTTTTTTTTCTGTCAATGACTCACTTTATTCAAACAGATAATTAGGATTTAGATCCTACTGAAGACAAAAATCTAATTATTCTCTGTAGTCAGTTTCTTCTGCAAAGATTTAGTCTTTAGAACCTACCTATCTCCACCTCAGTTAATCCACAAGGAATAATTCGGTGAAAGAAATCTTAGCCATTGTCTGATTACACTACATGAATATTCCTCCTCCTATTTAACTCTTTGAAGTCCCCATTCCTCGGGAAATATTATTATATTTTTAATGCCAGGATTTTGCACTTTCTTTACCCTAGTGCATTTACAGCTGGCCAAAGAGCCAGCACACCCCCATAAGGCTGGCTGGACAGTTCTCTCTCAGCCACACCCCCCCACCACCCTGAAGAAGTTGACTTCATAATTTCCACACCAAAATTGTCCATCCTGCCCAACAAGAGACAGCCAAGGTAGAGGAAATAGAAGGGAGAGGGTTGGGGTGGAAAGCGAAAGGTAAGGAACAGTAATTGACAAGGAGGGAATTTGCATCTCATCTTCCCTGGGGGCGGGGTGGGGCCAGGGCNACTGTTACTCAAATTCTGCATCACAACACAATCCTATTAGAATTAAATATAAGAGTAATGTAAAGATTCCTTAGATGTCAACTGGAGCACTGTTTCTCAAACATAGCATACTTATTGCTGTTGTTTAGATCACCAAGTCACTGTCTCTTATACACATCTCGGGGTGGGGCCAGGGCTGGGGAGGGGGAAGGGGTAAAAAAATAAAGCAGATGGGAAACCAGGTAACTCAAACACAGTCTCTGTACCTAATGTCTGTAATTTCGGGTCCCGCTTCTTCAACTGAGCAATGACAACCGCAGTCTCAGGCTTGACGAGAGGGGAGGCTCACAGCCGGCACTCCTGGACCATTTCCCTAGCAACGGGAGGAGAAAAGCAGCTTAGACACTCGGGTGCCCCGGCGTTCTCCCGGAACGTGCCCCGGCAGGCTGGCGTGGCAGCAGCTCGGCATCTTCCCGCGGCTCCGTCAGCAGCCAAAAGGAGAAGCGTCCATCGGAAAAATGGCATATTACAAATTTTGCTTTGGGAAGCAGAGCTCGGTTCAGACCATTGTCAAAGGGAGGAGGGGGGAGGCGGCTCTTAAAGCAGCAGCGACCCGTTTGCCAGAGCAGCCGCAGCTCCTCGCGTGCAGCTGGAGACCCGGGCGGGGAGTCGGCGAGTGGGGACTGGGTTTGACTTGTAGAAACTTAACCCAGCGGCGCTCCTCCGCGACCGGGCCACCTGGAGGGTGTCACCTCCAAACGGGAGCTTTGGGAGGAGGTGTGAGGAGAATCTGGAAGGGAATTTCTCCAACCAGCCCCCGACCCGGAGTCCCTCTGGAGTTTATGGCTACCTCCGGGAGCTGAAAAGCTAAAGGGAGCGAGTCCGCAGGGATGCGAGAAGCAGGGCAGATCCCCTCCTGGCCCCCTGCCTATTTCCAAGCTACGGGTGTCTTGTTTCACTTAGAAGAGCTGCTGCTTCTCCAGAAGGGCAAGCAGTCAGAAACCCCACCCCCAGCTTCGCCTCCCAGCCTCTTTGCTGGCATCGGCTGGCCGGGAGAACCAACCTGCTGGGCGCCAGCGCGGATGCTATAGCATCTTCTTACTTGCCTGTGCGGTTGCGGCTGCCGCTCCTCCTCCTCCGTCTGTCTCCCCCACCTCCACCCCCTTCCTCCTCCTTGGCAGCCGCCACCTCCTCTTCCTCTGAAACAAGGGCTTCCCCTGGAAGCTGGTGCAGTGGTTTCCACCGGCCCTTAAATAAATTCTGAAGTAATCACGTCTTTGCTCTCCTCCTCACGTACACGCACTCCCGGATACACACGACTCCCCCAAAGCTGCTGAGGCTTGCGCTGGTCCCAGTAGCCCCGGCAAAGGCAAGGGCTGGGGCTGGGCAGGTGTGGCAAGGCGGTTGCGTTCCTCCTTGCCCTGGCTTCCCGCACAGTGGTCTCTACAGGAAGACGTGTGTTGGCCCGCACTGCTAGGGACAGAACAGGCTTGAGCACCTTCTGGCTCTCTGGCCTTCCGTGCTTGTCATTTCTTTAACCGGCTTCCTTCATCTCAAGACCAAGGGCATGGTAGTCGCGGTTGTAGAGACCGGAGTCAATCTAGGGTGTGGCGGCATCTGTCACTTTTCATTACCTCTCCAGCTCTTTTCCATTCATAGCTTTGGAAATGAGAGTTGTGTGTTAAGTACTCCCTGCCAGAGTAAATTTTAGCTTTGAGTGGTCTGCTCCCTGGATCTTTTCCAGTTCTCTCATACCTGAACACCCCTTAACATATTTTCCTTTCTTTCTGCCTCTTCTGTCCATATAGACCCATCAGGGATAGAGAGGAAGCCGAAGACAAAACTAAACAAAAAGGAAAGGTTTCCATAAGGGAAATTAAGATATCCTAGTTTTAGTATAAAGAGGAGGACACGCAGGAGGGAATTGGGAGAAGGGTTCAACATTGTGTATAATTTGGAAGTTAGTACAAATACTCTTATGATGTAGTGCAATAAATCCAAAAGATATGTTTCACTTTTGTGTTAGGCTAATAGTCCAAAGCTAGCTGTAGAAATACTATTCAAATAACTGCTCACTTACATTAAGTACAGTATTCAAGAAACATACCATTTTATGTTAGGGGTAACATTTAATTAAGTTGATGACCTCACAGTAGAAGGTGAGCTCAAGCTCACATACTTACCCCCTTGTCTTCTAGACTGTTACTCAAATTCTGCATCACAACACAATCCTATTAGAATTAAATATAAGAGTAATGTAAAGATTCCTTAGATGTCAACTGGAGCACTGTTTCTCAAACATAGCATACTTATTGCTGTTGTTTAGATCACCAAGTCATGTCAAGCTCTTTTGGGACCCCACGGACTGTAGCATGCCATGCTCCACTGTGCATGGGATTTCCCCGGCAAGTTGTCATTTCCTCCTCCAGGCGATCTTCTCCAACCCAGGGATTGAACCCATTTCTCCTGCATTGGTATGTGGATTCTTTACCACTGAGCCACCTGGGAAGCCCCATAGATCACCCATGGATCTTATTCTATTGTAGATTCTGACTCACTTGGACTGAGGTGGACCTTGAGATCCTGGACCTGTAACAACTCCCAGATTAAACTACACTTTGGGTAGCAAGGATCTAGATCACCTAATCAACCTACCATTTGATCTTGACTTAAATATTCTTAACCACAGGAAAACTCATTAAGTCACAAAGCACTCCAGCCCATTTTCAAATAGATCTAATTTAATAACAGATCTTTAATACTGATCATATATCAGTACTCATAATTTTCATTCTCTGGAATTCCCCTGGAAGATATAAAATGTTCTTTATACCTCAGAAACATTCTTATTTCTAGAGACGGTTGACATGTCTCTTTGTACAAGAATTTCTTCCTTCCTTCCTTACAATTTCCTTGGTAATCAACATTTGCCAAGTATAGCCACAAAGTTGTTATTAATAGTATTTCCAAGAAAAGTCTTGATTTGTCTGATTCCTATTCATATAAGAAGTACAAATATTAATTCTAAACATAATGCCCACATATAGTTGACTCAACAGAGTTGAAGGCCAACTCAGAATTGATAGCACAAACGAGAACAATTTGATAATGAATGGCAGGAAACATACAGTAAAGACTATTTTACAGAGAATAAATTGTCTTTATGGTCATTCTCAGCTTAGAAACTGAATGTTCTCACATTCTCACCCTTAAAACCACTGCAAAGAGCGTAAATAACACTTAGGTGATAGAGTCAACCCTACGCTAGTTCTGATCTAGTGGCTCTCAAGTTTAGCATGCAAGAGAATCTCTAGAGGAATGGTTACAGAACAGATTTGGGGGCCCCATCCCTAAAGGTTCAGATGTGCCCAAAATGCTACTGGGGAAGCACTCAGAAGTTCCAGAAAGAGGCTAAGCCAAAGTGGAAACAGGCCCAGTTGTGGATGTGTCTGGTGGTGTAAGGAAAGTCTGATGCTGTAAAGAACAATATTGCATAAGAACTTGGAATGTTAGGTTGATGAACCAAGGGGCACTGGAAGTGGTCAAACAAGAGATGGCAAGAGTGAACATCAACATTTTAGGAATCAATGAACCAAAATGGACAGGAATGGGCAAATTTAATTCAGATGACCATTGTATCTACTACTCTGGGGAAGAATCCCTTANCGATGAACCAAGGGGCACTGGAAGTGGTCAAACAAGAGATGGCAAGAGTGAACATCAACATTTTAGGAATCAGTGAACCAAAATGGACAGGAATGGGCAAATTTAATTCAGATGACCATTGTATCTACTACTCTGGGGAAGAATCCCTTAGAAGAAATGGAGTAGCCCTCATAGTCAACAAAAGAGTCTGAAATGCAGTACTTGGGTGAAGTCTCAAAAATGACAAAATGATCTCAATTCATTTCCAAGGCAAGCCATTCAGCATCACAGTAATCCAAGTCTATGGATAAATAGGCAAATGAAATTGAATTTGACTGGTTCTATGAAGACCTATAAGACCTTCTAGAACTAACACGAAAAAAGATGTCCTTTTTGTCATAGGGAATTGGAGTGCAAAAGTAGAAAGTGAAGAGATACTTGTATTAACAGGCAAGGTTGGTCTTGAAGTACAAAATGAAGCAGGGCAAAGGCTAACAGAGTTTTGCCAAGAGAATGCACTGGTCATAGCAAAAACCCTCTCTCAACAACTCAAGAGAGAACTCTACATATGGACATCATCAGATGGTTGATACCAAAATCAGATTGATTATATTCTTTGTAGCCAAAGATGGAGAAGCTCCGTAGAGTCAGCAAAAACAAGATCTGGAACTGACTATGCGAGGGTATTGTGAAATTCACAAATAAAGAAACTAGGGAAAACCACTAGGCCATTCAGGTATGACTAAGTCAACTCCCTTATGATTATACAGTGGAAGTGACAAATAGATTCAAAGGATTAGATCTGATAGACAGAGTGCCTGAAGAACTATGGACAGAGGTTCGTGACATTGTATAGGAGGTAGTGATCAAAACCATCCCCAAGTGGGGAAAAACTGCAAGAAGGCAATGTGGTTGTCTGAGGAGGCCTTACAAATAGCTGAGAAAAGAAATGAACGGCAAAGAAAAAGGGAAAGATATAGCCAACTAAATGCAGAGTTCCAGAGAATTGCAAGGCAAGATAAGAAAGCCATCTTAAGTGAACAAAGCAAAGAAACAGAAGAAAACAATAGAATGGGAAAGACTAGAGATCTCATCAAGAAAATTATACCAAGGAAATATTTCATGCAAAGATGGGCATAATAAAAGACAGAAACAGTAAGGACTTAACAGAAGCAAAAGAGATTTTTAAAAAGTAGAAAGAATATACAGAAGAACTATACAAAAAAGATCTTAATGACCCAGATAACCGCGATAGTGTTATCATTCACCTAGAGCCAGACATCCTGGAGTGTGAAGTCAAGTGGGCCTTAGGAAGCATTACTACAAACAAAGCTAGTGGAGGTGATGGAATTCTAGCTGTTATTTCAGGTCCTAAATGATGATGCTGTTAAAGTGCTGCATTCATCATGCCAGCACACTTGGAAAATTCAGCAATAGCCACAGGACTGGAAAAGGTCAGTTTTCTTTTCTTTTTTTTTAAATTTTATTTTACTTTACAGTACTCTACTGGTTTTGGCATACATTGACATGAATCCGCCACGGGTGTACACAAACTCCCAAACATGAACCCCCCTCCCTCCTCCCACCCCCCATCATCCCTCCGGATCATCCCCATACACCAGCCCCAAGCATCCTGCATCCTGCATCGAACACAGACTGGCAGTTTTCAATCTAGTCCCAAAGAAGGGCAATGCCAAAGAACATTTTAACTACTGTACAACTGAGCTCATTTGTCATGCTAGGAAGCTAATGCCCAAAATCTTTTAAGCTAGGCTTCAACAGTATATGAACCAAGAACTTCCAGATGTACATGCTAGATTTAGAAAAGACAGGAATGAGAAATCAAAGTGCCAACATTTGTGGGATCATAGAAAAAGCAAGAGAGTTCCAGAAAAACATCTACTTCTGCCTCATTGACTACACTAAAGCCTTTGACTGTGTGGATCACAACAAACTGTGGAAAATTCTTCAAGAGATGTGAATACCAGACCACCTTACCTGCCTCCTAAGAAATCTGTATTCAGGTCAAGAAGCAACGGTTAGAACTGGACATGGAACAAGTGACTTTTTCCAAATTGGGTAACGAATATGTCAAGGATGTATATTGTTACCCGTACTTATTTAACTTATATACAGGGTACATCATGGAAAATACCAGAGTAGATGAATCACAAGCTGGAATCAAGATTGCTCGGAGAAATATCAATGACTTCAGAAATGCAGATCATACAACCCTAATGGCAGATAGTGAAGAGGAACTAAACAGCATTTTGATGAAGATGAAAGAGGAGAGTGAAAAAGCTGGCTTAAAATTCAACACTCAAAAATGAAGATCATGGCATCCAGTCCCATCACTTCATGGCAAATAGATGGGGAAACAGTGGAAACAGTGACAGACTTTATTTTCTTGGGATCCAAAATCACTGGGGATGGTGACTTCACTCATGAAATTAAAAGCTGCTTGAAATGGCAATCCACTCCAGGACTATTGCCTGGAAAATCCCATGGACAGAAGAGCCTAGTAGGCTACAGTCCATGGGGTCGCAAAGAGTCGGACACGACTGAGCGACTTCACTTCACTTCTTTAATCCTTAGAAGAAAAGCTCTGAGAAACCTAGACAGCATATTTTTAAAGCAGAGGTATCACTTTGTCAACAAAGGTTCCTATAGTCAAAGCTATGGTTTTTCCAGTAGTCATGTATAGGTATGAGAGTCGGACCATAAAGAAGGCTGAGCACCAAAGAATTAATGCTTTTGAACTGTGGTGTTGAAGTCCCTTGGACAGCAGGCATATCAAACCAGTCAATCCTAAAGGAAATCAACCCTGAATATTCATTGGAAGCACTGATACAAAAGCTGAAGCTCCAAAACTTTGGCCACCTGATACGAAAATCCAACTCACTGGAAAAGACACTGATGCTGGGAAAGATTGAGAGCAGGAGGAGAAGGGGGCAACAGAGGATGCGAGAGTTGGATATATCAGTGACTCCATGGACATGAGTTTGAGCAAACTCTAGGAGATGATGAAAGATGGAATCCTGGCTTGCTGTAGTCCATTGGATCGCAAAGAATCTGATAAAACTGAGCAACTGAACAACAACCACAAATCCGTGGTATGGCTAGAGAATTTGCATTTCTAATAAGTTCCCAGGTAATAGAATACTGCTCGGCCAGGAATCCCACTTTGAGAACACTAAATAAATAAATCTGAAGAAATTTGGGAACAGTATGATTACAGAGCAAGAAAACAACTGATATTTTATATATAACGCAAAAAGTCTCTCACACAAATATACAACTAATTATTATGCTGAGGTTATCGTCTACTCCTACTGGTGTTTGAAAGCCAAGGAACAATGGTTAAGATAAAATATGTTTATCTTCTAAGAAGTTAATTACATTTAGGCAGAAGGAGTGGAACCCACCTCTTTCATTAATTTTAGTGCCTACCTTCGATGGAAAAAAGTAATCCATAGAGGCATACAGTGTCACTAACCACACTTATTAATTCTCATTCTGCATATTTTATTTCAAATACCCTTTTTTTGGTCTATATGTTCTTTCAAGGGGAGCATGTCATAGAGCTGCTCTCATGTTTACTGTGGTGGCCAGCCCTTCCATCTCTTTGGATAATCTAAGTATCACATGGTATATTAGTAACATGATAGCATAATAATAATAAGGAGCACTTGTTCTATTTAGGCCAATGATGGTTTTGTATGTCAAGATAAAGTGTGCTAAGATCAGACATCAAAGAAAATGAGTAATTAAGTATGGCCATGACAGTAGCAAAGATTGAGGAAGTTGCAGTAATTTGTCTTTTAAATGCAAATATAATTTTGATGCAAAGTAAAGCAAATATTTACAGTTGTAATAGACATTTTAATTTCAGTGTCACATCTTTTCAGCTCTAGAGTTTACCGTTTATGAAAATATATTCACAACATTTTATTAACTATGCTGAATATTATTCATATTGTTATATATATTAATGCTAACATTACTGAAACAATTAAATTGCATTTTCTTATTATGCTTACTGTTGAATTTAAAATTTAACATGGTTTAGATTGATAATATAAATAACTTCCACCATACACTTTACCTACCTATAGTTTTGTGGGAACATTAATTTATTTTATTTCCATTAAACAATAAGACCACATAATATTATTATGGTGTATGATTTAGAGCAAGAAATAAAACAATCCCAAATAAATAATGGGTGACAAACTCAAGTGAACTATTTTTTACTCTTTCAATTTTCCAAGGTAAGAATTGGTCAATGGGCTACTCTCATCCATACAACAATTTAGGGTCCTTGTCTGATATCTACCGCTTCTTTGGGTTTTGAACCTACATGGTCAAAAAAATGGGAGAAATAAGCACACCGTTTCTAAAACCCTTGGTCCAGAAGTGACACATACTTTTTTCATCTGCCACTGGTGAGAATAACTCACATGGCCGCATTCAATTACAAGAGAGCCTGGGAAGACAGTCTATCCTTAAGGCTGGAAAAAGAATAAAGAGCCTTTTGGTAAAAAATTAGCCAGTTTCTCTCACATACTGTTTGTGAAAGTGACAGTGGAAATAAAAAGTATGTAAACAATATGTTATGTTTAAACTGTTATGTGTACATTAAAAAATGCAATTAATTGGAATCAATGGTCATAACAGTCCATACCCAATTCTCTCACAGTTAGCATTGTTTATTATAGAGGTTTCATGTATCTTGTGTTTATCCTACACATTTTTCTTTTAACCTCTCTAAAAGAGCAAACGGAAGAATATGAAAGTCATTTAAACACATAGTTTCTGACTCTTGTGCTTCCACACAAATGTATGAGTATCAGTTCTCACAAGATAAATTTTTTGTGAGGCTACATTAATCAGCCTTTACTTATGCATTTATATGAGATTATTAAAATATATAGCAACTTGACAAATAGTCGCAGGGATTTAAATTTATAACTAAGGAATCTTAATGTTGTAGCAGAGCAAAAACTGTTATTTTTGGAAGTCAAAATATGATAAGAGAAGACAGGTTTCAGAGAACTTTATTTTGCATCATTCAGTACTGCTGCTGCTAAGTCACTTCAGTCGTGTCCGACTCTGTGTGACCCCATAGACGGCAGCCCACTAGGCTCCCCCGTCCCTGGGATTCTCCAGGCAAGAACACTGGAGTGGGTTGCCATTTCCTTCTCCAATGCATGAAAGAGAAAAGTGAAAGTGAAGTCGCTCAGTCTGTCCGACTGTTAGCGACCCCATGGACTGCAGCCCACCAGGCTCCTCCGTCCATTGGATTTTCCAGGCAACAGTACTGGGGTGGGGTGCCAGTACTATGTAACATCAAATTGAAGAGCAATATAAGGGCACTGAAAACAATAAATTAGAATAATGACACCTTATGAAATAACAAAGGAAAAAATAACATTTCGTGGGAAAAATTATCTTACGTTACTCTTTAGACTACTGTGAGGGAAAATATTAAAAGAAACATTCTAAATGCATTCAGTAGTTGTTTTATTATCTAGAGAGGAAAGATTTTAATTTTTGCTGCTACTCCAATTCAGAGAGCCTTGCTTTAGAATTGTAGAATCATGGAATTTTATGCTAAGAGTTCTGATATAACTCCATTCTTACAGATGCATATAGTAACACTAATTCCTGGGTTTTCTAGCTCAAGTACCTAAAGAAACTAAGCAGGCACTGGTTCAATTTTGATATCTACGTTTTGACACCTCCTATTAAATATAAATCTTCCAGAACTTGACTCAGACTTATTCATGATTACCTACCTACTTTGATCATTGGTATCACTGATACTAATCCAGTTATTTCTTTGAATCAATTGGCAGCACAAATAAACTGCATGAAGTTGAGATCAGTGATCACTGCTATTCTTTGGATGAGAAATCATTGGAAAATAATAATCACCAATGTGAAAATGAGCTTTACCTTAATGCTCACTTCTTCAGGACACGTGCAAGCTTAAATGATGAAACTAACTGATAATGGGCAATCCTCATTTTTGATGTAGTTTAAAGATTCACAAAATGAATACAAATATAGGCTTTAGAAAGAGATAAATACACAAGATACACATGAGAATTATCTTTCATGAAGTCTTTATTTGGCCAACCACTGGTGACTTCAGTTGTGACCCTATATGTCTTCTGCTGAAGTAACCATATAAAATCCATGGCTACTCGTTAGGCTAATTGGAGAGCTAGAGCTATTGGCCAGGTGTATTCATCCCTGCATCTCTCTAGTAGAACAAGTGTGTGTCATTTACCCAGGGCATCTTTTGGCATTTTGCCACCAGCTCAGACTTTATCTCTGGCCTTTATCACCACATCGTCAGTCAGTGCAGTTGATACAGCAGAAGAAGGAAGAGGACATTTGAATATGGATAACCCAGCATTCTGGAGAAGGCAGTGGCACCCCACTCCAGTACTTTTGCCTGGAAAATCCCATGGATGGAGGAGCCTGGTGGGCTGCAGTCCATGGGGCCGCACAGAGTCGGACACAACTGAGCGTCTTCACTTTCACTTTTCACTTTCATGCACTGGAGAAGGAAATGGCAACCCACTCCAGTGTTCTTGGCTGGAGAATCCCAGGGATGGGGGAGCCTGGTGGGCTGCCGTCTATGGGGGTCGCACAGAGTTGGACACGACTGAAGCGACTTAGCAGCAGCAGCAACCCAGCATTCAAATAGTGCGGTCCTTTCCCACTGTATCTTATCCTATGTGGGTTAACATATCTTATCTCTTTTTCCTTGCTTTGGTGTGTTTTTAACAGACCTGATAAAGTGAATGACTTTGAGTATTTTTGTTTTGTGAGCTTTTCTATTCCGTGGCCTCTGATATCATTTGCTGGTAATGTACTTGGAGGCTACCGTTCCCTCAGGGTGAGGTCTCATATGCCACTTTGTCTTGGGAAGTGGGAAGGGAAATTTGGGGATCTTTATCTTTTTCCAGTGTTAACTCTCTGGATTAGGTTCACAACAAAAACAACAAACAAACTAAAAGCAATAACAGCAACAACAAAAATCCCTGATACTAACCAAGGGCCATCTTCCTGGGTGCTCTCTGAAATCTCCTTCAGTCACAGAATGCAAAATCATTTCACAGGTACATATGTTATGGAAGACAGCTACCATCAAACAGTGCCAAGCTGCAACTGGGTCCAGCTTGGATTTACATAGGGAAACCACAAAGTGGACTCCGGCAAGCTGGTGTGAAAGTGTCATTAAGATCCCTTTGAGCAGTCTTGAAATTATGCAAACTGGCGTATTGTGTAACTAAATTTATTTTAGTTATCATTTCACCATAGTGAGTAAATAACTGTTGCTGCATACATCAGTGTTCTATTTGCATTTACTTTCCCAATTAATTTTAGAGTTTCGGAGTTGTAAAATGGGTCTTTGGTACTGAAAGTTATGTTATAATATTATTCATTTGTAAATAAATGTTTCATTCATAATTTTAGGTGTTCATGCATCATCTTGGAACTGGCTGTGTAGGGAGTCAGGAGTCACACAATATGACAAGATATAATGGAAGTGATGTAGGAGCATAGCAAGTAACCATCTAGTCTACTTGTGGAAGACCAGGATTAGAAGTGTTTTCTAAATAAATCTGTGAATGAATAGTGTGAAAATGTAACAGCAAGGGCAAGTAAGCAAAGGCAGATAATCTATAGATTGCATAGGAAACAGGGGAAAGTGCCAATTTGGCTGCTATATAGAGATAAGACAGGCTTAGACTGACAGAAGTGAATGGATATCTAAGCAGGGACCACATGTGAAAGAACATGTAAATCTCATCAAAGAGCTTAAAATGTATTGAGGGGAATGCAAAGTCTAGTAAAGTTTTAAATCAAGAAAAGTTAGAGGACATTTTGGAAGGAAAAGGGTAAAAATTGGGAACAAAACAAGCTATGGTTAAGATATGAAGTTTGAACCATCTTTCGAGGAGGTATGAAAGGGGCAGGAGTATTTTCAGTGAAAACAGAGTAAATTCACTTTTGATCATGTTGAATTTTGTTATCTGACTGTGGGCCGTCCAATTAAAGATACTAACAAAGAGCTGAAAATGATAATCTCTCAAATGAGAAACTCGGGCCAATGATAAATGTTTGAGAATCATTGGTGACATTTGAAACAATGAAAGTAAACAATATTGACAATGATGAGTGTATAGAATTAGATAAGATGAGGGTCGAGTCAGAGAGCCTCAATAAACACAAATATTTAAGAAATAATCCTAATAAGTTAGGCAGAGACAAGGGAGGAAATTAGGTGAGTATATGTCACAGATGGTTCTTCCTTTATGGCTCAGTGGTAAAGAATCTGCCTGCAATTCAGGAGACTCAGGTTAAATCCCTGGGTCAGAAAGACCCCCTGGAGAAGGGAATAGCAACCCACTCCAGTATTCTTGCCTAGAGAATACCATGAACAAAGGAGACTGGCTGGCTGCAGTCCCTGGGGTCGCAAAGAGTTGAACATGTCTGAATATAAGCGCGCGTGTGCGCACACACACACACACACACGCGCGCGCGCGCNCACTCCAGTATTCTTGCCTAGAGAATACCATGAACAAAGGAGACTGGCTGGCTGCAGTCCCTGGGGTCGCAAAGAGTTGAACATGTCTGAATATAAGCGCGCGTGTGCGCACACACACACACACACACGCGCGCGCGCGCATGTCATGGATACCAGGGAAAGAGAAAAAACATTTGAAGGAAGGGCTGAGTGGTGACCAATGTCAGATATGACTGAGAAATCAAGTAAGGTAAAAACTGGAAAATGTTCTGTAGATTTAGCAACAGACATTACTAGAATATTTAACAAGGGGAGTTTTACTGAAGTGGAATTGCAGAAAAATCACAATGGCTTAAGAAGATTACAGGTTGAAATAGTGGCCATCCAAGAAACGTAGCTACTAATGGTATGAAAGAGATGGAAGGAAGCTGAAAAGATATTATAAAAGTTCTTTTCTTTGGGGTCAATAGAGCTCTAGGTGGTGATTAATTGGGCATTAGAAAATTCCAGAATCTCAAAATTGTATCCAAAATTTGCATGTATATGAATGAAAGTGAAAGTCGCTCAGTCATGTCTGACTCTTTGTGACCCCAGGGACGACAGCCTACCAGACTCCTCTGTCCATGGAATTCTCCAGGCAAGAATACTGAAGTGGGTAGCCATTCCCTTCTCCAGGNATCTCAAAATTGTATCCAAAATTTGCATGTATATGAATGAAAGTGAAAGTCGCTCAGTCATGTCTGACTCTTTGTGACCCCAGGGACGACAGCCTACCAGACTCCTCTGTCCATGGAATTCTCCAGGCAAGAATACTGAAGTGGGTAGCCATTCCCTTCTCCAGGGAATCTTTCCAATTTAGGGATCAAACCCAGGTCTCCTTCAATTCAGCAGATTCTTTACCCTCTGAGCCACCAGGGTACATGCATAAGTGCATTTATTTGAGGTGAATATTTATAATATGAGATTCTTGAGGCAATCAGAGATCAAAATATTAATTCAGTTCAGTTCAGTCATATCTGACTCTTTGCAAGCCCATGTACTGTGGCAAGCCAGGCTTCCCTGTCCATCACCAACTCTATGAGCATGCTCAAACTCATGTCCATTGAGTCGGTCATGCCATCCAGTTATTTATAATATGAGATTCTTGAGGCAATCAGAGATCAAAATATTAATTCAGTTCAGTTCAGTCATATCTGACTCTTTGCAAGCCCATGTACTGTGGCAAGCCAGGCTTCCCTGTCCATCACCAACTCTATGAGCATGCTCAAACTCATGTCCATTGAGTCGGTCATGCCATCCAGTCATCTCATCCTCTGTCATCCCCTTCTCCTCCCACCTTCAATCTTTCCCAGCATCAGTGTCTTTTCCAATGAGTCAGTTCTTTGCATCAGTTGGCCAAAGTGTTGGCATTTTAGCTTCAGCATCAGTCCTTTCAGTGAATATTCAGGACTTATTTCCTCTAGGATGGACTGGTTAGATCTCCTTGCAGTCCAAGGGACTCTCAAAAGAGTCTCTGCTCCAGCACCACAGTTCAAAAGCATCAATTATTCGGTGCTCAGCTTTCTTTAGTCCAACTCTCATTTTAATACAAGCATTAATACTAATATTAAAATATTATAATCAGAGCTATATTTGTGTGTGTGCATGCTAAGTCACTTCAGTCATGTTTGAGACTCTTTGTGATCTTACAGACCATAGCCCATCAAGCTCCACTGTCCATGGGTTTCTCCAAGCAAGAATACTGGAGTGGCTTCCCAGGCCCGCCACCAGGGAATCTTTCCAACCCAGAATGGAACCCGCATGTCTTGTGTTTCCTGCATTGGCAGGTGGGTTCTTTATCACTAGCACCACTTGGGAAGCCCAGAGGTGTATATAGTATATTATTTAAATAAATATCCATTAGTTTTATACACTATTTGTATAATCTTTGTAACTTGCACAGACCTTGTCATGTTACTTGTTTCTGTTCATGGAATATGAGCAGAAGTGGCCATGTCAAGACCTAACAGAAATGTGAAAAATCATCACAATTTCCTATGCCCTTTTCCCCCTCTGTCATACATCTGAAATAGTTGCTATTCTTTCAGCCCAACTAGTACATAAATATACTCTTCAAAACTATACCTTTCCTAATGTGTTCACATCACTATTATTTGGATATTGTTGCCATTTTCAGGGGTTTCCCCCTTTCCCATTCTATATAAATAATGAAAAAAAAGGGCTACATCAAGAAATTATTCACAGAACAAGTATATATTGAATGATGACATTACATTACTTAATATGAACAATGCAAACAGAAAACTGGGGTGCCTCAGTCCTTGGCCCCATAAGGGAGAAAACAGACAAAATCACAAGAGACTTAAGCATGAAAAAGCAAAATTATAAGCCAATAAAAATTTATGCAGATCAAACTAGTAATGTCTCAAGTAAATATGAATTTGGTTTTAACTGTTGCTTATGAGTTACAGTAGGAAACTCTAAGGGAAAGTATGTGTACATAACTTGAACGAATATACAGCTTTTATTTGGGGCATGAGAGAAGCAGAGAAAAGGGTTAAATAGTGAGAAAGATCATCTGACTGAGAGAATGACCTGTGTACAGAGCAGTGAGACATCTAAATTATAAGACATGAGACTATTAACTTATTCAAATAGGTGACCCTAAAGCTTTAGTGATGAAAAAGCCAAAAGATATTTGGTGTAAAGATCTTTTGACATTATGTTGATTTTATATGAAAATAAATACAGGAGAGGAAGAACAAGAAATTAAGTTAGAAATCCAAGGTGTTACTTGATACTTGGTTGAGAATTAAGAAGATAGGGATTAGGGGGCAGTGTTAATCCAAATAGCCTGAAATACATTTTTGTGCTCAGATAATTTTCCCTGTTATTTACCTTTTATTTATAAATTTCATTTCTTTGATCCTGTGTATGCTTTATTAAGCATCTATGATATTCCAGACAATGTTGTAGATGCTGAGAATGTGGCAGTGAATAAGCACATCAAGACAAAACAAACTTGTGCTCATGGAGTTTACATTCTAATATTCATTCATCCCCAAAAATCAGATGATTCATCAGTATAGGACTCATTTATAAATATCATTATCAATATCAGTTTATAGCTATAAATATCAATTATTATATGGTACTTTTCAAACCATAGATCCACAGTCTGTGTGTGTGTAGAGAGAGAGAGAAAAAAAATTTTTGTTTTGACCCTAGAAACATGTAACAAGTATCTTACTTTTAAAATGCAGAAGGCCTGAATAGGCATTTTTCTAAAAAAGACAGATGACCAGTAGGCACATGAAATGATGTTCAACATCACTAATCACCAGGGAAATGAAAATCAAGGCCACAAGATATCCCTTCGCATCTGTTCGAATGGCTATCATCAAAAATGCAACAAATAACAAGTGTTGAAAAGGATATGGAGAAAAGTGCACTGCTGATGAGAATGTAAATTGTTGCAGCCATAACGAAAAGCATCATGGAACTTCCTCAAAGAATTAAAAATAGAGCTACAAGATAATCCAGCAACTCTTCTCTTGGGTTTACATCTGAAGAAAACCAAAACACTAATTCAAAAAGATATATGAATCCCAGTGCTTATTGCAGCATTATTTATAACAACCAAAATACAGAAGCAACTGAAGTGTCCCTCAGTTGACACTGAGATTACCCCTCAAAGATGAATGGATAAGGAAGAAGCAAGATATATGCACGCGCACGCACACACACACACACACACACACACACAATGAAACACTACTCAGTCATAAAAAGGAATGAAGTTTTGCCATTTGCAGCAACATGGATGGGCCTGGAGAGTATTATGATTAGTGAAATAAGTCAGACAGAGAAAGACAAATAATATATGTTTTCACTTATATGTGGAACATGAAAATAAAAATAAATAGAATATAACAAAAGAGAAACAGACTCAGATACAGAGAACAAAAAATGGTTAGCTTTGGAGGGAGCAAAGCAGCGAGGGGCAGGATAGGGGTCGGGGCCTAAGAGGTGTAAACGACTCTGAACAAAATAAATAACAAGAATGTAATGTGAAGCACGAGGAATATAGTCAATCTTTTATAACTTCACATGGAGTAGAATATATATTGAATTACTGTGTTATTCAAGTGAAACTATTATAATATTGTAAGTCAACCACATTAAAAAAAGCATTTTACTTCTATATTCCTATGAAGTTAAAGAAAAGCTTAAATGCTAAATGAACTTCTTTTCAAAACTGTTATTTCTTCATTGTATTTGTTTATTTTCATATGTGATTTTAGGACTATTATGATACTTCCATGTTATAGTAGAATTGACAAATTTGGAATAATATTTGAAAATTTTAAAAAGCATGAAATTATACTAGTGTTGTTTAGACCTCTTCAGAATCTGAGGGCATTCAGTTTTAAAGATATAGCAAAGAATATAATTCTCCTTTAATTTCTGTTTAATTGGATTTCAGTGTTTGAATTAAATAACTCAAAGAGAGAATGAGAAAAAGTCAAAGAACACAAAAATTTTTTGCTCTATAAATATTAATGCATTAATTACCAGGAATAAATCTTAAAATACCTTCCTTCAAACCTCTCTTTCTTTATAATATAGAATTCTATATTAAGATATTTGCTATAACATCTAAGATACTTACTATGACATCTAAAAATTATCTGCAGTTAAGATCTAAGATCATTATTCAGGAACTTTTAGACTGAATTTTTATTTCACTTTAAAGTTATTAAAGTCACAAATAAAAATTATTAACAGTATTCTTAAATTTGACACTGAAAGTTTTTGAGATGAAGTGAATATATCTGTGAAGCAGATTCTGCCTTAATGCGAATATTTGATGTATTTTAAAAAATTCATTATCAATTGAGTGTAGCAAAATGACAAGAGTAGATACCATCTATGCCTTTGTCTAATAATTACAATTAAATTTACAATGAAATTTCTGAATATTGTGTAGATTTTAGTGCAACTTATGAAGCTCCTACTTGATCTCTCTATGAAATATTTTAAAAGTAAAAGAAAAACTCATGATATCTTGCAGAGTGATTGATAAACTTGTGAACATGGTCGTGTCAAGATACTCTGCATGTATTTCTCCTTTTCCTCAAACTGAATGTAGCCAAAACCAAATTTCTTTCTTTCCTTTTTTATTCCTAACTCGTCGTGGTGTGCGTTTTCTGAGTATGACACCTCCATCTTCCCAATAAGTAAGATTCATAATTTTGGAATCTCCATTTATTTCTAAATTTCGATCCAGTATCTACTGTGATACTTAGATTTGTTGGGCTTTAACTACAAAATATTTCTCAATTTCTCTTTCTGTTTTTACCATTGCGACTCAATATTCACTCCACATTAGCTGCCGTCTGTGGGGTTGCGCAGAGTCGGACACGACTGAAGCGACTTAGCAGCAGCAGAACCATGTCACTGAGTTGTTTTTAATAATCTTGCAGGAGTTCAGCAAGTGTAGGAGGAAGTCAGGATATAAAGAGAGTCTTGGGACTAAAATCAGACAGAGAGATATACCGCTGAGGTGCAGCGATAAACTATACACAAATATTTCAGCAAGCAGAGCATCTGAGTCACCATGTCCGTACATAATAGGTCACAATCCAGCATCAAGCAGGGGCAAGTAGAATGCCTGGCAGCATGTGGGCTTTACTCCAAAATAGACAGAAGCAGAATTTCAGTCCTTCAGAGGACTGAAAGAGCAAGGGAGAGCATCTGCCTAAGTAAGGAAATAAAATATAGCACTAAAAGCATCATCTAAACAGAGTGCCTGGTTTCACATCTTCTCATAGGCCAGCTTACCTTAGGCAAATTATTTAGATTTTCTGTATTTCCCATTATATTATGTATAAAATTGGGACAAAAGAGTATCTGCATCATAGGATAAAGGAGATCATTTATATACAGAGCTAAATAAATGCCAGCTATTCTTAGCACCAGTAATTCCAGACCTGAGAAATCAGGCAAAACCTAGTATTTGCAGCTGAGATACAAAGTAGAGGTCACACACAGGAGAGCAAATTTGTGTAAACAGATAGAAGTCAGGGATGGTCTTGATAGATAAACATACCTTGCTTTACCCTCTCACTTCTGAGATTTCATCTAGAAAATATCTAGCTAAATTATGTAGAATTTATGTTAGCATGTTTGCCACCAACCTACCATTTAGTTTATTAACGAATTTATAAAATGCTTTTTAATATAGTTGTTGTCATTTCCATTTTATCAGAATATAAGTACTTGAGCAGTATGAAGGTTCTTTAAAAGACTAAAAATGGGAGTATCATGTGATCCAGTGATGCCACTCCTGGACATAGATCCAGAAAGGACGAAAAATCTAACTTGAAAAGATACATGTGCCCCAGTGTTCACAGCAGCACTCTATACGTAGCCAAGACGTGGAAGCAAACTAAATGTCTATCAACAGATGAATGGATGAAGAAAATGTGGTATATACCCTAAGCCCCCTACAAACAGACATTCAAGTCGCAAACTTTCAAGATGCAAGCATGCATCTGGTTCCAGCAAGGAGCCAGAACCTGTGCCATCATTGTGAGTCAGTGAGTAAAACTGCAGATTGCCCACCATCTCCTCCAAAATGTATCAGTGATGCCACTCCTGGACATAGATCCAGAAAGGACGAAAAATCTAACTTGAAAAGATACATGTGCCCCGGTGTTCACAGCAGCACTCTATACATAGCCAAGACGTAGAAGCAAACTAAATGTCTATCAACAGATGAATGGATAAAGAAAATGTGGTATATACCCTAAGTCCCCTACAAACAGACATTCAAGTCGCAAACTTTCACGATGCAAGCATGCATCTGGTTCCAGCAAGGAGCCAGAACCTGTGCCATCATTGTGAGTCAGTGGGTAAAACTGCAGATTGCCCGCCATCTCCTCCAAAATGTAAGGGCTTCACAGTGTGTGAACTGGGAACTTTCAGAGGTACAAGCTGGATTTAACAAAGGCAAAGGAACCAGAAATCAAATTGCCAACATTTATTGGATCATGGAGAAAGCAAGAGAATGCCAGAAAAAAACATCTATTTCTGCTCTCATGGACTGCGCTAAAGCCTTTGACTGTGTGGATTACAACAAACTGTGGAAAATCCTTAAGTTGATGGGAATAACAGACCATCTTACCTGCCTCCTGAGAAACCTATGTGAAGTCGCTCAGTCATGTCCGACTCTTTGTGACCCCATGGACTGTAGCCTACCAGGCACTTCTGTCCATGGGATTTTCCAGGCAATAGTACTGGAGTGGATTGCCATGCAGGTCAAAAAGCAACAGTTACAACTGGACTTGGAACAACTGACTGGTTTAAAATTGGAGAAGGGGTACCTCAAGGCTGTGTATTGTCACCTTGCTTATTTAACTTATATGCAGAGTGTATCATGCAAAATGCTGGGCTCGATGACTCACAAGCTGGAATCAAGAAATATCAACAACCTCAGATATGCAAGATTATACCACTCTAATGGCAGAAAGCAAAGAAGAACTAAAGAGCCTCCTGATAAGGGTGAAAGAGGAGAATGAAAAAACAGTTTAAAATGCAACATTCAAAAAACTAAGATCCTGGTATCCAGTGCCATTACTTCATGGCTAATGGGGGAAAAGTAGAAACAGTGATAGATTTTATTTTGGGGGGCTCCAAAATCTCTACAGATGGTGACTGCAGCCATGAAATTAAAAGATTCATTCTCCTTGGAAGAAAAGCTGTGACACACCTAGACAGTGTATTAAAAAGCAGCGACATAACGTCTGTATAGTCAAAGCTATGGTTTTACCATTAGTCATGCAGGGATGTGAGAGTTGGAACATTAAGAAGGCTGAGTGCCAAAGAATCGATGCTTTTGAACTGTGGTGCTGGAGAAGACTCCTGAGAGTCCCTTGGATTGCAAGGAGATGAAACCAGTCAATCCTAAAGGAAATCAATCCTGACTATTCATTTTAGGACGGAGGCTGAGGCTGAAGCTCCAATACTTTGGCCACCTGATATGAAGAGCCAACTCTTTGGAAAAGATCTTGATGCCGGGAAACTTTGAGGACAGGAGGAGAATGGGGTGACAGAGGGTGAGATGATTTGATGGCATCACAGATTCAATGGACATGAGTTTGCACAAACTCCAGGAGATAATGCAGAATGGGGAAGCCTAGTGTGCTGCAGTCCATGGGGTTGCAAAGAGTCAGACATGACTGAGCGACTGAACAACAACAGCGCCATCTCCTCTTGCTGAGAATCCTTCAGTTCTCCCATCTCCCATCTCCTCTCCCTCCTCCAGTCAGTAGCTCTTCTTGCCTATTGACCCAATGCCAGCCTCTCTATGCCAGATATTGCATTGTACTTCAGTACTTTTCAAGGTACTGTACTGTATGATTAAAAGTATTTTATTTTTTGTTTGTTTCTATGTATTATTTCTGTGAAAAGTATTATAAACCTGTTACAGTAGAGTACCATAGAGTTGATTGTGTTAGTTGGGTACCTAGGCTAACTTTGTTGGGCTTAGGAGCAAATTGGACTTACGTGCTCTTGGAATGGAACTCTTTCATTTGTAGAGGAGTTACTGTATATGTGGTGAAATACTATGCTGCACTGTGTTTAGTTGCATAGTTGGGTCCAACTCTTTGTGACCCCATGGACAGTAGCCCGCCAGGCCCCTCCGTTTTGCCTGGGGATTCTCCATGCAAGAATACTGGAGTGGGTAGCTGTTCCTTTCTCCAGGGGAGCTTCCCAACCCAGGGATCAAACCAAGGTCTCCCATATTGCAGGCAGATTCTTTACCATCTGAGCATGAGGGAAGCCCAAGAATACTGGAGTGGGTAGCCTATCTCTTCTCTAGGGGATCTTCATGACCCAGGAGTCAAACCAGGGTCTCCTGCATTGCAGGTGGATTCTTTACCAGCTGAGCTACCAGGGAATCCCAGTGGAATACTACTCAGCCATTCAAAAGAATGAAATAATGCTATTTGCACATCATAGATGAACCTAGAGATTGTTGTACTAAGTGAAATAAGTTAGAGGAAGACAAATAGCATATGATATCTCTTATAAGTGAGATCTAAAAATGATACAAAGGAACTTACTTACAAAACAGAAATAGACCAACAGACAAAGAAAACACTGATGGTATCCAAAGGGGAAAGGTTGGAGAAGGAATAAACTAGGAGTTTGGAATTAGCAGATACATACTATTGCAAGGCTTCCCTGGTGGCTCAGAGGTTAAAGCGTCTGCCTCCAATGCGGGAAACCTGGGTTCGATCCCTGGGTCGAGAAGATCCCCTGGAGAAGGAAATGGCAATCCACTCCAGTATTCTTGCCTGGAGAATACCATGGACGGAGTAGCGTAGTAGGTTACAGTCCATGGGGTCGCAAAGAGTCGGACACGACTGAGCGACTTCACCTTACCTTACCTTACCTTACTACTGCATACAAAATAGAGGAACGAGGACCTACTGTATAGCACAGGAAGCTATATTGAATATCTTGGAATAAACTATAATGGAAAAGAATCTGAAAAAATATATGTATATAACATATGTAACTAAATCATATTGCTATATACCTGAAACTAATACTTCAATTTTTAAAAAGCAAGCAGTATCTAATCAAGCTATTACAAGGTATTATTTTTACTTTAAAAAGGTATAAAGTTGTATGTGCTTAAATATCACTCTACTAATGCATAAAGTGGCTGATGAACTGAACTTACTCATGAAAAGAAAAGAATAATTACATTTTAGAAGAGTAAATTAAAATATGCAAAGATAGTTTACTTGAATAACTTCAAAACTGCTTCACTGTCAGTCAGACTTGGTTGTATTTGTTAAAACTCAGTTTTATTTATTTGTTTACTCCTTCTTCTTCACCAAAATGTCACTTATTTGATGGAGCATGATAACAGTCTCGGGTTAATTTCTGATACCATCAAGGATAGCATTTATGAGAAAATATTTTCATCTTCAAATCTTGGGATTTTGCATTTTCTTAGAAGGAAACATTTTCAAGATTTAAAATAAAATATGGGCTACTAAAAGTAATTACTTCACTGAAGCTACTGTTCCAAACAGAAGACAATTATAGGAAAATCTCTTAAGACTCTAAGATGATATGAATATTTTGGTTTGTATTATCAAAAACTGAATATTAAAATTATATTGGGATTAAAACTGGGAGTTTGTTTTTCTAATATGGGAAAATGTAATTTAATTTAACGTCTCCATTAGCTGTAAGAAAAGACTCAGTATTCCTATCAGTGTTTAAGAATATAGTTATATCCTGCTACGTTTATTGCTATAAACATTATATTAAAAGAATTTAAATGTGTTGTTTATGTTTGGTTCATTTTAGAAAAGACATTTTACTTATGTCAAAAACTCTAATTTTAATGAATCAATTATAATATTCCATATGAATATAATTTAAATAGAAATGAAAACTATACATAAGGCATTATGCATATTTACACTTGGACAAATAGCTGAAGATATGACTAATAAAATAAGTACTTATCATGACATTGTAAAATGAGCCTGCAACTAAAGAATATCTTTCATTTATCAATAACTATCTCTGTGAAGTATTTTACCTGGTCTCTTCATGTTACTTAGAGTTATTTCCTACATGCACACTGATTCGAGGTATTTAAGTCTGCATGCACTCACGGTCAGTCACTTCAGTTGTGTCTGACTCTTTGCGACTCCATGGACTGTAGCTCTCCCGGCTCTTCTGTCCATGGGATTCTCCAGGCAAGAATACCAGAGTAGGTCTCTATGCCCTCCTCCAGGGGATCTTCCTGACCCCGGGGTCGAACCTGTGGCTCTTGTCTCTGGCATTGACAGTCGGATTCTTTAGCACCACCTGGGAAGCCCATTTAAGTTTATATCTTCCTTTATATTATCTTATAAACCAGTTTTATGCATTACATGAAGATTTTCTGCCATAATAGTTGTACTTATTTATTTTCTTGTCTTTTACTGGAATGATGTATTTACCATGTAAATTGAAGGCTGCATTTCAAGATATGCTTAAACTTATTCAAGTGGGAAAACTATTCAAGACTCCAGGGTTGTGATGATGTCATTTTCTTGAAAACCTTTAGAAAAATCTATACTCGATGAAGGAAGAACATCTTTTAGAAAGGAGCTCCCACACTGGCCAATTTGGCTAAGATTAATAAAACACCAAAGGGTTTAATAGGCTGCGTATGTTTATGGGGCAGGCACCAGGTGGACATCAACAGGTGTAATCCAATATTCCCTCCCTTTGTCATTTACTTATTATGGGATAAAGGAAATCTACAGATGGACAAGGTGATTTAGACTAATTTACAATGATTGTTTTGTGATCGGTTAGACAGTGGGTGTTAGATGAAGTAGTTTGTCCTTTAGAAATTAGATCAAGATATTGAGGATAACCTTCAGATGGTGACCTTTTTTCCTTTCAACTTTGGCTAATTATAGATCTTGGTTTCAAGGTTAATGATGTTATATCTCTCACACTGTCAGTTTTCTAAGATAAATCAATTCCTAAGTGATATCAGTGTAGTGCAAACTTTTCACATCAGGAGCTAATCTGGCCATGCACTTTACAATTTAATTATTGTAAAAGGAAAGTGCATTTAAATGTAGTCATTATATGACACCTTTAAACAGAGGGCTTCCACTACACTTTCATTTAGATCTTTGAAAATGAGTAAAGGTACTTTAAAAAACTTTAACTTAAAAATGCACAGAACACACAGAAGAAAACCAATCATTTGCTTATCTTTGTATCATACATTAAAAACATGTATTTAGATTTTATATGTATGCACACACACATATGGGCTTCCCTGGTGGCTAAGCAGTAAAGAATTCTTCTGCAGTACAGGAGACATGGGTTCGATCCCTGGATGTGAAAGATCCCCTGGTGAAGGAAATGGCAACCCACTCTAGTATTCTTGCCTGGGAAATCCCATGAACAGAGGAGACTGGTGGACTATAGTCCATGGGATTGCAACAAGTGGGACACAGGTTAGTGATTAAACATGCTTGTGTGCGTGTGAAGTCCAATAACACACATATATGTATATACACACAAATATACATTTTATATTTGTGGAAGATAATAAAGCTAATTATATTGCGTGTCTTCAAAGAATTTCAAGTATGATCAGATAAAATGTTAAATAGTAGATATAGTATGGGAGGGCTTGAATTACATTTGTAAATTTCTAACTCCTTCATGTGCAAATAATTTATTCACATGTAAGGAACTTGAGAAAAATATGATTTCCATAGTAAGACCAATTCTTTCCTACCACGACACATGACACCATTTCATTATCTTATTGTGCACTAAAAAAAAAAAGTCATTGGTTAGTAATACTGACACAAATAATAATAAAACCTTCTGTTTAAGGTAGTCAGGCCATAAGTATTAAATTACTCTTTTCATTTTGTGCAGTGCTTTAGG
>SJYX01013393.1:0-59714 GCA_006410675.1 Oreotragus oreotragus
AAAAAAAAAACACACACAGAAAACAAAAACAACTGCCCATTCCTTAATGGATACCATTTCCTGACTCAGGCTGGAGAAACAACTTTCCCAAAAAATGTATATGCTTCCACATCTATCTTTCAAGCTGACACTAGGAATGGAATTTCAAAATTATACAAGAATGGAAAAATGAAATTCAAGTTTTAGACACTGTGTTCTGCCAAAGTGTCACTGCCTCTTGCTCCTTTGCTGTTCATTTTTTCCCTGTAGTCTCTCCTGGTACCAGCTGGAAAGGGACGTTAAAAAGCTCAGCCTTGGGTAATGACAAGCAGGCAAGCAATCTTTGAATCTCATTATAGCTCAAAGTAAGAAAAAAAATTCCAGCTACATTTCTTCAGTGTTTCCTAAAAATTTCCACAGGTCCTGCTCAGGAAGCTGTTGCCTTTCCCACCTGGAAGTCTGCCCAGGAGTCATAAGTAAATGCCTTCCAAATTGCAGGATCTATTTAATTTGTGCAGCTTCTTTCTATTCCAAAGGTTTCCTGTTAATTAATTAAAGTCTTGTTTAAGTTTAATTGAGAAGCTGAGTTTCCCTATGACAAAAAGGTCCTTCTCTTTTCCTTTTCATCTGAGCAAAGGATCTGAAAATAACTGTTCATCAAATGAGCAGCTTCCTAGCTTGAGTGGAAGGACCTTGCAGAAGGAGGGCAGGAAGGTTGTACAGCTCCGGTGCCCTCTTTACTCCTTCCCTATGAGTAGTGTGACTTCGAACTTATACGCAAAATGCTGATGAGGGCACATACCAAGGTCATTCAGAGAGATATCATCCCTTCCCAGTAACACAGTGTGAAGGGAAAGTGTCAGAGACAATGCAAACCAGAACACACTCAAGATCTGGTCTTGAGTTCTGTTCATCCATCTGCAATCAAGTTGCATATAACAAACTGGGATGGCTTACAGATTATAAATAATTAAAATATGAATGAGTATGATACACTTTGGGAAAAAAAGAATTCAATTACTGTTCACATAGAGTAAACTCAGTATTGACATGTGAAACCTAGTGATATAATTCAGATTTTCTGTCCCCAATGTTCATTCTGTAGGCCACTCCGTAAGTCAAGATAAATTACAGAGTAAGGCTCAATAACCTCAGATATGCAGATGACACCATCCTTATGGCAGAAAGTGAAGAGGAGCTAAAAAGCCTCTTGATGAGAGTGAAGGAGGAGAGCGAAAAAGTTGGCTTAAAGCTCAACATTCAGAAAACGANTCCCCAATGTTCATTCTGTAGGCCACTCCGTAAGTCAAGATAAATTACAGAGTAAGGCTCAATAACCTCAGATATGCAGATGACACCATCCTTATGGCAGAAAGTGAAGAGGAGCTAAAAAGCCTCTTGATGAGAGTGAAGGAGGAGAGCGAAAAAGTTGGCTTAAAGCTCAACATTCAGAAAACGAAGATCATGGCATCCGGCCTGATCACTTCATGGGAAATAGATGGGGAAACAGTGGAAACAGTGTCAGACTTTATTTTTTTGGGCTCCAGAATCACTGCAGATGGTGACTGCAGCCATGAAATTAGAAGACGCTTACTCCTTGGAAGAAAAGTTATGACCAACCTAGATAGTATATTCAAAAGCAGAGACATTACTTCGCCGACTAAGGTCTGTCTAGTCAAGGCTATGGTTTTTCCTGTGGTCATGTATGGATGTGAGAGTTGGACTGTGAAGAAGGCTGAGTGCTGAAGAATTGATGCTTTTGAACTGTGGTGTTGGAGAAGACTTGAGAGTCCCTTGGACTGCAAGGAAATCCAACCAGTCTATTCTGAAGGAGATCAGCCCTGGGATTTCTTTGGAAGGAATGATGCTAAAGCTGAAACTCCAGTACTTTGGCCACCTCATGCAAAGAGCTGACTCATTGGAAAAGACTCTGATGCTGGGAGGGATTGGGGGCAGGAGGAGAAGGGGATGACCGAGGATGAGATGGCTGGATGGCATCACGGACTCGATGGACGTGAGTCTGAGTGAACTCTGGGAGATGGTGATCAACAGGGAGGCCTGGCATGCCGCGATTCATGGGGTCGCAAAGAGTCGGACACGACTGAGTGACTGAACTGAACTGAACTGAACTGAACTGAAGGCAACAGCACAGGTGAAAACCAGTAAGGTTGACAAGGCCATACATGGTATCCGTTTTTACTCTTTCTCCTCTCAGGCACAAGTGGTAGTGTCTCCTTGATGAGTGTCATGGGCTGAACTGTATTCCCTGAAATTCATATACTGAATTCCTGTCCCCGATACATCAGAATGGGGCAGTATTTGGAGATAAAGCCTCTAAAGAGGTGATTAAGTTAAAATGAGGCCTTTAGGGTTCTAATCCAGTCTGACTGGTGTCCTTGTAAGAGGAGGCAAACTGGACAAAGAGACACCTAGGATACTTTTGATTAGAGGAAAGACTTTGTAAGGACATAGGAAGAAGGCATGCATGCTAAGGCACTTCAGTCATGTCCAGCTCTTTGCGACCCTATGGACCGTAGCCCTCTGGGCTGCTCTGTCCATAGGATACTCTAGGCAAGAATACTGGAGTGGGTTTGCCATGCCCTTCTCTGGGGGATCTTCCCCGGACCCAGGGATCAACCCATGTCTCTTAAGTCTCCTGCATTGGTAGGTGGGTTATTTACCACTAGCGCCACCTGGGAAGCCCTATAGGAAGAAGGTGACTATTACCAAATCAAAGAGAGCTGCAGAAGAAACCATGCCTGCCAACACCTTGAGCTTGAACTGTGGGAACAGAAATGTCTGTAGCTTAAGCCATCTGCTCTGTGGTATTTTGTTACAGAAGCCTTAGCAAATGAATATAATGAGAAACTAAAAAATTAAGGCTCCTAGCATGCATTCTCCCTCATTGTCAAGTATATACCTGCCAACCTCCAGAGGTTCTGGAGCTTAGCTCCAGTCCTCTATTTAGGATACAAATCCCATGCACTCTGGTTTTTTCAGTGTATGGATCATTGTAATTGTAATTATGATTGCAGTTCCAATAAACCTGGAAGTAGTAACACAATGTCATTCTGAATATGCCATAGCTTAAGCCCCTGGATACTTAGGTATCTGTGGCAGAACCACCTAATACTAGCAGGTTCCACTGAAACTGGTTCTGGTACATTGTTTTTGATATGTCAATGGCTGAGATTTAGATAAATCAATAAACGCAGGAACACATTTATGTTTTTGTTTAACATGCTACAAATGTAATGGAGGCAGAAGCTCCCAGGGCTCACTATCCCACCAGAAGTGGTAATGGGTGTGAAGCAGGTCCTACCATGTATGGCAAGCTCATGAAGTCATCCACAGTCACCAGTGAATGTGTTTGTAATCACAACTCGTAATCCACTGTCCACTAGTAACAAGAAGTGAGTAATCTGATACACTCCTCACTGGATTCTAGCCTGGAGCTTCCGACAGACAGAATCCTCTTTCTCCTTTTCCATGGGTGAGCCTCATGGATGGCTAAACTTATTCAACTTCCCTTCAAGTTGCTGCTTCAAGCACCAACTCCAATTCATAGTAACCACTTTGGATTTTGATAACATCCAGAATTTGAGATTCCCTGTCCTACTCCAAGTCCATGTTTGCCAAAAATTTAATAAGCCAAGTTTTAGTCATCATTTTAAAAATAGATAAGGAGAGAGCTGGATGCATCACTGACGCAACGGACACGAATTTGAGCAAGCTCTGGGAGACTTGAAGGATAGGGAAGGATAGGGAAGCCTGGCATGCTGCAGTCCATGAGGTCACAAAGGGTTGGACACAACTGAGCAGCTGAACAACAACAACAAAGTAGATAATACTGTCTACAACTGACCCTCTCCAGATCGCCCAATCCTGACTCACAGTCCTCTTGAATTAGACTTTCCCCCCTCCATCATTCACTCCTAGATGTTTTCTCTACTTGTCTGTGAATTAAGAACCCCCCAAATCCAAACTCTGGAGAACATTCTAATATAGGAGATATTTCTATTGTTATAAAACATGCTTTTTGAAATAGAAAAAAAGAATCTTTTATTACCCAATAGCAGAGGCTAAATAATGCCAAGTGTAGGAGGAGACAGGAAGGAAGAAAGGAAGGAAGGAAGGCAATGGGCTGAGACAGGTTTCTACTATGTACAGTCATCAGGTCATCTTTAAATCACCACATACTGAAGAGAGATTTAAATGACCCAGGTTTAAACTGCAGTTCTCAGTGATATTTATTCTTTCCTAATAAATACCTACCCCAGCTCTGCACATTATTCATCTGGCATATTACTATATAGTTGGCTGGCTCAGTATGCCACAAGGTCTAACTGGCATACTCTAATAGTCTCTACCAGTAGCACCTGACCATATAGAAATGAGCAGTTTCCTGTGGACCCTAAGCTGTCATTCTGTGGTCAAGGGAATGATCTGTCCACACATATAAAAGCTAGGTCCACCTAGCTCCTTAGACTCCACAATCACACGACAGAATCAAACCTTTCCCTAAGAAGATGAACTCCTCAATCAGAAATGCCCATTCCTTCCTTGCTCAGGATAGAACTCAAACCCCTTAAAGCCCATTCACTGACACCCTCCTGTAAGGTTCCACGAGATGTAACTGGTCCAACCTCTAGACTCCCAGCCCTCAGGAGGAACTGCACCTCAACTGAATTCTGCCTCTAAAAAGTTTTGGATGGCAAGATTCTCATCTTGTAAAATTTACCTGACTTCTAATTTTTTGTACACAGAGGGTACCTAATAAATGCTTATTGTGCATACATGCTAAGTCACTTCGGCTATATCCGACTCTTTGCCACCCTATGGACTGTAGCCCACCAGGCTCCTCTGTACAGGGGATTCTTTAGGCAAGAATACTGAAGTGGGTCGCCGTGCCCCCCTCCAGGGGATCTTCCCGACCCAGGGATCAAACCCATGTCTCTTTACATCTCCTGCATTGGCAGATGGGTTCTTTACTGCTAGCACTACCTGGGAAGCCCAATGTTTATTGTACTTAATGGGAGATAACTAAATACATATATTTGATCAGTCAAATGTTAATGTAAAAAAAAACAATTACTTTAGGAATGCTATTTAGACCGATTTAAGACTCTGAAATCTAAGGAGGTATTATAACTTTCTTTAAAAATGGAGTCAGGGGAGGAAAATTCTTCTTGCAGATAAGCAAAGGATGTGAGGGATTTATATTTTAAAGAACTATAATTTGTGTTGGAAAGGCCCTTAGAGATAATGACCTAATATTTCTCCTTCTAAATCTGAAATTTCAGACTGTGTTAGATACTGACTAGTTGGTGGGTGGAGAACATAGTGATCCTTAACAAAACCACACCCCACACACTATCTTAAACGCCATTTTTTTTCCTGAGCCTAGACAATTTCTGGTATTTAAAACTAGAAATTCTAAGAACAAGGAAAGTATACCCAGAATGAAATCTAGATAAAAGGTGCTTACTCGGTGCCGCTTTCCACCATCTGTGTCAGGAGAGAGATGCCATCCAGATTTATAAACTCCTGGGCAAATGTGACGTCCCGGGAGAGGCTGGCCAAGTCCTTCAGGGCCTCCAGCTTGGCGTCCATACTCGATGACTGGATTCGCTCATGGAGCTGCTGGGCGTTTTGAGCCTCACCAGAGAGAAAAACAAAGCAAAGAGTGTTCACAGAGGAAACCACCACAGATCAAAAAAAAAAAAAAAAGAAAGAAAGAAACAAAGGCCAAATGCAAGTTGAGTTAAGTATTACAAACCAAGGGAGGTTTCTAACCATAGTGACTTCACCTTCAGGCAATGCTTGTCAATTTCACAACGAAAATCAGTTGCCTTTCTTTGACAGGACCCATATTCCCATCTCAAGGAGAAGCAAGAGCCCAAGAACAGTAAACCCCGGAAATGGAGTGGGTATGGCAGTGTGGAGGGGAAAAGGGGAAGAATGTTTACTTTTTAAGTAAAATTATTGTCTACAAATGACAAAAAGCTATTTGCTTAATTAAGCAATTGTACAAATTTATACAGCATGTTCAGCCGTTCAGTCAATACTCTGAGTAATAACTGCCTACACAAAATGTTCAAAGGCGTCATTAGACACCCAAATAATCTTTCGGGGTTACTGAAAATCTTCCAGCACAACACAACGGAGCTTGTAAATTCCACTTTTCAACAACATGTGTTTCACCCGCATTAGTTATTTACAGCACGAATTTAAAACAAAGTAATTAAACAAGCAAACAAAAATACAAAAAGTAATTTAAAACCACATTAGCAGCTTTGCCTAGAATCAGAGTTCTCATTTTTAAGGCATTGGCACCTGGCTTCTACATGCAAGACAGAAATATACTGGAGGATCTGAATGTCTAGATAATAACGTGTCTTCACATCATGTGGTTTTCAGGGACAAGCAGCCTAAGAAAGCAACGCTGATGCAGGGGTCTAATCTACACAAACGCAGCCACATTGGGGAGGAGCCTCATATGCTGGGCAGCACAAACGGTTGGTGCAAAGGAAAGGCAGAAGGAACAGGCTGGGATGTCTGCAGGGACAGAACGAGGACCAGTGGCCTGGGGTTGGCGGGCAAAGGGGAGCGTGCAGGGAGGTGAGGACAGGCAAACAGACGGGCCAGGGGCCCTAAGAAGTTCCTGAGCAGAAGCAGCAGAGCCAGAGGAATCCTGGGTGGCGATGATCCTCCCTGACTGATAGGGTGAAACTAAACTTCTAGACAAATGTGTGGTACCTTTGGAGCTCTTAAAATAGCTTTCATATTCAAACACTGGAAGCAATGAATATATAAATGCACACATATCTGCATAAACATGACCCAAGGAAACAAATCAAGATGTAGCCCACTGCTATTTATGAACTGTAATGTTCTGCATAATTTTTTGTTGCAAGCTTCACTTATCAAATTTTCCATGAGTCTGTAATATCTTTATATTTGGGGGAAATTTTACATTATTAAAAAACAAAATAGCCTTAGTTTTGATTTTCCAAGCAGTTAGAACAACTGAAAAAGACTCTAATAGCTGTGAGGGTGATTGTATCAGAGAGTAAGTATTATTTTCCGGCATTGTCCTAGGATAGAAAACAAGTTTCATCTTGAGTCACTCAAATAGCATGGTGTGGCTGCCTAATGTCCTGGGATGAGAAAGTTTTGGGCCCAAGCTCAGAGGCAAACAGCCTCTGAGGGACCAGTGGACACAGAATAGGTATACACAGAAGATGTGTATTTACCATCTCTGCTCTTTAAGGTCCTAATTAAAGCTTTTCCCAAAGAATTTCCTGAATGGTTCTGGGTCCATGATACCAACTAAGAAGTAATCAAAACGTCTATAGGTTCACAGATACTTTCAAATGTGCACACAATATTGCCCAGCAATCCAACCAAGTTTTCCTGGAATGTCTGCTGCATGCGTACTAAGTCATCAGTCATGTCTGACTCTTTGTGACCCTATGGACTGTAGCCCGCCAGGCTCCTCTGTCCACAGGATTCTCCAGGCAAGAATACTGGAGTGAGTTGCCATGCCCTCCTCCAAAGGATCCTGCCAACCCAGGGACTGAAGGTGTGTCTCTTAGTCTTCTGCAATGGCAGGTGGGTTCTTAACCACTAGTGCCACCTGGGAAGCTCCTTCCAAAATGACTCTTTCACACCTTTTCTTCTTTCTTTTAACTCTCTCATTTCCTGCTTCCCTCACACTGGTGATCTTGCCTTACATTTTATTGAGGAAATCAAAGTAATCAGCCAGGAATTTCTGTATCTTCCTATTTCAAAAGGCACAGAGTTCCTTCAGCTTGCTGTTTGCAAGGACACGGCCCCAGGGCCTCGATGCTTCTGCTCTGCTTCTTTCTGATTCTGTGCACCTGACCCCTGTTTCCTGTCCAAGGTCAATCGTCCCCTCATCCCCGGCTCTAGAGCGGTCACCCTCTCACCTCTCAGGCACTCTGCCCCTACTGTGTCCCCCCCTCTGTGCATCAGTCTCTGTGCAGTAGATCAGGTCCAGCTGTGAACATCTCAACAGGCCCTGTTTTAAAAACAGTGAAAAGGTGTGTACATTTGTCACACCTTTGTACACTGAGTCCATTCGCTTCCAGCCAGGCCCTCGTTTCACTGCTTCCATTCTCCACAACAGTTCTGGAATTAAGAGTGGGTCTAAAATTGCCATTCACCTCACCTCACATTCTCCTCCTCACCTCCATCCACGAGCTTCCACACTCCCCCCTCTCTACCCAGACAACATCTCCATGACACCCTGTCTACCTCGCTCATCTGGCCCTCCTTACCTTCTCAGCAGACCTCTGCACACCTAAGTGTCCCTAACAGACTCCTAACTGCCTGGTTGACGTGTCCTCATGGACACAGGACAGGCATCTCCAATCCTTCGTCTCCCGCTTCCTAAACTTTCTATTCCAGTAAGCAGCACAGCTGCTGATTGTGCCCAAACGCCAGGGACATCCTCGCAGTCTCCCGCAAGGAGAACCACAGCCCTAGGATGAGGAAGTGCTGGGGCTCGCCCTCCAACACTCCTTCAGACCCTCCACCTCCAGACCACACACGCAGCCCACGCCATCGTCTCCAACTGGCACTGCAGCCCTGTCTCCCAACCCGGCCCCTTGACACTCGCAGTCTGTTCCGGGGCAGCACCCAGAGTGATCCTGTCCCCTCTCTGCCTAAAAGCTTCCACTGGCTTCCCTCTGTGTTAAGCTCATAGGGCGCCAGCAAGAAACAGAACTTAAGACATCCTACCATTTGTTTTAGGTTTCTCAACTCAGGAGAAAGAAATTGGTTCAAAAAATCATTAACAGTCTGACTGTTAAGAATCTCTGACAACCTGAATCCACAGAGTGATTGAGGTAACACTGTTTTTCTTTTTGCCACAGTAACTGGCCCCCCAAATCAGCGCAGCAGGCTCTCTAACCCAGATGCTTCTAATATCAGTTCCCCAAATGCAAGAGAGCAGAAGGCAGGGTTGCGCTTAAAGCTGATGAAGCAACAGCAGATACTTGATAAGCAATTTTATTTAATTTGTCCACATGGGCCAAAATGAGGGCTAAGAGGCAAGAAGAGTTCAGGTCATATATAAAAGGGCTCTTAAAAATCCGATAGCTTGGAATACTGGGATGGTTTTAGCAGGGAACGTCATGATTCATCTCTCATATACTGTAGTGACATTATGAAATGTGTTTGCAGATTTATTTAATTAAACATAACATCAGCAGGGACTTCCCTGGTGGTCCAGTGGCTGACTCTGTGCTACCACCGCAAGAGGAACAGGTTCGATGCCTGATCAGGGAAGATCCCATATGCTACAAGGTGCAGCCAAAATAAAATAAAATAACAGCAGCACATGGTGCAGAAATATTATCAGAAGTTATACAGTGAAAAATAAGAGTTAGCATAATGCTAACAGTTTCTTGTGATATTCCTTGAGAACCCTTTCTACTCTTTTATTGACATATACCTATTTCCCCTGTGCATCAGAGGGATGACTCTGCACACCATGTTCTGCAACCTGCTTTGGCACTTAGTAAGATTCTGAGGTGCCTCCGAGGCAGCACATGCCACATTCTTNAAAAAAAAAAAAAAAGAAAGAAAGAAACAAAGGCCAAATGCAAGTTGAGTTAAGTATTACAAACCAAGGGAGGTTTCTAACCATAGTGACTTCACCTTCAGGCAATGCTTGTCAATTTCACAACGAAAATCAGTTGCCTTTCTTTGACAGGACCCATATTCCCATCTCAAGGAGAAGCAAGAGCCCAAGAACAGTAAACCCCGGAAATGGAGTGGGTATGGCAGTGTGGAGGGGAAAAGGGGAAGAATGTTTACTTTTTAAGTAAAATTATTGTCTACAAATGACAAAAAGCTATTTGCTTAATTAAGCAATTGTACAAATTTATACAGCATGTTCAGCCGTTCAGTCAATACTCTGAGTAATAACTGCCTACACAAAATGTTCAAAGGCGTCATTAGACACCCAAATAATCTTTCGGGGTTACTGAAAATCTTCCAGCACAACACAACGGAGCTTGTAAATTCCACTTTTCAACAACATGTGTTTCACCCGCATTAGTTATTTACAGCACGAATTTAAAACAAAGTAATTAAACAAGCAAACAAAAATACAAAAAGTAATTTAAAACCACATTAGCAGCTTTGCCTAGAATCAGAGTTCTCATTTTTAAGGCATTGGCACCTGGCTTCTACATGCAAGACAGAAATATACTGGAGGATCTGAATGTCTAGATAATAACGTGTCTTCACATCATGTGGTTTTCAGGGACAAGCAGCCTAAGAAAGCAACGCTGATGCAGGGGTCTAATCTACACAAACGCAGCCACATTGGGGAGGAGCCTCATATGCTGGGCAGCACAAACGGTTGGTGCAAAGGAAAGGCAGAAGGAACAGGCTGGGATGTCTGCAGGGACAGAACGAGGACCAGTGGCCTGGGGTTGGCGGGCAAAGGGGAGCGTGCAGGGAGGTGAGGACAGGCAAACAGACGGGCCAGGGGCCCTAAGAAGTTCCTGAGCAGAAGCAGCAGAGCCAGAGGAATCCTGGGTGGCGATGATCCTCCCTGACTGATAGGGTGAAACTAAACTTCTAGACAAATGTGTGGTACCTTTGGAGCTCTTAAAATAGCTTTCATATTCAAACACTGGAAGCAATGAATATATAAATGCACACATATCTGCATAAACATGACCCAAGGAAACAAATCAAGATGTAGCCCACTGCTATTTATGAACTGTAATGTTCTGCATAATTTTTTGTTGCAAGCTTCACTTATCAAATTTTCCATGAGTCTGTAATATCTTTATATTTGGGGGAAATTTTACATTATTAAAAAACAAAATAGCCTTAGTTTTGATTTTCCAAGCAGTTAGAACAACTGAAAAAGACTCTAATAGCTGTGAGGGTGATTGTATCAGAGAGTAAGTATTATTTTCCGGCATTGTCCTAGGATAGAAAACAAGTTTCATCTTGAGTCACTCAAATAGCATGGTGTGGCTGCCTAATGTCCTGGGATGAGAAAGTTTTGGGCCCAAGCTCAGAGGCAAACAGCCTCTGAGGGACCAGTGGACACAGAATAGGTATACACAGAAGATGTGTATTTACCATCTCTGCTCTTTAAGGTCCTAATTAAAGCTTTTCCCAAAGAATTTCCTGAATGGTTCTGGGTCCATGATACCAACTAAGAAGTAATCAAAACGTCTATAGGTTCACAGATACTTTCAAATGTGCACACAATATTGCCCAGCAATCCAACCAAGTTTTCCTGGAATGTCTGCTGCATGCGTACTAAGTCATCAGTCATGTCTGACTCTTTGTGACCCTATGGACTGTAGCCCGCCAGGCTCCTCTGTCCACAGGATTCTCCAGGCAAGAATACTGGAGTGAGTTGCCATGCCCTCCTCCAAAGGATCCTGCCAACCCAGGGACTGAAGGTGTGTCTCTTAGTCTTCTGCAATGGCAGGTGGGTTCTTAACCACTAGTGCCACCTGGGAAGCTCCTTCCAAAATGACTCTTTCACACCTTTTCTTCTTTCTTTTAACTCTCTCATTTCCTGCTTCCCTCACACTGGTGATCTTGCCTTACATTTTATTGAGGAAATCAAAGTAATCAGCCAGGAATTTCTGTATCTTCCTATTTCAAAAGGCACAGAGTTCCTTCAGCTTGCTGTTTGCAAGGACACGGCCCCAGGGCCTCGATGCTTCTGCTCTGCTTCTTTCTGATTCTGTGCACCTGACCCCTGTTTCCTGTCCAAGGTCAATCGTCCCCTCATCCCCGGCTCTAGAGCGGTCACCCTCTCACCTCTCAGGCACTCTGCCCCTACTGTGTCCCCCCCTCTGTGCATCAGTCTCTGTGCAGTAGATCAGGTCCAGCTGTGAACATCTCAACAGGCCCTGTTTTAAAAACAGTGAAAAGGTGTGTACATTTGTCACACCTTTGTACACTGAGTCCATTCGCTTCCAGCCAGGCCCTCGTTTCACTGCTTCCATTCTCCACAACAGTTCTGGAATTAAGAGTGGGTCTAAAATTGCCATTCACCTCACCTCACATTCTCCTCCTCACCTCCATCCACGAGCTTCCACACTCCCCCCTCTCTACCCAGACAACATCTCCATGACACCCTGTCTACCTCGCTCATCTGGCCCTCCTTACCTTCTCAGCAGACCTCTGCACACCTAAGTGTCCCTAACAGACTCCTAACTGCCTGGTTGACGTGTCCTCATGGACACAGGACAGGCATCTCCAATCCTTCGTCTCCCGCTTCCTAAACTTTCTATTCCAGTAAGCAGCACTGCTGCTGATTGTGCCCAAACGCCAGGGACATCCTCGCAGTCTCCCACAAGGAGAACCACAGCCCTAGGATGAGGAAGTGCTGGGGCTCGCCCTCCAACACTCCTTCAGACCCTCCACCTCCAGACCACACACGCAGCCCACGCCATCGTCTCCAACTGGCACTGCAGCCCTGTCTCCCAACCCGGCCCCTTGACACTCGCAGTCTGTTCCGGGGCAGCACCCAGAGTGATCCTGTCCCCTCTCTGCCTAAAAGCTTCCACTGGCTTCCCTCTGTGTTAAGCTCATAGGGCGCCAGCAAGAAACAGAACTTAAGACATCCTACCATTTGTTTTAGGTTTCTCAACTCAGGAGAAAGAAATTGGTTCAAAAAATCATTAACAGTCTGACTGTTAAGAATCTCTGACAACCTGAATCCACAGAGTGATTGAGGTAACACTGTTTTTCTTTTTGCCACAGTAACTGGCCCCCCAAATCAGCGCAGCAGGCTCTCTAACCCAGATGCTTCTAATATCAGTTCCCCAAATGCAAGAGAGCAGAAGGCAGGGTTGCGCTTAAAGCTGATGAAGCAACAGCAGATACTTGATAAGCAATTTTATTTAATTTGTCCACATGGGCCAAAATGAGGGCTAAGAGGCAAGAAGAGTTCAGGTCATATATAAAAGGGCTCTTAAAAATCCGATAGCTTGGAATACTGGGATGGTTTTAGCAGGGAACGTCATGATTCATCTCTCATATACTGTAGTGACATTATGAAATGTGTTTGCAGATTTATTTAATTAAACATAACATCAGCAGGGACTTCCCTGGTGGTCCAGTGGCTGACTCTGTGCTACCACCGCAAGAGGAACAGGTTCGATGCCTGATCAGGGAAGATCCCATATGCTACAAGGTGCAGCCAAAATAAAATAAAATAACAGCAGCACATGGTGCAGAAATATTATCAGAAGTTATACAGTGAAAAATAAGAGTTAGCATAATGCTAACAGTTTCTTGTGATATTCCTTGAGAACCCTTTCTACTCTTTTATTGACATATACCTATTTCCCCTGTGCATCAGAGGGATGACTCTGCACACCATGTTCTGCAACCTGCTTTGGCACTTAGTAAGATTCTGAGGTGCCTCCGAGGCAGCACATGCCACATTCTTTTTCACATCTCACAGTATTCTGTCACACAGTTATCACCTAATGCATTTAACTAGTCCCAACTGATAGTTAATAGGTTCCAGCTCTTGATTATTGAAAGCAATGATGCATACAACCCTGTATGGATGTGTATGGGGTGTGTGTATGTGTGTGTGTGTGTGTGTGTGTATCCTACAGTGCTTTTGTGAGACTATCTATTGAATAAATTCCCAGCAGTAAAATTGTCAGAACAAAGACACATGCATTTTAAGCTTGAGTGAATACAGCTAAATTGCCCTCCAAAAAGACCGTACCAATTTATACTCTTGACCCCACAGTATCTTTGCCTCATGCCTTGATTATCAAGAAATGTAAATTTTCATCTCTTTTTTGAGAGGAAGACTGAGTTTCTTCTTTCACAGCTATAGCTTTATAGCCATATATAGGTCTATGTAGATTATGCTTGGCAAGATAAGATAGATAAATACATAGATTTATAGACAGAGAGAAAGAGATCATTTTTGTTTATAGATTTTGGACCATCTATTTTGAGGGCAGTTTATTTATTCACAAGGGATCCTGCAAATTGAGGAATTAACCCTCCATTTATTACTTACATTGCCAATAGTTTTTCTTAATTTGCTATTTTTTACTTTGTTTCTGGAATTTTTCCCAAACATGAAAGTTCTGTGGTGGTGTTTTTATTTTTGGTAATCAAATGTATTAATCTTTTTCTTTGTAACTTCTGAGTTTTGTGTCCTATTTAGAACTTAGAATGGCTTTCCGTACTCCAAAACTACAAATATATTTACTATAAAAACTTTCCAAAACAAAAATTTCAGGAATGTGAAAACAATGGTCTGGAAACCTAGGCTTCTTCTATTAATAAGAGGAACAGTAGTCAAATTTATGTAAAACATGTTTCATGCAACATGTGACCTCAGGTTAGATTGCTATAGCTATTATTAATATTATCATGACAGATACAAGGAAATACTACTTAGCAGCATAATCTGAAGGTCTTCAAACCTTTAAATGCTCAAAAACTCACACATATTCACACACATTTCCAGGGTGGGTTCATGGCTATATTTTCATATTACTCGAGAGACGGATAAGGATATGACATCTAAAAAAGATATATATTTAAGATGGTCAGTAGAGAGATTGTCTGAAGATATGCAACATAGAGGAAGCCCATATGCCAAGTGTTGGGCTATTAAAATAACTATGCAGTTTTTAAAAATCTTTTCTTATTAATGCCCTATTTTGTTAGGAATAATCCAGAAAGAACAGTTTTATAACAGAGTAAGACTGAAAATAAATCCATCAAAATGCCACTGATACAGTGGGCATGAGCCGCACATTACCTAAAACAAGAGTGTGTGCACGCATGCGTCTGTGAGTGTGGGCGAGTGTGAGTACTATGGCTACAAAAAGAGTTCAGCTGAGGTAGATACAAAAACTTGTAAAAGTTAGCACAACATTTGCTTGCTTCTTTATGGTACTCTAACACCTCCTTGCAAATTCAATAGAGACAGTTTTCAAAAATATTTTTTTATTGTGTATATAAGAAGTGAAAGAGTTAGCATATGCTGACCCATATTTTTTAGTCAAACACAAAATCTTTAAAAAGAAAATCTACCAGCAACAAACAAAATTTAAAGATCCAATATGTCTTGCTTATAGAGTAATTCCCAATGCTAGACTCCATGGCTACAGTCAAACCATAAAGTGCTTACTTAAAGGGCAGCTGCCTGGACCCTATTCTAAGATGTCATTATTCAGCTTCTCTTTAAAGGCCCAGACATCAGCATTTTTAAAGTTCTACCAATGAGGCAACTTTGGGGACCACTATTCTCTGGAAACGGTGACTAGTCTCTTGCAGGGGGACTCTCTTGTAGAGCGCTGTTCCGTGCACTGGTATTTGCACGTCTCCCTTCCCTGTGCTGGGCACATGAAGGGCACAAGCCCCAGCGTCCCCAGTGAGGCCAAGTCACACCACAGTGTCAGCACGTCGCCTTTCCGGATGCTGAGAAACTTCACCCTGACAAACACCTAACCTTCTTGCAAGGAGGAGCTTGGCACTGCAGAAATTCTGTTCATGAAGCCAAGGCATAGATTAAAAAAAGAAAAGTGGTGCCTTTCTAATTCTGAGATGAAACAAAAGTAAGGTATACTCTTTCTGCCCATCAACCAGATGAATAATTTCAACAGGATATATAGGAACTACAAAACCCAAATGAAACTATGGTCTCTAAAGGTCAAATTAACATGAATTCACGCTGACTGAAGTAAGGTCAGTCAGTGCTAAGGCAGACAAAAATGTCTTGGCTCAACATGGAGTCACTGAAAAATGAGTGTGAATGATAATTTCCCTTAAGTGGGAAAGAAGGTACCAAAAGCCAGTTTAGCCAACTCCAGCAGCGTATTCTATTGAGCCCATCACTGTGTTTAGGCTCAAGATGTTACTGGGTAAAATGTTTAGGTGTTTGTAAGCCTCTCTAATGTAATTTTCAACAAGAAGAATTCGTGGTGGTTACAGTACCCACAATTTAATTTTAGCCAGATGCTTTTCCCAATTTTTAAATTTATTTTTAGCCTAGCACATGGCTTCAGTGGAAACTGAAAATGAGAGCTAGACACAGTTTTCATCACATATGCAGAGTGAAAATAGTAACACTTGGTGTATTTTGTGCAGATTATTTTTTAGGAAAGTGATAAAATGCACTGTGAAAAAAACATAGTTTAAATATGCTAATGTTACTACCCAAAGTCTCTATAAGCAAGTAAGAAAGATCAAGTTAAGCAATACAGGGCTACAGTAATCTAAATATACTGTAGCATTTTGTTTAGCAGTTTTTATTTGGAAAACGTGAAAGCGTTTTTTTCTAAGATCAGCTGTCAGTGAAACAACATAAGCGGCAAATATTTCTTAAACTATATTTGATGAATTGTCACAATAACTGACCAAACCTTAGGAAATGCGTAAACATTTTCACTCTTCCAGACACAGACAGACACACCTTTTGACTTTCAAGGGAAGTTTAACAGGCTGTTTCTAGTTGTGTTCCCTTTGTTTGTTCAGATAGTCTTAGGTGGATCTGTGGGTAGGTAGGTAAAACCAATTCGCAGGGTAGAGTGATCCTATCTATATTATGATAATTGTTGCTATGACCACAAAATTCAAACTTTAAAGTGAATTTACTTGCACATAACCTGGAACAAAAACTTCCTTTTCTGTGCCAGGAAATCGAAGGGGGACATTCCTGCTACTCCAGAATAGGGGAACACTCCAAAAATCTTTTGTTTCATATGAGTTACCTTGAAAATTAATATCCCATAATCACATATAACAAACCACAAATCACAGAACCACAAACAAGCATCAACTTACTGGAGATGTGGTTAATCGAAGGATAGTGCCATTTTTTATTTCATTTCGATTCTGGAAAAGAAAAAAAAAAAACTGTCAATCTTCAAGTGGAAGCTTGGGAAAGAAGAACACAAAGGCAAATATCACCGAGCAGAGATTCCATATATAAATAACATGCATTCATATGAATCGGTCTATTCTCACTTGAATAATTTTTAATTCTTTCTACAAAGAACTTTAAACTGGGTCCCAGATGTATTATTTCCCCCTTCAATTCTTTTTTTTAATTTAATTTTTATTTTATTTTGGAGTATAGCTGACTTATCGTGTTGTGATAATTTCAGGTGTATAGCAAAGTGATTCAGTTATACATATGCATATATTCTTTCTTTTTCTGATTCTTTTCCTATATATGTTATTACAGAATATTGTATAGAGTTCCTTGTGCTATCTAGCAGGTCCTTGCTGATTATCAGTTTTAAATGTAGTAATGTATACATGTTAATCCTAAACTCCTAATTTATCCCTCCACTCCTCCCTTTCCCCTATGCTAATCATAAGTTTGCTTTTGATGTCTGTGAGTCTATTTCTGTTCTGTTTCTTTATATCATCATGGACAGCCTGCACTACAGAGGAAGTGAATATGAACCCAGAGAATAGAAATATGGGACACAAGGATAGCAGTCAAAACAAGCAATTTTAAAAGATTACTAAATGGAGTATTATCCAGCAAAATCATTCCTACCTATATACCCAGGAGAACAGAAACTATATAACCATACAAAAATTTGTACCTGAATGTTCAGAGAAATTTTATTCATAATGGCCAAGGTATAAACAACCCAAATAATCATCAGCAGATGATCAGTCCAGTTCAGTCGCTCAGTCGTGTCCGACTCTTTGCGACCCCATGAATCACAGCACGCCAGGCCTCCCTGTTGATCACCATCTCCCGGAGTTCACTCAGACTCACGTCCATCGAGTCCATGATGCCATCCAGCCATCTCATCCTTGGTCGTCCCCTTCTCCTCCTGCCCCCAATCCCTCCCAGCATCAGAGTCTTTTCCAATGAGTCAACTCTTTGCATGAGGTGGCCAAAGTACTGGAATTTCAGCTTTAGCATCATTCCTTCCAAAGAAATCCCACGGCTGATCTCCTTCAGAATGGATTGGTTGGATCTCCTTGCAGTCCAAGGGACTCTCAAGAGTCTTCTCCAACACCACAGTTCAAAAGCATCGATTCTTCGGCACTCAGCTTTCTTCACAGTCCAACTTTCACATCCATACATGACCACAGGAAAAACCATAGCCTTGACTAGACGGACCTTAGTTGGCAAAGTAATGTCTCTGCTTTTGAATATACTATCTAGGTTGGTCATAACTTTTCTTCCAAGGAGTAAGCATCTTCTAATTTCATGGCTGCAATCACCATCTGCAGTGATTTTGGAGTCCCCAAAAATAAAGTCTGACACTGTTTCCACTGTTTCCCCATCTATTTCCCATAAACAAAACATAGTAAATCCATTCAATGGAATATTACTAAGCCATTAAAAGAAACAAAGTATTGATTCATGCTACCACATGATCTTGAAAACATTAAGTGAAAAAATTGATATGCTAAAGCTATGTATTTTATGATTTCATTTTTTCAAAAGAGGTCCATCTATAGAGATAAGGAAGCAGACTAATGGTTTCAAAGGGCTGATGGAGGAGGATTTGGGAGTGAGGGCTAACCAGCACAGGAATTTTTTTCAGGGGTGATGAAAATGCTCTAAAATTGATGGTGGTGATGATTTTAGAAATCTGTGAATATAGCGATATCCAACGAACTGAAGAATTAAAAGCCAATGAATTAAAGAGCCTCTTGATGAAGATGAAAGAGGAGAATGAAAAAGCTGGCTTAAAACTCAGTATTCAAACAACAAAGATCATGGCATCCTGTCCCATCACTTTATGGCAAATAGATGGGGAAACAATGGAACCTGTCCCATCACTTTATGACAAATAGATGGGGAAACAATGGAAATGGAAACAGTGAGAAACTTTATCTTCTTGGTCTTCAAAATCACTGCAGATGGTGACTGCAGCCATGAAATTAAAAGACACTTGCTCCTTGGAAGAAAAACAATGACAAACCTAGACAGTATATTAAAAAGCAGAGACATTACTTTGCCGACTAAGGTCCGTCTAGTCAAGGCTATGGTTTTTCCAGTAGTCATGTAGGGATGTGAGAGCTGGACAATAAAAAAGGCTGAGCTCCGAAGAACTGATGCTATGAATTTGAGCTATGGTGCTGGAGAAGACTCTGGAGAGTCCCTTGGAGAGCAAAGAGACGAAACCAGTCAATCCTAAAGGAAATCAACCTTGAATATTCACTGGAAGGACTGATAATGAAGCCCCAATCCTTAGGACACCTGATATAAAGAGCTGACTCACTGGAAAAGACCCTGATGCTGGGAAAGATTGAAGGCAGGAGGAAAAGGGGACGACAGAGGATGAGGTGGTTGGATGGCATCCCTGACTCAATGGACGTGAGTTTGAGCAAGCTCTGGGAGATGGTGAAGGCCAGGGAAGCCTGGTGCGCTGCAGTCCACGGGTTGCAAAGAGTTGGACACGGCTGAGCAACTGAACAAGGACAGCAGCAACAAACTGCACACTTTGACAGGTGAACTTTGGGTACGTGAATTATCTCAATAAAGTTGTTCTCTTTTTTGGGGAAAAAAAAAAGTTAAGAAGGAATCTGGTTTCTTAACATTTGCTGGTTTCTATTAAACGCTGCCTTGAAGTTAAGAACAAACAGCATATATGAGCAGATTCCAAATTGGTCCATCTCCACTCAGCAAGTGTGTTGGAAGCAAGCATTCTGAAGCTTTCACTTAGCATCTTTGGCATGGAATGGAGAATTTCACTGGCAGTTTTCTCTTCTGCCACCAGAGTACGCACCATGCTCAGCTTTCAGGACTTGACCTTCTGGGAGTCACACCACCGCATCCCCCACCCTGGAGCACTGAGCCAGGAGGTTAATAAAGTGCCTTGTGGGTCAATCTCCTGCACCATTTCCGACAAGCCACAAGCTAGAATTTGCTCAGGATGCAGCAGGCACATTGCAGTAGTAGGAAATTTCTCAGAATGAGATGCCATAAACACAGAATACTCACTCTCGCCCTCAGCCAATTCTGATGACTTATTGGAAAATGAATTTTCTAGAACAATTATCTGAAAGCGAGCAGGGCCTCAGGCCAGTACTTTCTCCCAAAGAAATCCTAATCTGAACGTTTTACACTGAGTTCAGGCAGGCCTGAAAGCTCCACACTGCTGGATCCAAAATTTCCTCAGGCAATTTCAGCCCAATTTAGAGCATCCCCAGCCAGACATCCTGGGCCACTTCTTGAGAGAGCAAGGTCTTCATTACCGGAATTGTGTAGGCGAGGGGTGAATGACCACTGGGCAGCCCGGTTCAGTTAGGAGATGGTGAAACGAATTTCAGTATTTTTTTTAAAAAATCTTTCAACTCTAAAATTCTGTGCCTCTAAGAGAAATGGAGAGGAAAACCACAAATACTAATTATAGAATAGTAAGGTAAAGTAAGGTGAAGTCACTCAGTCGTGTCCGACTCTTTGTGACCCCGTGGGCTGTAGCCTACCAGGCTCCTACGTCCATGGGATTCTCCAGGCAAGAATACTGGAGTGGGTTGCCATTTCCTTCTCCAGGGGATCTTCCCGACCCAGGGATCGAACCCAGGTCTCCCCCGCATTGCGGGCAGACGCTTTAACCTCTGAGCCACCAAGCCAAATAGATAGCTACATCTTTCCCACTCAGGTTTTATATGAATCAAGAAATAAAAGAGTCAGAAAGTGAAAGCCTAAAGTATCTCTTTATTAGTGATTATGGAACACAGAGCTGAGAATGATAACCAGCAGACAGCTAACTAAACCCTCAGATTAGCATGCCTGTTGAGGTTAAGACCAAAGGTACGTTCCTTCCCAAAAAGAAAAGGGGGCCTAGTTTATTCTTCCCAAGTAACAAATCAAGCAGGGAAAGAGGGGATAAACAGGCCAGGAGGGTTTAGCAAAATCTCTCCTCGTGAAAATTAGTAGTGGCGATGAAGCATTCCTAATAAAAGCAATGCTGCTGCTAAGTCACTTCAGTCGTGTCCGACCCTGTGCGACCCCATAGACGGCAGCCCACCAGGCTCCTCCGTCCCTGGGACTCTTCAGGCAAGAACACTGGAGTGGGCTGCCACCTCCTTCTCCAATGCATGAAAGTGAAAAGTGAAAGGGAAGTCGCTCAGTCTTATCCGACCCTTAGCATAGACTGCAGCCTACCAGGCTCCTCCATCCAAGGGATTTTCCAGGCAAGAGTACTAGAGTGGGGTGCCATTGCCAATAAACTAACATTTATTAAAAGGCACTGAGGTGAGGGATTTGGGGTTTTGTTGGTTTTGTTGGATTTGAGGTTTTATTATTTAACCATCATAATAATCTTATGTTCACTTTAAAGATAAGAAACCAAAGCTGCCAAGAGGATACGTTATTTGCCCAACATCAAGGAGGGGGAGAGGGGACTCAAACCCCTCAGGGTCGGGGGCAGATGACATCAGAGGCTGTGCTCCCTCTGGAAAAGGTAAACAACTTAGACCTTGCGTTCGTTGTTAGAGGGGTGAGCTCATCATCTGATTGCCATATATGAGAGCAAAGAAATAAGTGTGGTATTAACAAATGCCCTGCAGATTCCCAGGTGTTCCCCAGGATGTCCTGGACATGAGGCACTGGGTGGAAGTATGGCTGGGGTGACCTCAAACAATTGACCTCCAGGTGGACTCCTTCGACACAGACTCCTGACTTTCTGGGATCCAAGAACGAGTTCTTTGAAGAAAGGGTCTTGAGGATTGTTTATTTAAAACAAAAACAGTGTCAAAACAACTGACAGGCAAGGCTGGGTTCAGATTCCACCTGACTCACACCACCTTGTAAGCTCAGTACAAGCTATTCAACCACTGCAATCTAAAACGGGAAGAACAAGTCATTGCTTAGAGAATGCAGCAAGAGCCAGATGTGACCTGCGAGCTGTGCCTGGCCTAGAGTTCATTCAGAATGGGACTGTTACACTGAGAGCAGCACACATCCCTTCTCAGCTGGCAGCTGATTTGCTTTCTGTCTCTTCCTTCTCCCCAAATACATTTTTAATCAGTGTTTAGTATTTTGGAATAGATAACAACAACAAAACAGAAAAGCCACAAATATATGCATTAAAAACACAACAGAAGGGTAGATCAAACTCAAAGAAAGAGCCAATGGTAGACATCTGCTTCGGAGACTTTTCCATCAAGAAAATCCCCCGGATGCCACCTCATGTCACTGACTGATGATGACGCCTTTTGCTCTCCAAGGAAGTCAAACTTGGGATGTAAACACAGGAAAGGGCTTGGACTTACTCTTACTTCATAAGTCTCGTCCAGACAGTGTAGGGCATCACCGAAGAGTTGGGATTCCAGCTAGGACAGTCTGAACTAGACCCACGTCTCACTTTTTACCTGGGGAATCCGGTACAAGTGACATAGCTGCCCTCTGTGTCAGCTTGTTCGTGTGTAAAATAAGGATAGAGCCCATCTCCTAAGGCTGTTCTGAGGTTTAACTGAAATAATCCATTTAAAGTGCTTAGGACAGAGAATGGCACCTTGCAAACACTCATGAAAAAAGCTTATTGTTAGCTCATGAAAAAAGTTTATTATTAAGTGCAAAAATAACATCCGAAAAGCACATTGCTGCATATGCTTATTTGTTTTGAGCTAGTCTCTATATGTAATCCAGCCAGTAAAAATAATAGTGCCATCTAGGCAATCCTGAGTCTCAGACTTCAGGAAGTCAGCAGCACGTATCCAGCGGGATGACAAATGTCATCAACCATACACCTATTCCATCAGCAGATCAGCACGGCTGAGGGGAGGTCTGGCACACAGCATGCTCCACATCAAAGGCGGAGGACCTGGCACCCAATCTTTTATCATACTCTCGGCCCTCTAAGTCTGCTTCAGAAGGGACTTCTTTGATGCACTCCTCCAAGCATCCAGCAAGTGGTGTGTGTGTGTGTGTGTGTGTGTGTGTGATTTTACTTACTTATCCTGCCCACTGGCTGCGTCCCTCTACCTCCTGTCCATTCCCTCCAGTTTACCCTGATCAATTCACCTCCATCTGCTGATATGCTGCCCCAGCTGGCATGGATCCAGTCTTCCTTAGTGAAGTGAGTAATACTCTAGCCAGCTTTGTCTGATCAACAGGTTATGTCAGTGACCTTTGGTAAGCAGATTTCAACAGGATCAATCCAGCAGCATTCAATAGAGGCACCTATCTCAGGCCAGACAAGGAACATCATTAAATGACTTATAAAAGCATGTGTGTGTGCGTGGCAGGGGTACTTCCCTGATGGTCCAGGGATTAAGAAAAAAAAAAAAAAAGACTTTGCACTTCCATTGCAGGGATTGCATGTTTGATCTCTTACTGGGGAACTAAGATCCCACATGCTTTGTGGTGTGGCCAAAGAAAAAAAANTTACTGGTTGGGGCATAGACTTGGATAACTGTGATATTGAATGGTTTGCCTTGGAAACGAACAGAGATCATTCTGTCGTTTTTGAGATTGCATCCAAGTACTGCATTTCGGACTCTCTTGTTGACCATGACGGCTACTCCATTTCTTCTGAGGGATTCCTGCCTGCAGTAGTAGATATAATGGTCATCTGAGTTAAATTCACCCATTCCAGTCCATTTTAGTTCACTGATGCCTAGAATGTCGATGTTCACCCTTGCCATCTCTTGTTTGACCATGATAGATAATCTACTTTACTGAATAGAAGAGTGAAGTCTCTCAGTCGTGTCTGATTCTTTGCTACCCGTGGACTGTAGCCCACCAGGCTCCTCCGTTCGTGGGATTCTCCAGGCAAGAATACTGGAGTGGGTTGCCATTTCCTTTTCCAGGGGATCTTCCCAACCCAGGGATCAAACCCAGGTCTCTCACATTGCAGGCAGACACTTTAACCTCTGCACCACCAGGGAACTTCAGATCCAAGTACTAATATCAAAGATTTCAAGGGAGGAAAGGAAGCCAGGTTGAAAGAAGAAGGGGGAGGAGGTGGGAGAGGGGGTGCGAAAGGGGTGGCCTTACAGACATCTCCTGCCACCTACAGATGCCCAGGCGTAAAGGGACTTTTCCCTGGGCCTCCAGAGAAGGGAGGACTGGAACTCGGCCCTACCAGAAATCAGACCAGACCAGAACCAGAATTCAAGTGCTCTGCCAAGAGGAGGTGATCAGTCTCGAATCCTCAGCTCAGGCTGAGGGTGCTTCGACCAGATTCCTGCGTCCAGGACCGGGGGACTAGAAAAACAGGGAAGGAAGGAAGGGTTAAGGGGAGGAGAGAGAGAGGGAGGGGAGAGAGGGCAATACAGTCTCTTGTTCCTTACCGGTCAGGGCACTCTGGCCAGTTGTCCACGTCAGGAGGAGACCAGGGACAAAAGGGTCCCAGTTGTGGCTGCTGGGTCTGGTCCATTGGCAGGCAAGCTGGTCCCTGAGTACCCCGAGTGGTCAGGATGTCAGTCTCAGCGAAGAAGAGTCCCATCAGAGTCGCCATTTGTTGCAGGAAGGCGGACCCCTTCCAGGGCCTGAAACTGGGCTCTTGTCTAACGCTCGGAAATGAATTGTCCGAGGAGACACATGTGCTGACAAAGCAAGAGATTTTATTGGGAAAGGGCACCCGGGTGGAGAGCAGTAGGATAGGGGAACCCAGGCCTGTGCAAATTTGTACTTTAATCAGTAAAATGTTAATTTAAACATGCTTTTGAGAAGTGGCCACATGGAAGTAGCTTTCTAATCTTCCAAACTGAGATTCTAGGTCATATTGTTAAATGAAGCAGAGCATTTATGGTGTGTGCACATAAGCTAGTGTGCATGTGTGCTAAGTCACTTCAGTCGTGTCCAACTCTTTGTGACCCTACAGACTGTAGCCTGCCAGCCTCCTCTGTCCATGGGATTCTCCAGGCAAGAATACTGGAATGGGTTGTCATGCCCTCCTCCAGGGGATCTTCCTGACCCAGACTTTCTAACTTTGATCTGCCTATGCTAATTACTGGCATTATAGGTGGGCATATGTCAGGCCTTTTGTTAGGGCCCAGTGCTCCTCCTTGGTGGTGATTCTTTGACTGTCTTAGCTATGCTTTCAGGGCTGCATCCTTTGAGTTCTTCCTTTTCTATAAGAAATGGTACATGTTTGTGCTTAACTAGGGTAGCTTACTCTTACTTTACAAGATTGAGTTCTCCAAGACGTGTTTTAATTTTAAACTCTGACCCTTTCAGTTGCGCCCACAGTGCTTCTAGTGATGTCAGTTTTTGTAGACATTGTGAGTTTCTTATGAATCTCATTGAGGATTAATCCATAAGAAAAGTTGTTCTCTGAGAGAAGCCTCTCTACCTTAGGTGAGAAACAAGGTATCATGGGACAGCATCCTTAAGGTTTTTAGAAGTTGTTCTGAGTCGTTGAGAAGGTCTATAAGGCACCCCCGTTATTCCTGAAGTCTCAACAGGGAGTCTTACAGTCACACATTAGGTAAGAGCTTTATCCTGAAGCCAGGTTTTCCTGGCAGGACTCTTTCTTTGTTCTTGTTCTGAGGCCATTTCTTTGAGTCTTTTGCTCTCTGGAGAGAAAGTTATTTATTTATGAACCCAGCAAGTATTGAATACTTTATATTTTTCTCTAAATTATGATAGAAAATTAGATTACTGTGATTGATTTCCCTAAAACTGCATCCAGATTCAAAGGTGCAGTAACTTATGGTTAAGGCTGATCAGCTGCTGGCACCCCTGGGCTATAGGAAAGTAGAAGAAGAAAGAAACCTGGTACCTGCTGTGTCAAACAATGTTACATAAATAAAAACAGAAGGGTTACTTACTCCAGCTCTTGAAAAATGAAATTTGTGAAAAGTCTTTGCACTTAGTAGAACATCTAGAGTTTAGAAATGTAAAACTGAAGAGATAGCATTAAAATTACACGGAAAAATATTTTTTACTTACTTTCCAGGATCATCGGGACTAAAACTAATAATTATGAAGTGCTTTGAAAACATAACTGCATTGTATAACATCAGCCTTGGGGCTAACCTCTAGTAGGGTTCACAGCAAATCAATTAGTCCTAGATCATCCTGGCAGCACCGTCAAGTATCATTAGTGCTGGAAGCCATAGACAGCCACCGAGGACCTGCCCATGATTACTTCCTGAAAGTCTTAGTTTTCAGTCTGTGGAGTGGAGATGCCCTGACTGCACATTATAACACAAGTAATTATTCATCAAAACTTGTCTTGCTGCAAGCAATTTATTCCTCTCACCACAGATGTCCCCTGTTCTGACCCAGAGCAGCATGAATGTGGGCTAAAAATAGCAGCTCCACAATGCAGCAGGCAGCCATGGTTAGACTGCATTTAAATGGTCCTTCTGCCCTTGGATTCAGAGCACTTTCCTTGCCTGGATTAACCCTAGAAGAAATCCTGGAAGGTAAAGATTATCTTATCCCCTCTTGTGCTTTAGTCCTTGTAATTATAAAGCATGTTTCTTTTTGCAGATAAACTCTGCTTTGCCTGGCAATTCACCCTTTCTCTCTGTTTTACACATTCACCATTTTTTGTTTGCTTCTTTTGATGTAGTTGGAATTGAGAAATGGGAATATCAGTTCTGCACCTGTCACTCTACTCTCCGATCACACCACATGCTCCAAAAACATTCATTAACAGCTATTATGTGTAAGTACCTGCTAGGCACTGTGGAGGATAAACAGACAAGCCTTATTCTCCTACACATCAGCTTCAGGAAAATCAAATCATTAAAGTAACAAGCAGAGAAGCATTTAATTCTCATCTGAGGTTTGACTAATAAAATTGTTAAGATTCCTGAGCTCCTCACCCTGTTTGGTTTAACTATTTTCTAATGTGTCAGTTGGGCTTCCCTGTGGCTCAACGGTAAAGAATCTGCCTGCCAATGTAGGAGATGCGGGTTTGACCCCTGGGTCAGGAAGTTCCCCTAGAGAAGGAAATGGCTACCCACTCCAGTATTGCCTAGAAAATCCCATTGATACAGGATCCTGGTGGATTAGAGTACATGGGATTGCAAAAGAGAAGCACATGACTTGGTGAGTAACCAACAAGAAGGAATGTGAAGGTCTATGAAAGAATCCTCATTTAAGGATGCCATCAACACCCAGGTGAAATCCTGCTAAAGACATCTTGTACCATCTTCTGCTGACATATCTTTGTCCTGTTGATAGAGCTGACTCGAAATCCCCCACACAATTCCTCTGAAATGTCTGGATGTCCTCATGCTAAAAGGACTGCTGGGCATTGCAGGGTTTCTAAGATGCTTAGACTAATTAAGCTCAACTGTAATCCTCAAAAAGGAGAATGATGGACAAATGTGGTCTCTAAGGCTATGGTTTTTCCTGTGGTCATGTATGGATGTGAGAGGTGGACTGTGAAGAAGGCTGAGCGCCGTGGCCTCCCTGTCCATCACCAACTCCCGGAGTTTACTCAAACTCATGTCCGTTGAGTCAGTGATGCCATCTAACCATCTCTTCCTCTGTTGTCTCCTTCTCCTCCCGCCTTCAATCTTTCCCAGCATCAGAGTATTTTCAAATGAGTCAGTTCTTCGCTTCAGGTGGCCAAAGTACTGGAGTTTCAGCTTCAACACCAGTCCTTCCAATGATATTCAGGACTGATTTCCTTTAGGATGGACATGTAAAATCATGCAAGTTTAAAGCGTACAATGTAATTTGATACATATATTGAGAAATGATTGCCACAGTAAGATTAAGACAGTCTTCACATATTATTTCATTTTTTTTTATTTTTATGGCGAGAACATTTACATCTCATGTAATTCTATTGACAAATTTTTGGTGGGTTGATGAAAAATGAAATGGACCCTAAGTTCCAGTCAAGACTTGTAATGGAACATGATCTGTACCTCTGGTCCTTGCTTAGGCCACTCTTCTTAATATTAATCGTTAACACTTTTGAACATTTACTATGTAGCATGCACTGTTTTACATATGTTTAGTCATTTTTTAAACCCACAAAAACCATATTTTTATCATCTCCTTTTGAAAGACACCCTTGGTGAGCGTGGGTAGCCCCTAAAATCAGGAGAAGCTTCTCAATTTCCAGTAATGCTGTTTTGAAATGGATGTTAGGGGCACACATGTGTTCACTTTCTTAAATTAGTTTAGCTGACAGAAATGATGTATATACTTCTCTGCATTCAAGTTCACACAGAAAAAAACAGCAGAGGCAGAATTCAAACCCAGATGTTCTGATTTGACAGCACACATTTTAACTGTAGAAGTCAACAACCGCGGTTGGATTTGCATTTCTAGAACTGCAGTGTATAGTCATTGAAATACTAGTGTTTTGGAATGCTGTCTGAAAAAGGAAACTCTGTGAATATCTAAGTTTGAGAAATACTGCATATTCCTGTATGGAATTCATGGCACATTTAACATGGTGAAAGTTTATATATAAATATTGCATGGAAGAAAAGTTTAATTTTGTATAGCATAACTTTCCTAATCATTTTTGCCTATGAAACACCTTTCATCACATAGTACTTTGTTTTTTTAATATAAATTTATTTTAATTGAAGGGTAATTACTTTACAGTATTGTATTGGTTTTGCCATATATCTATACACATAGTGCTTTAATATACTGCTGAAAAAGACTTGAAAAATTCACTTTGAGAATTAATATCTTGAGATAAGGAATTAAAATTATGTCTTTGAAAAAGACTCAATGATAAAATGAGAAAGATTTTTGTACTTCAGGAATTTGAGAGATGGTACATTGGAAGGACTGATGCTGAGGCTGAAATTCCAATACTTTGGCCACCTGATGTGAAGAGCTGACTCATTGGAAGAGACCCTGATGCTGGGAAGGATTGAAGGCAAGGGAAGAAGGGGACAACAGAGGATGAGATGGTTGGATGGTCACCGACTCAATGGACATGAGTTTGGGTGAACTCCAGGAGTTGGTGATGGACAGGGAGGCCTGGCAGGCTGCCAGTCCATGGGGTTGCAAAGAGTCAGATGCGACTGAGCAACTGAACTGAACTGAATTTGAGAGGAGTTTCTGTGTTAGGTTTCAGTAAAGAATGATTTAAATATTAGCTTACTGGGCTTTTTAGTTCTCCCTCTGTTCCCATCTGTAATTCATATTGCATTTTTGAGAGTTTGCTTGGTTTGTGTCAGGTTGATCCTGTCTACATGGAGAAGGCAGAATCTTATATATTTACTTTAATGTAAAATGCTTAAGGAAGAAAAACATACATTTAGGAAAGTATACATATCATGTGTGTCAGCTGAATGAATTTCAGAAAGTGAACACGTGTGTGCCATCGGCATCCAGATCGAAACACAGAGCATTGCTGGGAGCCCAGAGCCCCTCTGACTCCCACTGACTGCCCACTCACGAAGGGTAACCGCTACCCTGTCTTCTCCTACACAGGGTGGGTGTTGTTTGTTTACAGCTTTATTGAGGTAAAATCGACATCTATTAAACTGTACATATTTAAATTATTTTTATGAATGCTAGCATATGTATCACACACAAGGTAATGAAGATATCCACCATCCTCGTAGTTTTCCTTTTGACCTTTGTAATTCCCCATCCTCAAGCAACCACTGGTTTGCTTTCTGTCACTTTGGATGAGTTTGCATCTTCTAGAACTTTATATAAATGGAATGATGCATGTGTATTCTATTTATCCCAAGACAAAGGGGATCTTGTTTATTTCACTCAGCATAACTATTTTCAGATTCTCTCATTTCGTGCATTAGTAGTCCCTTTTTATTGTCCAGTATTTCATTGAAAGGATATATTGCAATTTGCTGATCTAGTCACCTGTTGGTGGCCATTTAGATTATTCTGGGGCATTACAAATAAGGTTTCTCTGTATGTTTGTGTATAAGTCTTTATGCTTAGGTTTTCATATCCTCTCATGAATACCTAAGAGGGATATGGCCGGGTCAAATGGTGAGCATATGTTTACATTTTTCAGAAACTGCCAAACTGTATTCAGAAGTGAACATAGTAGTATGTATTCCCACCAGTAGTATATAGAGTTCCAGTGTTCCATATCCTAACTAATACTTGATATGGGTAATTTGTAGTTTCAGCTGTTCTAGTGAGTGTGTAGTGATAGTATATTGAGGTTTTAATTTGCATTTCCTTAACAGCCTCCTTTCATGTGCTTATATGCCATCTGTACATCTTCTTTAGTGAAATGTTCATTCCAAAGTTCTTTCCTTTTTTTAATTGGGTTGTTCATTGTCTTATTGTTGACACTGGAAAATTCTCAATTTTGCATACAAGCTCTTAGTTGGAGATCAGCTTTGGTAATGCTTTCTTCCAATCTGTGACTTGCCCTTTCATTCCTGTAACAATATCTTTTGAAGAGCAAATGCTTTTACTTTCTTTCAGTTACCCTTATGGTCTATGATAAAATTGATAATTCTTTGTTTATTGTAAGTCAGTGTCAGGTTTTTCTGTTTTTTTTTTTTTTTTTTATTTTTGGTATGAATTTATCCAATTGCACCACCATCATTTGTTGAAAAGACTTTGCTCCCATTAAATTGCCTTGGTCTCTTGTCAAAGTCTAATGGGGAAACAGTGTCAGGCTTTATTTTGGGGGGCTCCAAAATCACTGCAGATGGTGATTGCAGCCATGAAATTAAAAGACACTTTCTCCTTGGAAGGAAAGTTATGACCAACCTAGATAGCATATTGAAAAGCAGAGACATTACTTTGCCAACAAAGGTCCATCTAGTCAAGGCTATGGTTTTTCCAGTGGTCATGTATAGATGTGAGAGTTGGACTGTGAAGAAAGCTGAGTGCTGAAGAATTGATGCTTTTGAACTGTGGTGTTGGAGAAGACTCTTGAGAGTCCCTTGGACTGCAAGGAGATCCAACCAGTCCATTCTGAAGGAGATCAGCCCTGGGATTTCTTTGGAAGGAATGATGCTGAAGCTGAAACTCCAGTACTTTGGCCACCTCCTGCAAAGAGTTGACTCATTGGAAAAGACCCTGATGCCGGGAGGGGCTGGGGGCAGGAGGAGAAGGGGACGACAGAGGGTGAGATGGCTGGATGGCATCACAGACTCGATGGACATGAGTTTGAGTAAACTCCGGGAGTTGGTGATGGACAGGGAGGCCTGGCGTGCTGTAATTCATGGGGTCGCGAAGAGTCTGACACGACTGAGCAAATGAACTGAACTGAATGACAGTATATGGTGTTGATTTATTTCTGGGCTTTCTATTCTGTTTCATTGTCTATTTATCTATATTTATACTAAAACAACATTATCTTATTTACTTCTCCTTTCCAATAATTTTTGAAATCAGAAGTTATACTTCCTTGAGAGTAAAGTTCAACATTCAAGGTCACACAGGAAAACAAGGAGGAGATGATGGTATAATTTTTCAGTATACATTTTACCTGGATGCTTCAAAAATTTTTGCTTTTCTTGTGGCTCAGGTGGTAAAGAATCTACCTGCAATGCAGGAAACCTGGGTTGGATTCCTGGTTTAGGAAGATCCCCTGGAGAAGGGAAAGGCTATCCACTCCAGTATTGGGGCCTGGAGAATTCCATGGACTGTATTGTTTATGGAATCGGAAAGATCCAGACACAACTGTGTGACTTTCACTTTCACTTTTACGAAATTGTTATGACTGTTTCACGTCTTTCCATTTTCTTTGATTTTAGTTCCAGCTTGTCAATTTCTTTCCTTTTTTTTTTTTTTAAATGCCTTCTGGGATTTTAATTGGGATTGTATTGAATCCATAGGTCAATTTTGGAGAGAACACATATCATAAAAATATTGAGTCTTTTGATCCAGGTGTTTTTCCATTAATTGAAATCTTTAATTTACTGCAGCAAATGTATGTAGTGCTCTGTGTTTAAGTCTGGTACATCTTTTATCAAATATATTCCTACATATTTTATATTTTGATGCTACTGTAAGTGGTACTTTTAAATTCAAGTTCCTGTTCATTGCTCGTATAACATAAATTAGTGTTGCCAGTTTGACAGGGCATATTATTTTCTGAAACATTAGAGAACTCATTACTAGTATCTGGGCTGTCATTTGTAATACAATATTTTTTAAATATATGTTGCAAAGGAAAAATATAAAAGCTCACTCTAAGACAATCCATGAATCATTGTTCTATTCACTCATTCATATTTTACCCATTTATTTTTCTCCATTGAAGTTTATGAAGGAAAAACTTTAAATATTCTTAAATATTTTAAGAAAACTGAAGCTCAGAGGTGAAGAGATTTCCTGTGAAAATAAAGAGCTTCAAGAAAAAAAAAAACCATGCATTGGCTTTGGACCAGAGCTTGTTATTGATGACTAATAACTCAAGCCACTCTATTGATATCCTGAGTTACAGCATTACATGAGTCTACTACTTGAATGAAAACCTTTCCAGCTGGAATTGTAAACCTCTTACAATTTTAACATTTTTGTCTATCCTAGATAGTCCTACTATTAATATTTTTAGCAATATTAAATGCTTTCTCAGATCTCCTTCCCCCAACAAACACACGGGACAGGCTGCTGTGGACTAAATTTTGTCCATATTTGGAAATTGAAGTTTTAAGCCCTGACATAGCTGTTATGATAAAGTACTTTTGGATGTAATTAAGGCTAAATGAAATCCTGAGGATGGGGCCCTAATTCAGTTGAACTGATGGCCTTATAGGAAAATGAAGAGAGAGAGATCTCTTGCTATCTCTCTGCAAGTACAGACACTGAGGAAAGGCTATGTGAGCACACAGCAGGTGGTTGTCTATAAGCCCATAAGAGGGTTCTCACTGACGTAGATCATGCTGCCATCCTGTTCTTGGACTTCCAGCCTCCAAAACTGTGAACATAAATTTCTGTTCTTTAAGCTACCTAGTCTGTGGTATTTTGTCATAGCAGCTCCAGTAGAAGAATGCACAAGCCAAATCTTATCACATTTCCTATAGCTTTCCTTGTAACATAGTTGTTTAATTTGCTGCATGCAGCGACTGTGCCGATTACACTGGCAGATTTAGAATTCATTTACAGGTAGCCCATTCTGACGATCCTGGTGTTTTCTCATGGATCTACTGCTGGTGTATTGTTACCACAGGACCATCAACCTGCAGTTCATTCAGCAGTTTATTAAATGACATCTCTTCCCAGAGTGTGAAAATATGCTAACCCTCTTAGAACAAGACATTAAAAAAATTTTTGAGTTTAGATTTCTAGAAAAGGTAGCAAGGTAATACAGGGAGTTCTCAAATGCTCAGTACTATTTCCTCTGTTAAGATCTTAACATTAGTACAATAAATTTGTCACACCTAATAAACTAATATTGATACATTATTATTAACTAAGCCCATACTTCATCCTGATATCTTTAATTTTCACCTAACATTCTTTTTGTGTCCCAGGATCCTATCAGGAAAACAGAATGTGACATTCAGTTGTCATGTTTCCTTAGGTGGTAGTTCTTGGCTGTGACAGTTTCTCAGACTTGCTTTGTTTGTGATGTCCTTGACTGTTTTGAGAAGTATAGGAAATGTATTTTGTAGAATGTGCCTTAACTGGGATTGTTTTTCTCATGATGAGATTAAGCTTGTGGGTTTTGGGGAGGAGAGCATCAGAGGTAAAGAACCATTCTCATTCCATCGTATCAAAGGTAAATGCTATCAGTCCTTATCACCTGTGTTTGTCAAGGTTCTCCAATGTGAAGTTACTCTCTTTACCTTTCTGTTAGCCTTCACATGGACATCACTAATACAACCTATACTTATGAGGGTGAAGTTATGTTCCATCTCTCTGAAGGGGCAATATGTACATAAATTATTGGAGTACTTCTATATGTGAGATTGCCTTTTTCCCCTATTTATTTATTCAGTCATTTATATCAGTATGGATTCTTGTCTATTTACTTTCTAAATTGGGTTATAATACAATAGTAGTCAACTGTTTCTTTTTTGTTTATTGAGGTATAGTTGATATGTAATATCATATGTTTCAGATATACATCATACTGATTCCTAATTTTTAAAAGTTATATTCCATTTACAGTGTTATAAGATATTGGCTACAGTCCCTGTGTATACAGTATATCCTTGTATCCTCATATACTATGAGAAGTATAATAATTCATACTTCTTAACCTAATATCCCTATCCTGCCCCTCCCCCTATCGCTCCCCCCACTGGTAAGCACTGGTTTCTTTTCTGTATCTGTGATTCCTGTTTTTCCCCATCTTTCTTTTTTATTTTTTAAATTATAGAAGTCTGATAACACATTTACAGGAGATTTGGAAAATACAGAATAAAGTTATATATGCTGCTGCTGCTGCTAAGTCGCTTCAGTCGTGTCCAACTCTGTGCGACCCCAGAGACGGGAGCCCACCAGGCATCCCTGTCCCTGGGATTCTCCAGGCAAGAACACTGGAGTGGGTTGCCATTTCCTTCTCCAATGCATGAAAGTGGAAAGTGAAAGTGAAGTTGCTCAGTCGCGTCCAACTCTTAGCGACCCCATGGACTGCAGCCTTCCAGGCTCCTCCGTCCATGGGATTTTCCAGGCAACAGTACTGGAATGGGCTGCCATTTCCTTCTCCAAATGTTACATATAGTTCCACTATATATTACAATTACCATTTAAGTAGATAAATTTTTAGTTGAGTGTCGATCTCAAAGTCTCAAAAATTAATAGAATGAATACAGAAAAGTAGAAGGAAATAGCAGACCTGAAAAGTACCATTCAGTTCAGTTCAGTTGCTCAGTCATGTCAGACTCTGTGACTCCATGAATTGCAACATGCCAGGCCTCCCTGTCCGTCATCAACTCCCGGAGTCCCCTCAAACTCATGTGCATTGAGTCAGTGATGCCACTCAGCCATCTCATTCTCTGACGTCCCCGTCTCTTCCTGCCCCCAATCCCTCCCAGCATCAGGGTCTTTTCCAATGAGTCAACTCTTCGCAGGAGGTGGCCAAAGTATTTGAGTTTAAGCCTCAGCATCAGTCCTTCCAGAGAACACCCAGGACTGATCTGCTTCAGAATGGACTGGTTGGATCTCCTTGCAGTCCAAGGGACTCTCAAGAGTCTCTCGAATACCACAGTTCAAAAGCATCAATTCTTTGGCACTCAGCTTTCTTCACAGTCCAACTCTCACATCCATACATGACCACTGGAAAAACCATAGCCTTGACTAGATGGACCTTTGTTGGCAAGGTCTCTGCTTTTCAATATGCTATCTAGGTTGGTCATAACTTTCCTTCCAAGGAGTAAGTGTCTTTTAATTTCATGGCTGCAATCACCATCTGCAGTGATTTTGGAGCCCCCCAAAAAAAAGTCTGACACTGTTTTCCACTGTTTCCCCATCTATTTCCCATGAAGCGATGGGACCAAATGCCATGATCTTCGTTTTTTGAACGTTGAGCTTTAAGCCAACTTTCTCACTCTCCTCTTTCACTTTCATTAAGAGGCCTTTTAGTTCCTCTTCACTTTCTGCCATAAGGGTGGTGTCATCTGCATATCTGAGGTTATTGATATTTCTCCCGGCAAACTTGATTCCAGCTTGTGGTTCTTCCAGCCCAGCATTTCTCATGATGTACTCTGCATAGAAGTTAAATAAGCAGGGAGACAATATACAGCCTTGACGTACTCCTTTTCCTATTTGCAGCCAGTCTGTTGTTCCATGTCCAGTTCTAACTATTGCTTCCTGACCTGCATACAGGTTTCTCAAGAGGCAGGTCAGGTGGTCTGATACTTCCATCTCTTTCAGAATTTTCCATAGTTTGTTGTAGTCCACACAGTAAAAGGCTTTGGCATAGTCAATAAAGCAGAAATAGATGTTTTTCTGGAACTCTCTTGCTTTTTCGATGATCCAGCATATGTTGGCAATTTGATCTCTGGTTCCTCTGCCTTTTCTAAAACCAGCTTGAACATGTGGAAGTTCACAGTTCACGTATTGCTGAAGCCTGGCTTTGAGAAGACTGAGTATTACTTTACTAGCGTGTGAGATGAGTGCAATTGTCCGATAGTTTGAGCATTCTTTGGCATTGCCTTTCTTTGATCTCTGGTACCTCTACATTTTCTTAATCCAGCTTGAACATCTGGAAGTTCTGGGTTCATGCATTGTTGAAGCCTAGCTTGAAGTATTTTGAGCATTACCTTGCTAGCGTGTAAAATGCCTGCAACTGTGCAGTCGTTTGAACATTTTTTTCCATTCCCTTTCTTTGAGATTGGAATGAAAATTGACCTTTTCCAGTCCTGTGGCCACTGTTGACTTTTCCAAATTTTCTGGCCTGTTGAGTGCAGCACTTTAACAGCATCATCTTTTAGGATTTCAAATAGCTCAGCAGGCATCCCATTACCTCCACCAACTTTGTTTGTAGTAATGTTTCCTTAGACCCACGTGGCTTTCACATTCCAGGATGTCTGGCTCTAGGTCAGTGAGCACACCATTATGGTTATCTGGGTCATTATGACCTTTTTTGTACAGTTCTTCTGTGTATTCTTGCCACCTCTTCTTAATATCTTCTGCTTCTGTTAGGTCCATACCATTTCTGTCCTTTATTGTGCCCATCTTTGCATGAAATGTTTCCTTGGTATCTCTAATTTGCTTGAAGAGATCTCTAGTTTTTACTATCCTATTGCTTTCCTCTGTTTCTTTGTGTTACTCACTTAAGATTAATTTATCTCTCCTTGCTATTCTTTAGAACTCTGCATTCAGATGGGTATATCTTTCCTTTTTGCCTTTGCCCATCACTTCTCTTCTCAGCTATTTGAAAGGCCTCCTCAGATAATCATTTTGCTTTTTTTTTGCATTTCTTTTTCTTGGGGATGGTCTTGACCACCACCTCCTATACAATGTTAGGAACCTCTATCCATTGTTTTTCAGGCACTCTGTCTATCAGCTCTAATCCCTTGAATCTATTTTTCACTCTATCAAACTAAATTTGATAGAGTGCCTGCAGGACAAATAGATTGAAGAGAGAAGAATTTCCAATACTATGTTTAATAAAAAGTAGCGAAGAGCGGACATCCTTGTCTTTTTCTTGGTATTTCAGCTTTTCATTATTGAGTATGAAACTGTGGGGACTATCATATAAGGCCTTTATTATGTTGATATATGTTCCCTCTGTACCCACGTCCTTGACATGTTTATCATAAGTGGATACTGAATTCTTTAAAAAGATTTTTCTGCATCTATTGAGATGATCATATGATTTTATTCTTTAATTTGTTAATGTGATGTTTCACATTGATTTGTGGATATTGAAAAATCTTTGCATCCTTGGGATAAATGCCACTTGACCATGATGTGTGAGCCTTTAAATATATTGTTGAATTTGATTGGCTACTATTTTGCTGAGGATTTTTGCATCTATCTGCATCAGTGATACTGACCTGTACTTTTTTGTTTTTGTGATATCTTTGCTTTTAGTCAGGGTGATGGTGGCCTCATAGGATGATTTCAGAAGGCTTCTCTCCTCTGTAACTTTTTGGAATAGTTTTGAGAAGATAGATGTTAACTCTTACGTAAATGTTTGGTAAAATTCATGTGCTATCTGGTCCTGGATTTCTGCTTGCTGAGAATTTTTAAAATACAAATTCTATTTTATTACTGATAATTGATCTGTTCATATTTACTAATTCTGTCTGGTTCAGTCTTCAGTTCAGTTGAGTCGCTCAGTCGTGTCCGAATCTATGTGACCACATGAACTGCAGTACGCCAGGCCAGCCTGTCCGTCTCCAACTCCCAGAGTTTACTCAAACTCATGTCCATTGAGTTGGTGATGCCATCCAACCATCTTATCCTCTGTCGTCCCCTTCTCTTCCTGCCATCAGTCTTTCTCAGCATCAGGGTCTTTTTCAATGAGTCAGTTCTTCCCATCAGGTGGCCAAAGGATTGGAGGATCAGCTTTAGCAGCAGTACTTCCAATGAATATTCAGGAATGATTTCCTTTAGGATGGACTCGTTGGAGCTCCTTGCAGTCCAAGGGACTCTCAAGATATCAATCTTTCTCAGCATCAGGGTCTTTTTCAATGAGTCAGTTCTTCCCATCAGGTGGCCAAAGGATTGGAGGATCAGCTTTAGCAGCAGTACTTCCAATGAATATTCAGGAATGATTTCCTTTAGGATGGACTCGTTGGAGCTCCTTGCAGTCCAAGGGACTCTCAAGAGTTTTCTGCAACACCACAATTCAAAAGCATCAGTTCTTAGGCACTCATCTTTCTTTATAGTCCAACTCTCACATCAGCACGTGACTACTGGAAAAACCAAAGCTTTGACTAGATGGACCTTTGTTGGCAAAGGAATGTCTCTGCTTTTTAATATGTTGTCTTAGTTGGTCATAGCTTTTCTTCCAAGGAGCGAGTATCTTTTAATTTCATGGCTGCAGTCGCCATCTGCAGTGATTTTGCTGCCCCCCAAAATAAAGTCTGTCACTGTTTCCATTGTTTCCCCATCTATTTCCCATGAAGTGATGGGACCAGATGCCATGATCTTACTTTTCTGAATGTTGAGTTTTAAGCCAACTTTTTCACTGTCCTCTTTCACTTTCAACAAGAGGCGCTTTAGTTCTTTTTTGCTTTCTGCCATAAGGATGCTGTCATCTGCATATCTAAGGTTACTGATATTTCTCCTGGCAATCTTGATTCCAGCTTGTGCTTCATCCAGCCCAGCGTTTCTCATGATGTACTCTGCATGTAAGTTAAATAAGCAGGGTGACAATATACAGCCTTGACATACTCCTTTTCCTATTTGGAACCAGTCTGTTGTTCCATGTCCAGTTCTAACTGTTGCTTCCTGACCTGTATACAGATTTCTCAAGAGGCAGATCAGGTGGTCTGGTATTCCCATCTCTTTCAGAATTTTCCATAGTTTGTTGTAGTCCACACAGTAAAAGGCTTTGGCATAGTCAATAAAGCAGAAGTAGATGTCTTTCTGGGACTCTTTTGCTTTCTCAGTGATCCAACAGATGTTGGCAATTTGATCTCTGGTCCCTCTACCTTTTATAAATCCAGCTTGAACATCTGGAAGTTCATGGTTCACAGACTGTTTTAGCCTTGGGAAACTGCAAATTTCTAGGAGTGTGTTCATTTCTTATAGGCTATCCTTTTATTGTTGTATAACTCGTAATATCTTATTTTCCTTTGAATTTTTGTGATGTCCGTTTTAACTTCTCCTTTTTCATTTCTGATTTTACTGATTTAGGACCTCTCTTTTTTGATAGTCCTGGTGAAACGTGTATCAATTTGGTATCTTTTCAAAGAACGAGCTCTTAATTTCATTACTTTTTTTCTTTTTTTCCATTTTTTTCAGTCTGTATTTCACTTATTTCTGCTCTCATCATTATGATTTCTTTCCAAGTGCTGTTTTTTTTTTTTTCTTTTTCTAGTTCATTTAGGTATAAGTTTAGTTTGTTTATTTGAGGTTTTTCTTGTTTCCTGAGTTAGGCTTTTGTCACTATAAACTTTCCTCTTAAAACTGCTTGTATTGCATCCTATAGATTTTGGTTTGCTATGTTTTCATATTCATTTTTCTCCAAATATTTTATTTCCTCTTTGACTTCTTCAATTATCTACTGGTTGTATGATAGCATATTGCTTAGCCTCCTTTTGTTTGTGTTCTTTACAGTTTTGTCTTTATTTCAAGTCTCATATCTTTGTGGTTGAAAAAGATGCATGATGGGATGTAATTCTTGAGATAATTTAGACTTGTTTTGTAACATAATATGATCTGTTCTGGAGAATGTTAAATATGCAGTTGAAAAAAATGTATATTCTGCTGTTTTTGGGTGGAATGTTTTTTATGTATTAAGTTCATTTGGTTTAATGTGTCCTTTAAGGCCAGTGTTTTCTCATTGATTTTCTGCCTGCATATTCTCTCCATGGATATATATAGAGTGTTGCTGCTGCTGCTGCTAAGTCGCTTCAGTCGTGTCCGACTCTGTGCGACCCCATAGACGGCAGCCCACCGGGCCCCCCCTGTCCCTGGGATTCTCCAGGAAAGAACACTGAAGTGGGTTATATAGAGCGTTAAAGTCCCCTAATATTACTATGTTTTTGTCCATTTCTCCCTTCATTTCTCTTAATATTTGCTTTCTTAATTTAGGTGCTTCTAAGTTGGGTGCATATATATTTATAGTTATTGTATCTTCTTGTTAATTGTTCGCTTTATCATTATGTAATGCTCTTGTTTGTCTATTGTTACAGTCTTTGTTTCAAAGTCTGTTTTATCTAGTATAAGTATTGCTACCCGAACTTTCTTTTCCTTACCATTTACATCAACTACATTTTTCCATCCCCTCACTTTCCATTTTTGTGTGTCTTTAGGTCTGACATGAGTCTCTTATAGGCAGCATATGTATGGGTGTTTTTTTGTTTGTTTGGTTTAATCCATTCAGCCACTCTGTCTTCTGACTGGAGCATTTGGTCCATTTACATTTAACATAATTAATAATAGATGTATACTTACTAACATTTGGTTGCTTTGGGGTTGTTTTTGTTGTCCTTTATGTTCCTTTCTTCTTTTGATTCCTTTCCTTGTGATTTGATAACTATTGTTGATGTTATGCTTGATTTCTTTCTCGTGTGTGTGTGCTATTAAAGATTTTTGATTTGTGGTTACCATAGGTTTATATGTAGACGTTAAGGTAATGATCATAAAGAGTCTCACAGAACTTGGAAGGATGAATGCATGAAGACAGTGGGAAGTCGGTTGTCACCATGTTTTTCGGGCGGGTGGCTGTGTTGTGTGTTGCTGCATGAGCTCTCTCTAGTTGTGGAGAGCAGGGGCTACCCTCTGGTTGGGGTGCACAGGCTTCTCATTGCTGCGGCTTCTCTTTGCAGAACACGGGCTTCAGGGTGCACAGCCTTCAGCCGTTGTCATGCACAGGCTTAGTTGTTCCACAACGTGTGGGATCTTCCTGGACAAGGGGTCGAACCCGTGTCTCCTGCATTGGCAGGCAGATTCTTTACCACTGAGCCACCAGCAAAGCCTGAGAAGTTCGTTTGTAACAAACTGTTAAAGTCTCTATTGGGAGCTTGATTCACTTGATTCTTCTGGGTTTTAACTCGTTGCTTCATATGGAACCTGCTTCCCTGTTGCCTCATTTTGCCTAAATCACTGTATTTATTTCTGTGTATTTGGTAGATGGTTATATTTCCTAATCTTACAGAAGTGACCTTATGTTGGAAATGTCCTCTGGGGTCCTGCAAGTGCACTGTTGTCAGGTAACCAGAGCTAAATGCTTTAGAAGAGATGCCCTCTCTGTGGATTGTGTGGGTCCTTCTATTGTGGCAGGCTAACTACTGTAAGTGTGCTTTTGGGCTTGGCTAGCTCCCAGCCCAGTTGGTTGCCAGGCCTTCCTTATGTGGAGGCTGCTGATGGGTGGGACTCTGCCCTGGCACAGCTGGCTTTAAGGTTACAGAAGTTCTAGTCCTGGTACTGGCCTGCAGGTGGGTGGGGCTGGGTCATGAGGCAACTGCTTCCAGATCTGTGGTTGGGTCCAAGGGCTAGTGTTAGCCCAGAGGCTGATGGTACCAAGTGAGTGGGTAGCACTAGGGCCCAGGGGATCACAAAGATAATGCCCACTGCCTGGGGGTAAAGCCAGGTCCCAGGACTAGTACCATTCCAATAGTGGGCAGGACATGTCTGATAGCTAGCTAGCTGACGGGCCCCAGAAGTGCTGGGGCTAGGCTTGCTTACTAGTAGGTGGGGCTTAGTCCTAAGCCGTCTGATAGGTGGAGCTTGGTCAGGTGGCTGGTGCTTAGGGGTTCCTATGGCAGCTGGCCTGCTGGTGGGTGGGGCCTTGTCCTTGCCCAGCTAACTGCCTAGCCTGGGGCATCCCAGGACCGGAGCCAACCAGCTAGGGCCTGAGGCTGTGTCCTGACAATAGTGAACTAGAACGAGGATTCTGAAACAGCGCTTCCCAGCACCATGTCCTGCCTCCAGCATCTGTGTCCCAGGGTGGGTTTCATTTGTTTCTTGCCTCTCTGAGAAGCTCTCCAGGTTCATCAACTGAGTCTGACCTAGTTATTGTTGTTCAGTGACCAAGTCTGTGTGTGATATTGTGACCCTATGGACTAAAGCACATGAGGGTTCTCTATCCTCTACTACCTCCTGAATTTGAGTTTGCGCATATTCATGTTCATTGAGTTGGTGACGCTACCCAACAAATCTTATCCTCTGTTGCCCCTTCTCTTCTTGCCTTCAGTCTTTCCAAGCATCAGAGTCTTTTCCAGTGAGTCAATTCTTCACATCAGGTGGCCAAAGTATTGGAGTTTCAGCAACGGTCCTTCCAATGAATATTCAGAGTTGATTTATTTTACCTTATGCTTCTCATTATATTAGAAAAAATAGCCTTTGAGAAGACCAAACCTTTTTCAAAAACTTAAAAATAATATCTTAAGTAGTTATTTGGTAAAAACAACTTTTTCCATAGAATCCAGCACTCCTGTCATCCTGCCTGTACTTACTGACACTGTGCCAAATTAGACTGCAGCCACAAGAAAATAAACATCCAGATAAGAAATGAAATATTTAGGTAATTGTGACATTTTCTCCAAATCTCCAGATGTTTGGTTTTCTGTAAGGAAACTGTTACATCACTGACATTTCCTCTTTACATCTGGATGTTCAGCTATAACAGACATAGTCTTTTGTTCATTTCTGTGAAATATTCATTTCTTGTCATGATTCTTGAAAATAGGGTTGATGTTAAAAAGAGCAATGAAACAAATTATATATCTTCTATGTATCACTCAAGCCACATATAAAATAGTCTGACAATAAATATTTAAAGAGATTTACTCCAAGTATATACTTAGTATGTTTTTGTCCTTTGACAGCTGTGTAAGATATGAACATCATTAACTTATGCATTAATTTATGCTTCATTGGCAATTAAAAGCCATGATGCAACTGTTTAAATATTTTAGCATTTATTCCCTTGGTAGCTCCTATGGACAGTATTCTTTGATTTGAAAAGGAATATACAATACCATGAATTCTAGCTTAGATGTCCAAAGATAAAATGTTCCCCAAGGACTAGGGTAAAAAATAGTGAAGGATTTAGTGGTCTGGACAAAGGGCAATAGTAACTCTTGGGGGCAGTCTAAAAGTGAGTTAAATTCTCAAAGGCTATACCAAAAAAAAGATATTTTTAGAAAGATAGTAATAACCTAAGAGAATATGCCTGAGAACTGAATTTTGTTCAAGTACTATTCAGTTTTAATGATATAATTTTTGTCTAACTTCTTGCTGTTGTGGATAGGAGACTGAGGTCCAGTTTATAATAGTATGGAGCAGCCTACACGGCATGGGTTATAGTTTCATAGATTGGTTAGTTTTCCAACTGAAAACCACAGTCACTGAAAACTAACCAATCTGATCACACAGACCACAGCCTTGTCTAACTCAAAGAAACTGAGCCATGCTGTGTAGGGCCACCCCAGACAGACAGGTCATGGTGGAGAGGTCTGACAGAATGTGGTCCACTGGAGAAGGGAATGGCAAACCACTTCAGTATGCCTGCCTTGAGAACCCCATGAAAAGTAGGAAAAGGCAAAAAAGATAGAACACTGAAAGATGAACTCCCCAGGTCAGTAGGTGCCCAGTATGAGACTATACAAACTATAGAACTATACAAAGAAGATCTTCACAATCCAGATAATCATGATGGTGTGATCACTCACCTAGATCAGTGGAGAAATAAGTCCAGAAAGAATGAAGAGATGGAGCCAAAGCAAAACCAGCACCCAGTTGTGAATGTGACTGGTGATGGAAGCAAGGTCTGATGCTGTAAAGAGCAACATTGCATAGGAACCTGGAATGTTAGATCCATGAATCAAGGCAAATTGGAAGTGATCAAAGAGGAGATAGCAAGAGTGAACTCAGTCAACATTTTAGAAATCAGTGAACTAAGATGGACTGGAATGGGTAAATTTAACTCAGATGACCATTATATCTACTAATGTGGGGGCAAGAATCCCTTAGAAGAACTGGAGTAGCCATCAAAGTCAATAAGAGAATCCGAAATGCAGTACTTGGATGCAATCACAAAAACAACAGAATAATCTCTTTTTGTTTCCAAGGCAAACCATTCAATATCACGGTAATCCAAGTCCATGCCCTGACAAGTAATGCTGAAGAAGCTGAAGTTGAACGGTTCTATGAAGACATACAAGATCTTCTAGAACTAACACCCTAAAAAGATGTCATTATTATTATAGGGGACTGGAATGCAAAGTAGGAGGTCAAGAAACACTTGGAGTAACAGGCAAAATTGGCCTTGGACTACTGAATGAAGCAGGGCAAAGGCTAATAGAGTTCTGCCAAGAGAATCCACTGGTCATAGCAAACACCCTCTTCCAAAAAAACACATGAGAAGACTTTACTCATGGACATCACCAGATGGCCAACACCAAAATCAGATTGATTATATTCTTTATAGCCTAAGATGGAGAAGCTCTATACAGTCAGCAAAAATAAGACTGGGAGCTAACTGTGGCTAAGATCATGATCTCCTTATTGCCAAATTCAGACTTAAATTGAAGAAAGTAGGGAAAACCTGTTGGAGAAGGAAATGACAACCCACTTCAGTACTCTTGTCTGGAAATTCCATGGACTGAGGAGCCTGGTAGGCTGCAGTCCTTGGGGTTGCTAAAGGTTGGACATGACTGAGCAACTTCACTTTTCACTTTCATGCATTGGAGAAGGAAATGCAACCCAATCCAGTGTCCTTTCCTGGAAACTCCCATGGATGGAGGAGCCTGGTAGGCTGCAGTCCATTGGGTCTCACAAAGTCAGACACAACTGAAGCACCTTAGCAGCAGCAGCAGGGAAAACCACTAGACCATTCAGGTATGATCTAAATCAAATCTGCATATTCATGTTCATTGAGTTGGTGACGCTACCCAACAAATCTTATCCTCTGTTGCCCCTTCTCTTCTTGCCTTCAGTCTTTCCAAGCATCAGAGTCTTTTCCAGTGAGTCAATTCTTCACATCAGGTGGCCAAAGTATTGGAGTTTCAGCAACGGTCCTTCCAATGAATATTCAGAGTTGATTTATTTTACCTTATGCTTCTCATTATATTAGAAAAAATAGCCTTTGAGAAGACCAAACCTTTTTCAAAAACTTAAAAATAATATCTTAAGTAGTTATTTGGTAAAAACAACTTTTTCCATAGAATCCAGCACTCCTGTCATCCTGCCTGTACTTACTGACACTGTGCCAAATTAGACTGCAGCCACAAGAAAATAAACATCCAGATAAGAAATGAAATATTTAGGTAATTGTGACATTTTCTCCAAATCTCCAGATGTTTGGTTTTCTGTAAGGAAACTGTTACATCACTGACATTTCCTCTTTACATCTGGATGTTCAGCTATAACAGACATAGTCTTTTGTTCATTTCTGTGAAATGTTCATTTCTTGTCATGATTCTTGAAAATAGGGTTGATGTCAAAAAGAGCAATGAAACAAATTATATATCTTCTATGTATCACTCAAGCCACATATAAAATAGTCTGACAATAAATATTTAAAGAGATTTACTCCAAGTATCTACTTAGTATGCTTTTGTCCTTTGACAACTGTGTAAGATATGAACATCATTAACTTATGCATTAATTTATGCTTCATTGGCAATTAAAAGCCATGATGCAACTGTTTAAATATTTTAGCATTTATTCCCTTGGTAGCTCCTATGGACAGTATTCTTTGATTTGAAAAGGAATATACAATACCATGAATTCTAGCTTAGATGTCCAAAGATAAAATGTTCCCCAAGGACCAGGGTAAAAAATAGTGAAGGATTTAGTGGTCAGGACAAAGGGCAATAGTAACTCTTGGGGGCAGTCTAGAAGTGAGTTAAATTCTCAAAGGCTATACCAAAAAATATATATTTTTAGAAAGATAGTAATAACCTAAGAGAATATGCCTGAGACTGAATTTTGTTCAAGTACTATTCAGTTTTAATGATATAATTTTTGTCTAACTTCTTTCTGTTGTGGATAGGAGACTGAGGTCCAGTTTATAATAGTATGGAGCAGCCTACACGGCATGGCTTATAGTTTCATAGATTGGTTAGTTTGCCAACTGAAAACCACAGTCACTGAAAACTAACCAATCTGATCACATGGACCACAGCCTTGTCTAACTCAATGAAACTATGAGCCATGCTGTGTAGGGCCACCCAAGACAGACAGGTCATGGTGGAGAGGTCTGACAGAATGTGGCCCACTGGAGAAGGGAATGGCAAACCACTTCAGTATGCCTGCCTTGAGAACCCCATGAAAAGTAGGAAAAGGCAAAAAAGATAGGACACTGAAAGATGAACTCCCCAGGTCAGTAGGTGCCCAATATGCTACTATACAAACTATAGAACTATACAAAGAAGATCTTCACAATCCAGATAATCATGATGGTGTGATCACTCACCTAGATCAGTGGAGAAATAAGTCCAGAAAGAATGAAGAGATGGAGCCAAAGCAAAACCAGCACCCAGTTGTGAATGTGACTGGTGATGGAAGCAAGGTCTGATGCTGTAAAGAGCAACATTGCATAGGAACCTGGAATGTTAGGTCCATGAATCAAGACAAATTGGAAGTGATCAAAGAGGAGACAGAAAGAGTGAACTCAGTCAACATTTTAGAAATCAGTGAACTAAGATGGACTGGAATGGGTAAATTTAACTCAGATGACTATTATATCTACTACTGTGGGGCAAGAATCCCTTAGAAGAACTGGAGTAGCCATCAAAGTCAACAAGAGAATCCGAAATGCAGTACTTGGATGCAATCACAAAAACGACAGAATAATCTCTCTTCGTTTCCAAGGCAAACCATTCAATATCACGGTAATCCAAGTCCATGCCCTGACAAGTAATGCTGAAGAAGCTGAAGTTGAACGGTTCTATGAAGACATACAAGATCTTCTAGAACTAACACCCTAAAAAGATGTCGTCAAGGTTATAGGGGACTGGAATGCAAAGTAGGAGGTCAAGAAACACTTGGAGTAACAGGCAAAATTGGCCTTGGACTACTGAATGAAGCAGGGCAAAGGCTAATAGAGTTCTGCCAAGAGAATCCACTGGTCATAGCAAACACTCTATTCCAAAAAACACATGAGAAGACTCTACTCATGGACATCACCAGATGGTCAACACCAAAATCAGATTGATTATATTCCTTATAGCCTAAGATGGAGAAGCTCTATACAGTCAGCAAAAATAAGACTCGGAGCTAACTGCGGCTAAGATCATGATCTCCATATTGCCAAATTCAGACTTAAATTGAAGAAAGTATGGAAAACCTGTTGGAGAAGGAAATGACAACCCACTTCAGTACTTTTGTCTGGAAACTCCATGGACTGAGGAGCCTGGTAGGCTGCAGTCCATGGGGCTGCTAAGGGTTGGACATGACTGAACAACTTCACTTTTCACTTTCATGCACTGGAGAAGGAAATGCAACCCAATCCAGTGTTCTTGCCTGGAAACTCCCATGGATGGAGGAGCCTGGTAGGCTGCAGTCCATTGGGTCTCACAAAGTAAGACACGACTGAAGCACCTTAGCAGCAGGGAAAACCACTAGACCATTCAGGTATGATCTAAATCAAATCCCTAATGATTATACAGTGGAAGTGAGAAATAGATTTAAGGGACTAGATCTGATAAGAGTGCCTGAAGATCTATGGTCAGAGGTTTGTGACATCGTACAGGAGACAAGGATCAAGACCATCCCCAAGAAAAAGAAATGTAAAAAAGCAAAATGGTTGTCTGAGGAGGCCTCACAAATAGCTGTGAAAAGAAGAGAATCAAAAAGCAAAGGAGAAAAGGAAAGATATATACACATTTGGGAAAAGGCAATGGCACCCCACTCCAGTACTCTTGCCTGGAAAATCCCATGGAAGGAGGAGCCTGGTAGGCTGCAGTCCATGGGGTCGCTGAGGGTCGGACACGACTAAGTGACTTCACTTTCACCTTTCACTTTCATGCATTGGAGAAGGAAATGGCAACCCACTCCAGTGTTCTTGCCTGGAGAATCCCAGGGACAGGGAGCCTGGTGGGCTGCTGTCTGTGGGGTCGTACAGAGTCGGACACGACTGAAGGGACTTAGCAGTAGCAGCATACCCATTTGAATGCAGAGTTCCAAAGAATAGCAAGGAGAGATAAGAAAGCCTTCCTCAGTGATCACTGCAAAGAAATAGAGAAAAACAATAGAATGGGTAAGACTCAAGATCTCAAGGAAATTAGAGGTACCAAGGGAGAATTTCATGCAAATATGGCCTCGATAAAGGACAGAAATGGTATGGATCTAACAGAAGCAGAGGATATTAAGAAGAGGTGGCAAGAATACACAGAAGAACTATACAAAGAAGATCTTCACAACCCAGATAATCATGGAATGTGAAGCCTGGAATGTGAAGTCAAGTGGGTCTTAAGAAGCATCACTATGAACAAAGCTAGTGGAGGTGATGGAATTCCAGTGGAGCTATTTCAAATCCTGAAAGATGATGCTGTGAAAGGGCTGCACTCAATATGCCAGCAAATTTGGAAAACTCAGCAGTGGCCACAGGACTGGAAAAGATCANGGGCTGCACTCAATATGCCAGCAAATTTGGAAAACTCAGCAGTGGCCACAGGACTGGAAAAAGTCAGTTTTCATTCCAATTCCAAAGAAAGGCAATGCCAAAGAATGCTCAAACTACCGCACAACTGCACTCATCTCACACACTAGTAAAGTAATGCTCAAAATTCTCCAAGCCAGGCTTCAGCAATATGTGAACCGTGAACTTCCTGATGTTCAAGCTGGTTTTAGAACAGGCAGAGGAACCAGAGATCAAATTGCCAAGATCAGTTGGATCATCAAAAAAGCAAGAGAGTTCCAGAAGATATCTATTTCTTTATTGACTATACCAAAGCCTTTCACTGTGTGGATCACAATAAACTGTGGGAAATTCTGAAAGAGATGGGAATACCAGACCACCCGACTTGCCTCCTGAGAAATCTGTATGCAGGTCGGAAGCAACAGTTAGAACTGGACATGGAACAACAGACTGGTTCCAAATGGGAAAAGGAGTACTTCAAGGCTGTATATTGTCACCCTGCTTATTTAACTTATATGTATAATACATCATGCGAAATGCCAGACTGGATGAAGCACAAGCTGGAATCAAGATTGCCAGAAGAAGTACCAATACCTCAGTTATGCAGATGACACCACCCTTATGACAGAAAGCAAAAAAGAGCTAAACAGCCTCTTGTTGAAAGTGAAAGAGGAGAGTGAAAAGTTGGCTTAAAACTCAACATTCAGAAAACTAAGATCATGGCATCTGGTCCCATTACTTCATGGCAAATAGATGGGGAAACACTGGAAACAGTGGCAGACTATTTTTTTGGGCTCCAGAATCAGATGGTGACCTCAGCCATGAAAGACACTTGCTCCTTGGAAGAAAAGCTATGACCAAACTAGACAGCATATTAAAAAGCAGTGACATTACTTTACCAAGAGAAGTCCATCTAGTCAAAGCTTCAGTTTTTCCAGTAGTCATGTATGGATGTGAGAGTTGGATTATAAAGACAGTTGAGCACCAAAGAATTTATGCTTTTTAGCTGTGGTGTTGGAGAAGTCACTTGAGAGTCCCTTGGACTGCAAAGAGATCCAACCAGTCCATCCTAAAGGAAATCAGTCCTGAATATTTATTGGAAGGGCTGCTGCTAAAGCTGAAACTTCAATCCTTTGGCCACCTGATGTGAAGAACTGATCCATTTGAAAAGAACCTGATGCCAGGAAAGACTGAAGGCGGGAAGAGAAGGGGACGGCAGAGGAGGAGATGGTTGGATGGTGTCACTGACGCGATGGCCATGAGTTTGAGTGCACTCCGGGAGTTGGAGGTGGACAGGGAGGCCTGGCGTGCTGCAGTCCCTGGGGTCGCAAAGATTCAGACACGGCTGACCACTGAACTGACTGAAGACCTGGAAGGGCAAATGAAGGGTTCTGCCTTGGCCATGTTTGCTTGAATGCTTATTAGGTACCCCAGGGCAAACATGGAGTTAGCAGAGTTCAGGGGAGGAATGAAGCTGAGATTTCTTTGGGAAGCATCAGCGTTGAGGCCTGGATGAGGTCATAGAGGGAGTGAGTACAGGGACAGTACGTGTCCCTGGCACATTGCAAAACTGTGAGGTTTAGAAGAGAAGCTTAAGAAAGGAGGTCTGTTTCGTTTTTCACTCTAGCAAAATGCATCAACATTGTGTATTGCTTAATTTTTTTGTCCTCCACCCTCCCTTAACCAGTTATTTCATATGAATTAGAACTTCTTATTGCATACTTTGCTTGTTTTTTGAGTGATTATTTACTTCTGGCCCTGTAATTGTGAAATAGGATTCAGAGAAATAGATTTTAAACCATTATGTTCTCCAGTACACAAAGAATTTACTGGTGGAAGTGGAGAGGACAATAGTCTTTCTGTGACCAGCCTGTTTTATTCCCTGAGGCTGAATGAAGTCAAGGTAATTACTTTACAATTAATGGGAAACGATATAATCAAAATCTACTTAGGGAGATAATATAAGTAAAGGACCTTTTGTGACATCTTTTCGTGAAATGATTTCCCATGAGAAGACAGAGTGAAGTAGCAGAGTGAAAATAAATGTTAATAGCTGGAACCAGTGGAAATATTTTCTCTTTAGGAAAATACCTGGATAAGTTACATGGAGTGGAATATGAGACCATGAGAGGGGAGTGAGGAGGAAGCCCAGGAAATAAGAGATATTTAAGCCCCACTGCACAGACCCAGGGGACAGAAGGTTATGAAAAAAAGAGTATTGTGAATTTGCCCAAGAATTTTAGTAGCAGTCATGTCTAACGATTATGGTTAAATTACTTTTGCTGTAGCAATTTAAACACCTTTTAATATAAACTCCACGCCTTCATCAAAGTGTGCTATACACACACAATGCCTTCTGTCAGTGCTTTTGTATGTTGTGTCTCAGTGAATGTGTTCACGAATTTTTTTTAAAGTACAAGACAAGGTAAAATGTTTGAGGTTTTAACTTCTAGACATATGATACCAAATTCAAAGCTTATCATGGAGAACAAGATTCAGTGAGGTTATAAGGGGAGCCAGAAATGGCTATGAGGTATAAATCTCTCCCTCCACCTTCTTGTATTTGGAAACCAGCGGCATACTGCTGCTGCTGCTGCTAAGTCACTTCAGTCGTGTCTGACTCTGTGTGACCCCATAGACGGCAGCCCACCAGGCTCCTCCATCCCTGGGATTCTCCAGGCAAGAATACTGGAGTGGGTTGCCATTTCCTTCTCCAATGCATGAAAGAGAAAAGTGAAAGTGAAGTCGCTCAGTCTGTCCGACTGTTAGCGACCCCATGGACTGCAGCCCACCAGGCTACTCCGTCCATGGGATTTTCCAGGCAAGAGTACTGGGGTGGGGTGCCATTGCCTTCCCTCAGCGGCATACTGGTGAGGATTTAACTAGGTATAAATTGTGAATTGAAGGTTTGGACCAATCCAAAATAATCCTAACAGGCAGAGTATATTAGAGTAGTTATTTTGTGTTTTCTAAATTGTGCTGTGTTGACTCAGTTTTGAGGCTCTGGCTAAGAGGCAGGTCGGTTCCCCTTTCTGGGCAGCCAGTTAAGCCCAAACCTTAGCCACTTCCTTTATCTGCCTGTTACACTCCAGGTTACTAAGCACACCTCATAATGCTCCATGGCCAAATTCCACACAGCCAGAGATGGTCACCATGCACCAAGGCCTGCAAAAGTATTCATATTAGCCAGTCTACAGGGAGCCCTGGAAACCTAGGCATTCCAGCCTACTTGCTGCCTCTGTAAGCTGCCTCTGAAGCTCCAGTTTTCTGTTTCCTTTTCCTACAGTCCTTTGTTTGACCCTGTCTTTTCTTCTGGAGCTGTATAAACAGTTCTGCCTTTATCTACCCATGTGTCAGTGTGGTGAGTCCTACCATCAAGAATCTTTAAAGCTTAGGAAATTCAAAGGAACATCCGCTTGATATCTGGAGTTTACTTCAACATTTAAAAAAATATATATATATTCTCTACTATACGGAAGACATCAATTTGGCGAACGTAAAACTGACTATGAAAGAATCATGTCAAGGGATTCGTTAGACAGCTAGACTGGTGTTCCGTCCTCAACCAACTGAACCAGAAATCTCCAGAAGGTCTAAGGTGGGAAACTAGTTTTAGTTTTCTGGGTGATTGCCGTGCACATACTTACTTGTATAGGAATTATAGATGTGGAAGATACTTACCTTCAGTGAGTTAAATTCTTAAAATCCCAGATCTGCTTTCACTATCATGTTACATGTAGCAAGTTATTTAACCTTTTTTGAGATTCAGAGTTCTTGTCTGTAAAATGAGAAGAATAACTTGATGAATTACTGTGATGATTAAATGAGAAGTTGCCTAAAACTATCCAGCAGAATGCCCAGAACTTGAAATATAGTAGCTATAAGTAGCATTATTTAGAGAGCACAAACACTGGAAAAAGAGTGTGTAACAAGGGCCAGGAAACGCAGGTATTTGTAAATTTTGCAAATAAAAGATAGACATGATAAAATCCTTTGACACTTAAAGATTAATAAGGTTCAGATATATTCAACAGCTTTTCCCTATAAAAAGGTAGGTATTAATTCAGTATGTCATCCTATAAGTTTTCTTCATGAACATGGTGCCTCTCTGATGTAAATATTTGTCTGTAAGTGTTCATCATAGATCCGCCAGCATGATTTATTTCTGTTGCTTCATCGGCAGTTTTGACTGTCCTCTGCTGGAATGCTTTTCTTTGCCTGTCTTAACTAGATGGTTGTGATGTATCCACAGCAACCCTTTTCTCTCACATGTTCTCACAAGTTTCCTCTTCTTTGAAGTATTTTCATCTTCTAAAAAGCACATCACATAATCAAGGTCTGCCAAATCTCAAAGATGAAGTAATTACTAGGCGAGTTTTAGATAAAACTTCTACACTTGGGGCCCATTGGAGCAATTGGTAATGAAGATGTTTCCAAATATGTACATAGTGGGATGATCTAGTATCTGTCTGGGCTAGTATGGATGACACTAAGCTTTCTATACTCTCTTATTTGACTATACATGGTCAAAGGATGGATTCTGTTTTCCTTTAGATTTGTTTTTTAATAGTGACACCCAACCTGTCTTGATACCCTGTTAAGCACAATACCCTCTTAGCCTTGAAAACATACCAATGCTATAATATGTTGCTTAAAGTTACCTACATTGCTCTTAAACCACAGTTACTGCCAGTACTCCCTTACTTGCCCTTCCCTATCGCAAAAAGAAATGGAAAGAATAGGCACACATTTAAGATGTTTTTTAAGACTATTGCTCTTGCCTCATTACTCAATGGCTAGATGTTCATGGGCAAGTTATGAGCTCTGAGTCCATTTATTCATTTATGGGATGAGAGATGGTAATACTTGCCACATAGGAATGTTTTGACAATTACATCAAATAATAGATATACATAAAAACTAATTTGGGAACTTCAAGGCATAATACGGAGAAGGCAATGGTACCCCACTCCAGTACTCTTGCCTGGAAAATCCCATGGACAGAGGAGCCTGGTAGGCTGCAGTCCATGGGGTCGTTAAGAGTCGGACACGACTGAGTGACTTCACTTTCAGTTTTCACTTTCATGCATTGGAGAGGGAAATGGCAGCCCACTTCAGGGACGGGCGAGTCTGGTGGGCTGCCGTCTGTGGGGTCACACAGAGTCGGACACGACTGAAGCGACTTAGCAGCAGCAACAGCAGCAGGCATGATACACGTTCATGACCTTTTTAGTTGAAGTGAGTGCAGTTAGTATGGGGCTTCTCAGGTGGCACTAGTGGTAGAGAACCCACCTGCTGTTGCAGGAGACATGAGAAACTCATATGTGATCCCTGGTGGGGAGGATCCCCTGGAGGAGGACGTGGCCACCCACTCCAGTATTCTTGCCTGGAGAATCCTGTGTACAGAGGAGCCTGGCAGGCTACAGTCCATAGGGTTGCAAAGAGCTGGACATGGCTGAGGCAACTTAGCACACACGCATGCACACAGGTAGAATAAGACTCAGGGTACTTGGCTAGAATAGTCTTCCTGATATCATCTATCACTTCCATTCAGACACATACTCACCCCATGTTCTCATCTTCTGCCTCATCCTCACACCACTAGGATCCCTTACAGGTCATTGTCATTTATTCATTCTACAGAAATGGAAATTATCCTAGGATTATACTCTCATATCCTGCTAGTCTGCAGGGAAATCCGATGAAGGGCTGGGTTCTTTGCACAACCAGCCATCAGAGGTGCTGTGAAGTTGGAAAGAGCTATTTTCTGTCACTGTACTTGGATTCCTTTCAGCCCAGTGGGGGCAGTCCAACCTTAAATTGAGAGACCTCCATTCTAATTTCAGCCCCACCATGGGCAAAGCAATATTAGTCATGTTATTTAAATTCCCCTGTTCTCAGTTCCAGCAGATTGCAAGTAATCTCATCCTACTGGCCTGCCTCACAGAGACTCTCTGAGAAAATTTTCTCAGGGATATAGACTGCTGTGAAATTGAGAGATAGATGTGTTTTTGTCTTGTGAGCTCAGCTACTGCAGTTTAAGGGTCAAGATTGTTTGAACCTCAGAGCATAATGTCAGTATTTAGAAAACAATTGTCTTGTTTCCTTACAAGGACACTATCCTGTGATCCTTTTATTATGCTAGTAAAAATGGAAATTAAAAAAAATTTTAATAGAAATTAAATTTATTTATTTTTATTGGAGGCTAATTACTTTATTGTATTAGTTTTGCCATACATCAAAAAGAAAAGAAAAGAAAAAAATAGAAATTAGGTATCGAGCATTTGTAAATGTTTTATTTTTCTACCTTTTTCTCAAGAAGGATCTGTTAATATTTTGAAAGTCTCATCTTCTAAAGAAGCTTATCAGCTCATGAAACTTTTTCTTAAGACAGGTTTAGTGGCTCAAACCTAAGTAAAATGCTGACATGGCTACATTGCTGACACAAATACATTTCTCTTCAGGCAAGTTATCTCATGTCTTTGCCTCTATTACTACGGTATAAAAACTTGGAGGGAGTAAGTAGAACAGCATCGTTATTTCACCCTCAATTGAAGTGGCAAATGCATTTCTATTCAGTGAAAGAAGCAAAGACAGTTTAAATGTCCATTCAAACACAAACATTAATGGAACTCTCCTTTAGTGCCAGAAATGCAAAAATGATTAAGATATGGTTTCTGTCCTGTATCAGAAATATATATAAATATAAATCTTTAATAATCAAAATAATATCAGCAAAGTATTTTGTGTCCCTGGAATCTGAACTGATGTCCTTAACAAAGAAGTATCTTTTAAGAAATTAATTGGGTTCCTGTCTTTAGTGTTGTTTGAATAAAAATTAGAAGGAGAAAAGGAAAACTGTGCAAATGGCCCATTTTTGTGAATCTCTGACATATCTCTGATCATAGAAACTAACTAAAGAGGCTTCAGTTTTTGCACCAGAAGCATAAGCAAACACTAACAATTTTGTTAATGTGGTACAGGTTCCTATTTTATGGGCATTAATTCCCATTCAGTGTATAAATATCACACATAAACATAGTGAATCAATACATTTCTGAAAAACTGTTTCTCCAAAAACAATAAAGGAATAAGGTCATCAGATATGTAGGATCAAATATGCAAAAAGGAAAATGCATTTATCAAGATGAAGAACAAAGGCTTGTTTTTCAAGAAAATAGTACCGTCTCCTGCTTCATTGTGAAGGATTTCTAAAGTGGATATGATTTCAATTAGGTTCAGGATTGGGAACATGTGTACACCCGTGTCAGATTCATGTTGATGTATGGTAAAACCAATACAGTATTGTAAAGTAAAAAAATAAAATTAAAAAAATTTTTTAAAAATTTTTCCACCCACTCCAGTATTCTTGCCTGGAGAATCCTGTGTACAGAGGAGCCTGGCAGGCTACAGTCCATAGGGTTGCAAAGAGCTGGACATGGCTGAGGCAACTTAGCACACACGCATGCACACAGGTAGAATAAGACTCAGGGTACTTGGCTAGAATAGTCTTCCTGATATCATCTATCACTTCCATTCAGACACATACTCACCCCATGTTCTCATCTTCTGCCTCATCCTCACACCACTAGGATCCCTTACAGGTCATTGTCATTTATTCATTCTACAGAAATGGAAATTATCCTAGGATTATACTCTCATATCCTGCTAGTCTGCAGGGAAATCCGATGAAGGGCTGGGTTCTTTGCACAACCAGCCATCAGAGGTGCTGTGAAGTTGGAAAGAGCTATTTTCTGTCACTGTACTTGGATTCCTTTCAGCCCAGTGGGGGCAGTCCAACCTTAAATTGAGAGACCTCCATTCTAATTTCAGCCCCACCATGGGCAAAGCAATATTAGTCATGTTATTTAAATTCCCCTGTTCTCAGTTCCAGCAGATTGCAAGTAATCTCATCCTACTGGCCTGCCTCACAGAGACTCTCTGAGAAAATTTTCTCAGGGATATAGACTGCTGTGAAATTGAGAGATAGATGTGTTTTTGTCTTGTGAGCTCAGCTACTGCAGTTTAAGGGTCAAGATTGTTTGAACCTCAGAGCATAATGTCAGTATTTAGAAAACAATTGTCTTGTTTCCTTACAAGGACACTATCCTGTGATCCTTTTATTATGCTAGTAAAAATGGAAATTAAAAAAAATTTTAATAGAAATTAAATTTATTTATTTTTATTGGAGGCTAATTACTTTATTGTATTAGTTTTGCCATACATCAAAAAGAAAAGAAAAGAAAAAAATAGAAATTAGGTATCGAGCATTTGTAAATGTTTTATTTTTCTACCTTTTTCTCAAGAAGGATCTGTTAATATTTTGAAAGTCTCATCTTCTAAAGAAGCTTATCAGCTCATGAAACTTTTTCTTAAGACAGGTTTAGTGGCTCAAACCTAAGTAAAATGCTGACATGGCTACATTGCTGACACAAATACATTTCTCTTCAGGCAAGTTATCTCATGTCTTTGCCTCTATTACTACGGTATAAAAACTTGGAGGGAGTAAGTAGAACAGCATCGTTATTTCACCCTCAATTGAAGTGGCAAATGCATTTCTATTCAGTGAAAGAAGCAAAGACAGTTTAAATGTCCATTCAAACACAAACATTAATGGAACTCTCCTTTAGTGCCAGAAATGCAAAAATGATTAAGATATGGTTTCTGTCCTGTATCAGAAATATATATAAATATAAATCTTTAATAATCAAAATAATATCAGCAAAGTATTTTGTGTCCCTGGAATCTGAACTGATGTCCTTAACAAAGAAGTATCTTTTAAGAAATTAATTGGGTTCCTGTCTTTAGTGTTGTTTGAATAAAAATTAGAAGGAGAAAAGGAAAACTGTGCAAATGGCCCATTTTTGTGAATCTCTGACATATCTCTGATCATAGAAACTAACTAAAGAGGCTTCAGTTTTTGCACCAGAAGCATAAGCAAACACTAACAATTTTGTTAATGTGGTACAGGTTCCTATTTTATGGGCATTAATTCCCATTCAGTGTATAAATATCACACATAAACATAGTGAATCAATACATTTCTGAAAAACTGTTTCTCCAAAAACAATAAAGGAATAAGGTCATCAGATATGTAGGATCAAATATGCAAAAAGGAAAATGCATTTATCAAGATGAAGAACAAAGGCTTGTTTTTCAAGAAAATAGTACCGTCTCCTGCTTCATTGTGAAGGATTTCTAAAGTGGATATGATTTCAATTAGGTTCAGGATTGGGAACATGTGTACACCCGTGTCAGATTCATGTTGATGTATGGTAAAACCAATACAGTATTGTAAAGTAAAAAAATAAAATTAAAAAAATTTTTTAAAAATTTTTAAAAAATCCAAAAATTTATTAAAAAATAAATGATGAATGGAGAACAGTAAACAAGTACTCTGGGTAAAGTATGGCACCTTGGTATAATCACTTATTTTGGATTCTTCTCTGTCTTATTTGAGATGGCAATAAAGAATTAAAGTATAAAGAAACTCATAAGGACAAACAGCAAAGGAAATGATAGCATTTTGTGAAATGGAAAACTCAAAAACACAAAGCTGAAAGCTGCAGAAAAAGGAGTCCAGTAGAGGCAAGAAGATTCATTCTGTACAACTGCAGTAAGGCCTTGCAATTAGACACTTTAGATAGCTCAGAAATTAGGGACAAAAGATACGCCCAAGAGCAGAAAGATAGATGGATATGGTGAGATTTGTTGAACATATTAAGATGCTCTTGAGGGTAAAAGAGTGCATTATTAACTATTAAACCATGGTAAGTGACATATATTAGGATTGTCCTAGGCAAAAACACATTAGCTCTACATTGAGGTAACTATTAAAGTCTGGCTGTCTCTTTTAAAATAGACTTATACTCCTTTTCAGATTGATTTGTAGGTGTTTTTACATACATTGTTTTTGATACCAACCCTTGTTAGATGATATCGTGTATCTTCTCCTGTTTTTTGACTTATCATCTAATTCTTAGGGTATTTTTTAAAGATTAGATTTTTTGACTTTTTTTTTTAAGGAATAGAAATTATCAATTTCAATATTATTAATATATTAATTTTCCCTTTTATATTAACACTTTTTGTGCCCTCTAAATCGTCCTCTAAATAAGATCATGGAGATACTAATTTTTATTCTTTCTGAAGCTATAAAGACTAGCTTCCAACATTTTACAGTGTCATGAATGATGATAATATGCATGTCCTAAGTGATGTCCTAAGTAATGATATGCATGTCCTAAGCAGTCATTTGTGCAGGAACAATTGTTGTACCAGAACTTGACAAGAGGGCCCTAAGTAGTTCAAAGACTGGGACTTGCTTTATTCCCAGGCCCCTTATCAGTCTTGCAGCAGCTCTGCCCTCTCCAGTTTGAGTAAATTTTCTTGAATACTTAAGAAGGTCTCCTAATACTTTCTTCATCCGAATCTGTTTGCAACATTCCTTTCCTTACATAGGATTTACCAAACTGATTTCTTTTGAACCACTGTATTCACCTCCCTTCCATGTATTGGTTTGATGCTTTAGAATCATCCACTGGGGCTGGAGTTTACTTATCAGCGATTCCACTCTTGGGAGTGGCTAGGACCTCTCACCAGCTCTGTCTCCTCCAACTCCCATGGAAGTCGAAGCTCCTCAGGATTTTTCTTTATTACCTAAGTTTTTTTTTTGTTGTTGTTTGTTTTTTTAATTCTCATAGTTAATGTAAGGTTGATATTAGCCTTTTAGAAATTTGGGGCCACAAAAAGAATGTGTTGAACAGACATTAAATCACTTTCCACCCAACTATAATAATTACCTCTCTCTTATAGTTGTTTTTCCCCTACATTATTTTAGGAATAAATAACTGCCTGAGCTTAGTTAGAGGTTAAGAGGCTTTTTAGGAATAAATAACTGCCTGAGCTTAGTTAGAGGTTAAGAGGCTTTTTAATCTTCAGTTCACTTCAGTTGCTCAGTTGTGTCTGACTCTTTGCAACCCCATGAATCGCAGCACGCCAGGCCTCCCTGTTTATCACCAATTCCTGGAGTTCACTCAGACTCACGTCCATCGAGTCCATGATGCCATCCAGCCATCTCATCCCCCGTCGTCCCCTTCTCCTCCTGCCCCCAATCCTCCCAGCATCAGAGTCTTTTCCAATGAGTCAACTCTTCTCATGAGGTGGCCAAAGTACTGGAGTTTCAGCTTTAGCATCATTCCTTCCAGGGAAATCCCAGGG
>SJYX01013393.1:66310-82086 GCA_006410675.1 Oreotragus oreotragus
AATGATGCTAAAGCTGAAACTCCAGTACTTTGGCCACCTCATGCGAAGAGTTGACTCATTGGAAAAGACTCTGATGCTGGGAGGGATTGGGGGCAGGAGGAGAAGGGGATGACAGAGGATGAGATGGCTGGATGGCATCACTGACTCGATGGACGTGAGTCTGAGTGAACTCCGGGAGATGGTGATGGACAGGGAGGCCTGGCGTGCTGCGATTCATGGGGTTGCAAAGAGTCGGACACGACTGAGCGACTGAACTGAACTGAACTGAAGGTTTTGGGTTGTTGTGTTTTCATTTTCATTCGTTTCTATGCATATTTTGATTTTTTTTTATTTCTTCTGTGATTTGTTGGTTATTCAGAAGTGTTTTAGATTTAGGATGATATAACACAAGCTTTTAACCTGCCTTAGGGAAGAAAAAAGATCTATGTGAGGAAATTACATGACAATTGTCACATACTACTACTATGGTGTCCTTAATTCATGAACACTGCCAATATAGCACTCAAAACACTCCTTTACAATTTTAAAATTAGGAAGCTATTCAATTATTTATGTAAAATTTTCAAAGATTTGATATGTTTTAACATATAACAAGAGTACCTGACATTGTTATTCTAAAAACTTTATGTGCTTGAATAGTATGTGTGTAATATAAGTGTTTATGCATGGATAATATTTTAATATATCCATGAATTAACATGTGTACATACTGTGCATTGATATCATAACTCATAAAACATGACTATCAACCTTAATATTTCCCATGTAAGAAAACAGTAATTAAGGAAAAATAGTGAAATTTCTAGTGTAGCCATTCTAATAAAATATGGAGCATAAGATTAAACACAACTTTTTGAGGTAGGTACTATCTGAGGATGTTTGCAGGTATTCTTTCCACTCATCACCCTCACTCCCCTCACCCCAAGTTTCAAAAATTGAGAAATTCCAAAATTGTTTCTTGATACCTTCATTTCCACCTGTTTGCAACATTCCTTCCCTTACATAGCATTTACCAAACTACTTTCTCTTGCACCATTGCATTTCTACCTCCCTTACATGTATTTGATGCTTTAGAATCCTCCACTATGGTTGGAACTTATTTATCAATGATTCCACTCTTTGGATTTTTACATCATTTATTTTTGCATAAATTATTGGCCACTGGTATTCTCTCCTCTGACATCTGGATGTATATCTCCTATTGGTTCTGTTTCTCTGGAGAATCTTGATTCACATGCTTGTTAAGCTACAATAGATGTCTGATACAGATGCACAGTTTAGGGATATGAATATGAGTGTTTCTCTAAGGTATCTGTTTCCTTCACTCTCATGAATGTAATTCATAGGAAGAATGAAATGCACACACTGTCCTCTGTTATTTTGAATCTTGCTTTAGAACATAGCTGATCTGTTCTTTGTCATACGTATATATATGTGTGTGTATATATATCATATATTATATATATGTAAAATATATATCAGCCTCCAGAATGTTGGGAAGAGGTCATAGGGAGCTATACTGACAGTCCTTTCTGAATAATAATGATAATTTTATGTTTTTCAAAATCTTTTGTGTGCATTATCTTCACTTATTCTCTTTATATTATAGTGAAATGGGTATAACTCTTCCCCTTGAGATACAGAAAGATTGTGTGACCTGCTCAAGGTAATACAGGCAGATCGAAAGGCAGATACTGTGTTACAAGAGAACACGAAAAACATTTTTATTTCAATTTAGGAGACTTGACTTTCTAATCTTGTCATAATTCAGTGTTAGTTATTAAACAAGTGATTTTTCACATGGATCCTCAGTTTACTTACTTTAGGAAGCAAAGAAAGTCTGTGCACAACCTGTGTTACTATGAGAATCAAATGAGAAAACAACTCTCTGTAGAAAGACATAGATTCTAAAACATTGCACACGATGAGTTAGATGGGCTGCTCAATTTTTAGTCTAGTGTTTTAATGGTTAATTTAGAAATGAAAGCTTCTTGAAATCAAATGCACATTATTTCTCATGAGCTTCCCTTTACTTGAAACATTTGGTCAGAACAGTATCAAAATGTCAAAATAAGAATAATGGTCTAAGCATCCTGTTTTTTCGACCCACCAGAGCCACACAATAGGAAAACCGAGAAGAAAACACTAGGGACAAGCTATGCAGCACCATTAAAAATGATCAGTGACTTCAGAAACCCTCTGTCGAGGAAGGAGCTCTTTTGAATATAAACCACAGTTTCTCAACAAAGGAGGAAGAGATGAGTCCTAGTGTTTCTGAGTGCTTTATCTTTGTCAGATACCCTGCCAATGCATCACATGCATTGCTTCATTTCATCTTTTCAGAAACCTCTTGAAGTGATATGTAATCTTCATTTTAGCGTAAAGACACTGAAGCCCAAAAATGTTAAGCAAAGGATTCCTTAGAGTACATATCAGGCAGACAGAATTTAAACTCTGGTTTGTGCCCTCACTCAATAAACAAAACAAATTACCAGGCTCCCTGATATTTTTTCAACGTATTCCTTTGTTTGCAAAAGAGTTATTTTTAATAACCATGGTTTTGTTGTCCTTTGCCTGACGAACATCCCTGCTATATTTTAAGGCAGTCGGCTCCTGGACGATAGAAGGAATGGAAATTTTAGTACAGTTGGTAAGATAACCTCATGATGATTTGTAGCTTTGGCTCTATGATTCCAAAAATAGAGCTCAGTGAAGCAACACAGTCTTTGGCTGACACAGCAGAGAGTAAAACTCATTCCAGCTCACGGCATCTAGCTGGAGCCCCCACTTATTTAGAGCGGCTTGTGAATCTCCACGTTCCCGTAACAAAAGGGAGACGCTATTGCCCCTTTAGCATAGACATTGCCTTTGAGTTAAACCGCCTGTAGACTTCTAAAGCCAAGGAAGGACTTTGGGAAAGCATTTTCCTTTCTGAAAAAATAAAGTCTCTCCTTAGGCAAATATCCAGTAGAAGTGACATTTTCAACATCTGCACATCAGTAGGATGATCTCTGTTGACTGCATTTTCTGTCTGAAAGAGTTTGATATAATGCAGGCAATAGATTTGTTTAGCTGTTTTCTCAAAAAGTGCTTATCTTTTGAGTTTGGGTTCTAAAGAAATAATTGAATAGGCAAGTGAATGCACCAGACTTCAGCAGCGTCAGATTGATTTGCAGAGGAAATAAACTGAAGTCATTAGCTGTTGAGACAGCACAGCTGAAGAGGGCAGGAAGGGTAGCATCTTGTGTCTCTATTTACCTCCCTCTCATGCTTTCTCCTTAAACATAGGCTCAAGTGTTGAATAGAAATAGCAAAAGATATTGATGTTTTATGTTCAGTTACTTCACTGGTGTTTTATAGCTGAAAATAGCAATGAATCATGGTGGTTTCAAGGAAGTAAATATCTGTCCAGTGGGAGGAAGATTTGGTTTGAGTTCTACCCATTGAGTGGGTAGTGTTTTCCTTAACATCTGCAAAGGAATTTCCAGTCTCAATTTGTTACACACAAATCTGATTAAAAGACTTCCACACAATTTCTAGCCTCAGGAACTTTCAGTCTTCAGTAAAGGACAAGAGATAGGGTAATGCGACTTCTGTATAATGATCTATTTTTAAGTTTTCAAATGCTTCAAAAGATGATCTGTCTCTGGGGAATAGGGATGTGCTACAGACTCTGCAACTGTTGGTGCCACTCTCATTACACAGTTTAACCAAATGGGATTTCAAAAGCAGCTTTCCAAAGTATCATTATAAGGACATTTAGGTCTAACCAGATGCATCAAGGTGTCAGATTCTCATGGCCTTTGCATTAATTCAAATAAAGTAAGCCCTTCTCTGAGGTTTTGAAATGTTCAGTTTCTTTTTTTTTTTTTACTAAAATACTGACTCTTGGAGTGGAAAGTGATTGAAGTAAAGTTATGTCTTATTTACATTATTGTGCAAAAGGAATATGTAAAATGGAAAATCTCATTTGAAAGTTTTCTGTGGTTTGCTAAATAAAAACGATATATTGGTAAAAACAGCAAGGAAAAGAATACTGTGTCTTAGGAATTAAGAAATTTATCTATCAAACTATTCAGCTACAAACACCTTTTGTATGTTTTGTTATATGTCAGACTCTGTGCTAGGCTCCAGGCAAGCCTGAGAGGTAAATACTCTTTCTGTTGTTAAGGCACTTCTAGTCTAATGGTATTTCCCCTGAGAACTAGAAGAAATGCTGTACAATAGGGTCTCAGCCATTTCTCCTTACCCACAGTCAAAATCTATACTTCAGTGATGTCATAAGTCTGGTAATATCAGGTACACGCATTAAGATGACTTTTTAGTGATCTCCTGTGAAAATGGCCTTATCCAAATTATGATTCGGTAGAAGCAATCAAATACATAATCATATATTAAAATTTTAGCAAATACATATAATCAATGTCAAACAATGAGACAGATTGAGTTGGAAATTTCAGTTAGAGAAGAAAGCAGGGAAAGGGTCACTGTCAACTTGATAGGCAGCCAGGCTGGATAGGGTAGACTTGTGCTTATCTGATTAAATCAGGATGATATCCTGAAATCTCTGGAATTTGCAGAATAGTTTTGAGTTTTGAAGGAGAAGAAACTTTGTGAAATTGGAGTAGGAATCAAAGCCTTTATACACCACCTCCCAATTATAATCTGAGTGAAAATTAGTAAATAGATCTTAGCATAGGCAGAAAACTGTTGTATTAAAGGTGTATTAGTAATATCTATCTTTCCCACTAATAACCTGTTAGTTAGGGCATATAAACAGTAATTTTAGTTATGTCCCCAGAAAACACTGATAATCAGTCATGATACTCTTTCTTCTGAATCTTAGATTCCTGGCAATGTGTACCTGATACCATCTAGGAAGTCAGGGAAGGTCTCACTGTTGTGACATTCAAATTTCAATCTGAAAACAACTTGCTAGCTGAGAAATGGGCATGGCAAGAGTATACCCCAGGCATTTCAAATGACTCTGCCCTGTTTTCTGAGGTTCTCAGGTACAAGGATGTTCCCAATGTGAAAGGATCAGGAAATCTGCTTTGAATTTCAATTTTCATTAATTGGAGTGTAGAGTTTCTTAGCACATGTTTCTCTACTGACATTTTGCTAATATGATTTGTAAAAGAAAGGAAAGAGCTAAATTTCCTAGATATGTAGTAGCAATTAAATGTTAGTTGTGACACCTTCCAAAATTAATTGCTTCATAAAAATTCATTTTAAGAAATATATGTTCTAATGAGGATTCTCAGGGTTCTTTCCACAATTGAAGTTGGTAGTAGTGTCTATTTTTACTGGAGTTTTAAAAATTCGCAATTTAAATAGTGTGTGACCACTATTGTTTCCTCAATTAAACTTGCTAAGAACTTTTAAAGACGTATTTTCACTTGAAAATCTTGTTTATTTATTTTTTTTAATTGTGCTTTTTTCTTTCTTTTAATTTTATTTTTACTTTATTTTACTTTACAATACCATATTGGTTTTGCCATACATTGACATGAATCCGCCACAGGTGTATACGAGCTCCCAATCCTGAGTCCCCTTCCACACCCCCCCTCCCCATATCATCTCTCTGAATCATCCCCGTGCACCAGCCCCAAGCATCCTGTATCCTGTATTGAGCATAGGCTGGTGCTTTGTTTCTTACATGATAGTATACATGTTTCAATGCCATTCTCCCAAATCATCCCACCCTCCCCCTTTCCCTCAGAGACACATATATATGGAATTTAGAAAGATGGTAATGATGACCCTGTATGCGAGACAGCAAAAGAGACACAGATGTGTAGAATGGACTTTTGGACTCTGAAAATTTTAAGTTTAAAGCTAGGATGTTAGAGACAGAAAATATGTCAAGAAACAATTTAATATATTTTGTACTTAATCACTTATGTTTCCTTCATTAAAATTACCACTAAAGTCCACAATTGTTTTAAGCCATTCGATTGAAAGTCACCAGTTTAATGAACACTAAAAAATACTTTCACAGTGTATAAATTTTATGGTATTAAACAACAGCTACATTTCCTTAAATGTAAATATTTATGTATAATGTTTACTGTAAATTAGCAGGCTTATTTTTAAAAAAGGTCACCAGATAACAAGTAAGATGACAAGTTTGATTAAATGTTTAACTGACTTTGTAGGTGTATTTGCCAAGATTTTAATTTTAATTCAACCTCTTATCTACCTATTTAACATGTGGCAGTTCATTTTCTTCCTGCAAAAATGAGATGGTAACACTCATCTCAGGGTATTGTTGTAGAGGTTCTATTATTAGCAAAATGCCTAGTCCAAAGGTCACAATAAAAATTCACGTGATTAAATAGTATTTTTTTCATTATTGCCTCCAACTTTGGGAAGCAAATTATCATCTTAATAAGAAACTTACATAGAATCCTCTTCTACCTGACTCTGCAATCTTTTTTTTTTTTTCATTTAAAAAACTTTTTTTTTTTACTGGAGGGTAGCTGCTTTTCAGTGTTGTGTTTCTGCTGTATAGCAAAGTGAATCTGGTGTGTGTGTGTGCGCACGTGTGTATGTATGTATACTGTTTTTTAGTTTCTTTCCCATTTAGGTCACCACAGAGCACAGAGTAGAGTTCTCTGCCCTATGCTGTACAGAAGGCTCTATACATAGTAATGTATATATGTCAGTCCCGATCTCCCAACTTATCCCATCCCACCCTCCCACTATGGTATCGAAAAGCTCATTCTCTACATCTGTGTCTCTATTTCTGCTTTTCAAATAAGTGCATCTGTACCGTTATTCTAGATTCCACATATGAGTGATATATGACATTAGTTTTTCTCTTTCTGACTTATTCACCCTGTATGAGAGTCTCTGTGTCTATGCACATCTCTGCAAATGGTGCTATGGCTGAGAAATAGTCCATTATATACATGTACCACATTTCTTTATCCTTTCCTCTTTTGACAGACATTTAGGTTGCTTCCATGTCCTGGCTATTGTAAGTAGCCTTGCAGTGAACATTGGGGTGTATGTATCTTTCTGAATTATGGTTTTTCCCAGGAGTGGGATTGCTGGGTCATATGGTAGTTCTATTTTTAGTTTTTCATACAGTTCAACGTACCCACTCAACACTGCATGAAAAATTATCATATATTAAGAAAATTTCCCTACAGCCTTTCTATTTTTTCCAAGCCATCTTTGCATTTTTCTCACCTCTTTGACAAAACTAGTTCTCCAGTTTTTCTTTGCTCTTATTTTTTCTTATCTTTTCTTCTAATAACCAACAGAGCTCTTCTAATTCTGACTCACAGGGAAAAGAAAAGTGCCCTCTCTGTTCCTCATAGCAATGTTTAGCTCTCCACCATTTCTTACAGCATCCCCTTGTATGAAATTGACAAGATTTCCTCATCCGAGCTTCATTTATTTTATATTGTGAAAGTCAGAGACCTTCCCTATACTCATTCATGTTTCTGACTTAATGTTTCCATTTACTGTCATTCTTCTCTCTGATTTCAATAGCTGTATGGTAATCAGTTAATACATGCATGCTGAGTCAACAAGTCATGTTTAACTCTTAGTGACCCCATGGACTAGATAGCCCACCAGGCTCCTCTGTCTGTGGGATTTTCCAAGCAAGAATACTAGAGTCGGTTGCCATGTCCTCCTCCAGGGGATCTTCCCAACACAGGGGTTGAACCTGCATCTTTTGCATTAGCAGGCAGGTTCTTAAGCATTGAGCCACTTGAAAAGCCCCAGTTAATACATATGTACCTTACAAATAGCCAAATCTTCCTGTAGTTTGTTTACTTCTGAACAATATTAAAAAAATTTCAGAACCATCCAGTAGCAGAGATGGACTGTCTTTTCGCAGCCATTTAATGTTCTTGAGCATGCAGGTTGATATTTTCCAACTTCCCTTACTGTAATGGCCACATCGTTGAGTTTTGGTCAATGCAAAGTGAATGAATGACGTATCCCATGTAGAAGCCTAGATCTAGAAACCTCCTATATATTATCCTGCATGCTTTTACCCATTCATCCAATTGAATGCTGATAAATGCACTGAAATTAGAAGCTAAGAAGGAAGAACTATAAAACAAAAGTTGCCTGGAATCCTGAATCACTACTGGGAGGGAAGGTACTTACTATATACACTAGTCCAGGATTTGGATTTTAATGTGAGTGAGCAAGAAACTTCTATTATGCTTGTGCTATTGTGTATTTGGGGGATTGCTGATTACAGTAGCTGGCAGTATCTTAATTAGGACATGTGTAAGTTGTTTATATGCTGAATACATATTATTCAAAATTAATGGACTGATGTTTAGGGGCATTTTATTCATTTTTAAATTGATTCCTCCTTTGTTGACTTTTGTAGCTTTGTTTTGGAAATCAGTGACTCACTCCTTGGGAAGATGAGGTAGATGGAAAAATTCAAGAGGAAAGAACAGTATATGCAACAAATGGAGAATTGACTGTTCAAAAAAAAAAAAAAAACCACACAAATTCTACAGTGGAAGAAGCTTACAGGGTATAAAGTTGAAAGGTTAGTTTATAGCAAGATCATGAAGAGTCTTTTGTATTTGGCAAAAAATCAGTAATGTGGCCATGAGAGAGAGTCAAGGAAAACATCTCAATTGTGTCCCCAAGTACTTTATGCCCACCTCGATTACTACATTGCTCATATTTACACATCATGATTTTATATGTCAAAAGTTGTTTTCTGAGGCTTAGTTCTAAGATGTCAGTGGTCCTAAATGGACCACAGAATGCATTCAGAATCTTCATTTAAGTTGCTCTGGTTTCTGTTTCATGCTGCTTTACAGCTATCATCGTAGTACTGGGTTTCTTAACTTCTTGGCACTGCTGACACTTTGAGCTGCATGATTGACTGTTTCAGGGGCAGTCCTGTGCACTGTAGGATGTTTAGTAGCATCTCTGGCCTCTATCTACTAGATGACAGTGGCATCCTCTCCACTGCCCCACTTGTTACAGTAAATGATCTCCAGACACTGTCAGATATCCCCTGCGAAATAGAATCCCCCTCAGTTCAGAACATCTATCCTACATGTCCCCATTATCATATTTGGGATGATTCTTACCATTTTTATTTTGTAGGGCATCTTTTTTATGGATCTTTTGTTCTTAGTAGGCCCCATTTCCTTCTTTATTATTTAATCTCTCAACTTCCTGATGGCTCTGACAGTAAAGCTTCTGCCTGCAACGCAGGAGACCTGGGTTCGATCCCTGGGTCAGGAAGATCCCCTGGAGAGGNTTGTTCTTAGTAGGCCCCATTTCCTTCTTTATTATTTAATCTCTCAACTTCCTGATGGCTCTGACAGTAAAGCTTCTGCCTGCAACGCAGGAGACCTGGGTTCGATCCCTGGGTCAGGAAGATCCCCTGGAGAGGGAAATGGCAACCCACTCTAGTACTCTTGCCTGGAAAATCCCATGGATTGAGGAGTGTGGATAGTCCATAGGGTCACAAAGAGTTGGACACTTCACTTTCATTTTTCTTAGTTGATAATATCCTCCAGCATCTTTCTGAGATGGAATGCATTGGGGGAGCTGGTAAAATTACTGCAAATTTGCATGTCTTTAGCTTGGATTATGCTGCTTCATTTAATAGTTTGACTAGATATTCAATTATTAGTTGAAAATTTTCTGAGAATTTTGGAGGCATTCCTCCACTGTGTTCTAGCTTCCAGCATTTCTATTGAGAAATCTAATGTCATTTTGATTCCTGAGTGTAGGTTCTTTTTACTCCTCTTGGGAATATTCTAGACTTTTCTCTCTGTGCCCATGGGTTCTGAAATTCCACAGTGATATGCTTTTGTGTAAATCTTATGTAACCTTTGTGCTGAACACTTGACCCCTCTCAATGTGGAAATTTATATGCTTCAACTTGGAAAAAAGTTTAAATATCTTCTCTGATAATTTTCTCTTCATCTCATTTCATTTTTCTTTCTGGAATTCTAAATGTTCAATATTTTAGGTCCTGGAATTATATTCTAGTCATTTCTATTCTTTTTTTTTTTTTTTTTCTGGCTTTCTGAGCTATTTCTTCACCTTTTCTCTAACTTTCTATTGGACTTTCATTTTTTACTATCCTAATTTTACTTTCCAAGACTTCAGCTTTTTCTGCACATGGCATTTAGAAAATTACCTCATGCTCTCATTTTATGAGTACAATAACCCTAACCTATCTGAAGATCTAAAGTGCAAATTTAGAAAAGTCTTCTCATCTCCTTTGCTGAGATCCTCTTGCTACTTTTGTTTACTTCTGTCTTTATTTTTATATTAGAGCTTTATTCAAATGTCTGGTTTTACATGAATTTCCTTTCAGGTTTAATAAATAGGTATTAATAATTGATTGAAGCTATGTATGGGTGGGTATGTGTCTTATTCCCTGGTAGAATTCACTGTGTGGTACTTAGTTAGGTTTTATTGGAAAATGCACATTTGTCAGTATTGGCTGTTCTATTCTTACATGTTTCTTCAGAGGATATCCATTCATCCTCCTACCTGGGATGTATCAGCCTGTGAATGAGCATTTTTAGGGCTAGATGGGACAGGTGGCTGGGTACAATGATAATTAGTGAATACCCTAATTTCCATGTAGTGTCATCTCTTCAGCAATGTTCTGTGTCCCTGAGTCACCACATTAGACCAAGGGCAATGATCTGACTGCAAATGTTTGGGAAGTTATCTCAGGAATCTGATTTCTCCCATAGGTGAGTGCTACATCGCTTCAGTTGCATCTGACTCTTTGGGATCCTGTGGACTGTAGCCCACCAGGCTCCTCTGTCCATGGGAGTCTCCAGGCAAGAACATTGGAGTGGGTCACTGTGCCCTTCTCCAGGAGATCTTATAAACCCAGGGACAGAGCCCTCATTTCTTGTCTCCTGCTTTGGCAGGCAGGTTCTTTACCACTAGCACCACCTAAGAAGCCAGTGATTTCTCCCATGGATCACCAATTCTCTTGATTTCCACCCCTCCAAATGCCCCCCATTGCCAAGTCACCTGGCTGATGCTTTCAATTCCTGTTTCTTGCTATGGTTTTATAAAAATATATCTTATTTCTGTTGCTTTCCTAACTGACAATGCAGTTTTCAAACACTAACCACTTTACCGTGCACAGCAGGCTAGATAGTGACCCCATAAGATGCCCCAAAACTAATAATCCATGAAATGTGGGAATATAACTTTAGGTGGCAAAAGGGGGCATTGCAGATGTGATTAAGTTAAAGATCTTGAAATGAGGGGATTATTCTGAATTATACAAGTGGCCCCTATCTGTAAATCAGTGTTCTTGTGAGAGAGAAGCTGAGAGACTTGACCACAGAAGAGGAAACTGGTGATGTGACAATGGAAATGGAGAGAGATTTGAAGATACTTTGCTACAAGTTTTGAAGATGGAGAGATGGGCCATGAGCCAAAGAGTGCAAGGGATGTAGCTCTGGATCTGGAAGAGTACAGGGAGAAGAGAATCCACCATGGAGCCTTTCAAGGGGGTGTGGCCCTACCAGCCCCTTGGTTTAGGTTAGTCACACCATTTTGGATTTCTGATCTTCATAATTGTAAGAGAAGGAGAAGGGGATGACAGAGGATGAGCTGGCTGGATGGCATCACCGACTCAATGGACATGAGTTGGGTGAACTCCGGGATGGACAGGGAGGCCTGGAGAGCTGAGGTTCATAGGGTTGCAAAGAGTCGGACACGACTGAGCAACTGAACTGAACTGAGTGTGTGTGGTTTTAGATCACCAAGTTTCTTGCAGTTGTTCAAAGCAGTCATAGGAAACAAACATACAAGCCATCCGCCTGCTTCCCAGTTTTCAAAGCTGTGTTGTAGTCACTTCCTTCTCATTGTCTTTATCCTGGTGCACTGTGTCCTTGCAGTCTTTCTTATTCTTTTTGTGGATGTTTGAGTAAGAGGCCTGCTCAATACCTTTTTAATCCTCTATGCATTTTTCTCTAAGTTTTCTTTAGAGGTGTCCAATTAATACCTTGCATTTAATTGGAAATGATTGGATAATAAATGTATATTTTTGTTTGCCTTGTGTGGGTTTTGAATTTTTGGTGAACTTGGGCTTTTTATGTACCAAGTTTGTTGGCATTCAGCATTTGTAATGAGGGAGGTAAATATAATTAAATAGAAAAACTACCAGAACTAAGACAGGGATAGTATAACGTTCAATAAGATTCATGTTGTTTTGGAACTATTTTAGGCAAGAAACATAAAATAGCTTGTGTAAATATTAGAAAAAAATTATGAATATACACTGATGTGTTGTCCATATACCTAGACTATTTAAGATTCCATTTTTTGTAGATAATAACAAAATACTATAGTTTTATAAAGAAAATATCTCTACAAAATCAGACGGACCATAGACTGACAATGTTGAATGATCAGATATATAGACTATATAATAAATTAAATATGCTCAATGAAGTTGATGGAATCAAAGTGGGTATTTAAAAAGTAATAAGAGAAAAAGTATCAAAATAAACTAGGTGATCTTAAAAAAAAATTAAGTCTTCGAGAAAGGAATATAGGATTGAAACTAGAAACATATATTATTCCTTAGGTATAAGTGAAGAAAAAATTAGTGAACTGATATCTGATAACTGTAATCACACAGTCAGATAAAACTGAAAATTTAAAAGAGAAGTTAATGACAGGTTTGATTAAAAAGCTCTATCTCTAATAGTATTCTAGATGGAAAGAATAAAGAGAAGGAAAGGGAAGCCATCGGAGAAGAGGAAAATGCTGAGGTTTTATAGAATTTATGAAAGACAAAAGCGCTCATGTTTAGACTGTCCAGTGAGCCCCTAAGTATGAAAAGACAAACCAGAGAAAAACAAATCAGGGATTCCAGTTTCATCCATCTTATTAGAACTGATTCAAATGTATTCTTTTTAATGGCTGAGTAATACTCCATTGTGTATATATACCACAGCTTTCTTATCCATTCATCCGCTGATGGACATCTAGGTTGTTTCCATGTCCTGGCTATTATAAACAGTGCTGCAATGAACATTGGGGTACATGTGTCTCTTTCTATTCTGGTTTCCTCGGTGTGTATGCCCAGCAATGGGATTGCCGGGTCATAAGGCAGTTCTATTTGCAATTTCTTAAGGAATCTCCACACTGTTCTCCATAGTGGCTGTACTAGTTTGCATTCCCACCAACAGTGTAAGAGGGTTCCCTTTTCTCCACACCCTCTCCAGCATTTATTGCTTGCAGACTTTTGGATTGCAGCCATTCTGACTGGTGTGAAGTGATATCTCATTGTGGTCTTGATTTGCATTTCTCTGATAATGAGTGACGTTGAGCATCTTTTCATGTGTTTGTTAGCCATCCATATGTCTTCTTTGGAGAAATGTCTATTTAGTTCTTTGGCCCATTTTTTGATTGGGTCATTTATTTTTCTGGAATTGAGCTGTATAAGTTGCTTGTATATTTTTGAGGTTAGTTGTTTGTCAGTTGCTTCATTTGCTATTATTTTCTCCCATTCAGAAGGCTGTCTTTTCATCTTGCTTATAGTTTCCTTTTGAACTGTTGCTTCTTGACCCTCATACAGATTTCTCAGGAGACAGGTCAGGTGGTCTGGTATTCCCATTTCTTTAAAAATTTTTCACAATTTCTTGTGATTCAAACAGTCAAAGGCTTTGGCATTGTCAATAAAGGAAAAGTAGATGTTTTTCTGGAACTCTGTTGCTTTACCAATGATCCAGTGGATGTTGGCAATTTGATCTCTGGTTCCTCTGCCTTTTCTAAATCCAGCTTAGTTCACAGTTCACGTACTGTTGAAGCCTGACTTGGAGAATTTTGAGCATTATTTTGGTAGTGGGTGAGTTGAGTGCAATTGTGTGATAGTTTGAACATTTTTTGGCATTGTCTTTCTTTGGGATTGGACCTTTTCCAGTCCTGTGACTACTGCTGAGTCTTACAAACCTGCTGGCATGTTGAATGCAGCGCTTTCACAGCATCATCTTTTAGGATTTGAAATAGGTCAACTGGAATGTTATCACTTCCACTAGCTTTGCTCATAGTGATGCTTCCTAAGGCCCACTTGACTTCGCATTCCAGGATGTCTGGCTCTAGATGAGTGATCACACCATTGTGATTATCTGGGTCATGAAGATCTTTTTTTAATAGTTCTTCTGTGTATTCTTGCCACCTCGTTTTAATATCTTTTTGCTTCTGTTAGGCCCATACCATTTCTATTCTTTATTGTGCCCATCTTTGAATGAAATGTTCCCTTGGTGTCTCTAATTTTGTGTCACTACATTTTTGGCTGCTGATTAGTGGCTGGCTACTTCCCTCTCTCTGGTGCTCCTGGCCCCACCACGCTTAATAACCCTCTTTTCCATCCTGAGACTCTGGCTGCTTCTTCCTAGGCCAGTGACCCAGTTATGTGTGTAGATAGAGGAAAGGCAACTTTGTTGTTGCCCTCTGTCCCAGTGGGAGCCTGGGCCCAGGGAGGTTCAGAGTCAGGCTCACTCCATGTATTCTGGGAGGGGCACAAGGCAGTGGCCTTTCTTTCTGTGGCTCAGTGTCATAGATGGGCTATTTGAGAAGAGACTCAGATTTCCTAAATGCCTCCCATCCAGGCAGAAATATCACAGAGGAGGGATAGAAGAGGAGGAGTTTTTGCAAGACCTCTTCTTTGTTTGGAAGAGAGGGAAATCCTTTGAGATTTACCATCTTCAGTGGGTTGGGAATGGAGATTGCCTTCCCCACTGTATTCACTGCATTTTCTTTGTCTGATGGTTTGATGATTTGGATCTTGAGGTGGAAAAAAAGGACTGCCCCTCCCAAAGTCAGTGCATTCCTAAAGAAAGGTAAGGACTCTCTGCTTTTCATGTGCAAAATGAACAAAAGCCAAATTCACTACCTCCCCTCCCCCACCTGCCTAATCTAGTTCTTCTAATGCAGGGAAGAATTAATTCTCCTGCCCAAATCACCCTGGGGTGAATTCTTCAACTAGGAATCTGCTGAATTCTTTCAAAGCAAACCTACTTAGCCTACTTGCCCTGTCTTACCCATTATTTCTCCAGAAACTGGCAGTTCCCTGCCTTCCTCTCTCACCCACCCTCCAGCCTCTGCATTTTCTCCTGTTGTCCTGTGAGTCGTGAAAGTGTTAGTCATTCAGTAGCGTCCAACTCTTAACCAACCCATGGACTGTAGCCCTCCAGGCTCCTCTGTCCTTGGAATTCTCCAGGCAAAAATACTGGAGTGGGTCACCATTCCCTTCTCCAGGGAATCTTCAACCAAGGGCTTGAACCTGGGTCTCCTGCATTGCAGGCAGATTCTTTACCATTTGAGCTACTATTTTCCCATGCTTAAATATGGTAATCGGGGAAGGCAATGGCACCCCACCCCAGTACTCTTGCCTGGAAAATCCAATGGATGGAGTAGCCTGGTGGGCTGCAGTCCATGGGGTCGCTAGCAGTCGGACAGACTGAGCAACTTCACTTTCACTTTTCTCTTTCATGCATTGGAGAAGGAAATGGCAACCCACTCCAGTGTTCTTGCCTGGAGAATCCCAGGGATGGGGGAGCCTGGTGGGCTGCCGTCTATGGGGTCACACAGAGTCAGACACGACTGAAGTGACTTAGCAGCAGCAGCAGCAGCATTCACCCTTTTGGTTCCCATTCTGCCTCTTGAGACTGTCTCTTATACACATCAGATGTGTATAAGAGACAGGTCATATGGAGAAAGAAAAATATTGTGACATCCCTTATATACAGAATCTGAAAAGAAATGATACAAACGAACTT
>SJYX01013393.1:87531-114470 GCA_006410675.1 Oreotragus oreotragus
GGATTGTAGCCCATCTGGCTCCTCTGTCCATGGGATTATCCTGGCAAGGATACTGGAATGGATTGCCATTTTCTCCTCTAATTTTTAATACCATATTTCAATAATAATTTATAAGTAGTATAAATATAATAAGCCAACATACTACAAAGGTACTAAAAGAATCATTTATATAATGATCATTTTTAGGATAAAATTCAATAAAAAATCACCTTGAAAAATAAATGAGGTAGTAGTTGACTTCTTTTTTTTTCTTGTTTAAATCTGGCATCCCAAATATGGCAACTTCTTAATCTACATACTAGATGGTAAGCTCTATTTTATTTTATTTTTTTTGCTGTTGTTCAGTGGCTCAGAAGTGACCAGCTCTTTGCAACCTATGGACTGCAGTATGCTAGGCTTCCCTGTCCTTCACCATCTCCCAGAGCTTCTCAAACTCATGTCCATTGAACAGGTGATACTATCCATCCATCTTGTCCTCTGTCATTCCCTTCTCTTCCAGCCTTCTATTTTTCCAAACATCAGTATATTTTCCATTCTGTTAGCTCTTTACATTAGGTGGCCAAAGAATTGGAGCTTCAGCTTCAGTATCAGTTCTTCCAATGAATATTTGGGGTTGATTTCCTTTAGGATTGACTGGTTTGGTCTCCTTTCAGTCCACGAGACTCTCAAGTCTTTTCTCCAGCACCACAATTTGAAAGCTTCAATTCTTTGGCACTCGGCCTTCTTTATGGTCCAACTCTCACATCCATACATGACTACTAGGAAAACCATAGGTTCGGCTATTTGGATCTTTGTCCACAAAGTAACGTCTCTGGTTTTGAATACACTGTATAGGCTTATCATAATTTTTCTTCTAGGGAGCAAGTATCTTTTAATTTCATGGCTGTAGTCACCATTTGTAGTGATTTTGCAGTCCAAGAAAATAAAGCCTTTCACTGTTTCCATTGTTTCCCCATCTGCATGCCATGAAGTAATGGGACTGGATGCCATGATCTTCATTTTTTGAATGTTGAGTTTTAAGCCAGCTTTTTTACTCTCCTCTTTCACCTTCATCAAGATGTTCTTTGGTTCCTCTTCATTTTCTGCTATAAGACTGGCGTCATCTGCATATCTGAGGTTATTGCCATTTCTCCCCACAATCTGGATCCCAGCTCGTGCTTCATCCAGCCTGGCATTTTGCATGATGTACTCTGCATATAAGTTAAGTAAGCAAGGTGACAATATATAGCTTTGATGCACTTCTTTCCCAATTTTGAATCAGTCCTTTGTTCCATGTTCAGTTCTAACTGTCACTTCTTGCCCTGCATACATTTGAGGTGGTCTGGTACTCCCATCTCTTTAAGAATGTTCCACAGTTTGTTGTAGAAACTGGAAATGGGATGGCTAGGAAAGCCTGGCATGATGCAGTCCATGGGGTCGCAAAGAGTCAAACACAAATGAGTGACTGAACTGACTGATTGACAGTTTGTTTGTCATAGTCAATAAAGCAGAATTAGATGTTTTTCTGGAACTCTCTTGTTCTTTCTATGATCCAACGGATTTTGGCAATTTGATCTCTGGTTCCTCTGCCTTTTTTAGATCAAGCTTGAACCTCTGGAAGTTCTTGGTTCACGTACTATTGAAGCCTAGCTTGGAGGATTTTCAGCATGACCTTGTTAGCATGTAAAATGAGTGCAATTGTGTGGTAGTTTGAACATTCTTTGGCATTGCCCTTCTTTGGGATTGGAGTTAAACTGACCTTTTCCAGTCCTGTGACCATTGCTGAGTTTTTCAAATTTGCTGGCATATTGAGTGCATCACTTTAACAGCATCAACTAATAGGATTTGAAATAGCTCAGCTGAAATTCCATCACTTCCACTACCTTTTTTCATAGTGATGCTCCATAAGGCCCATTTGACTTCACACTCCAGGTTGTCTGGCTCAAGGTGAGTGATCACTCCATCATGGTTAACCGGGTCATTGAGATTTTTTTCATATAGTTCTTCTGTGCATTCTTGCCACCTTTTCTTAGTATCTTCTGCTTCTGTTAGGTTCATATCATTCATGTCCTTTATTGTGCCTATCTTTCCATGAACTGTTCCCTGAAATGTTGATTTATTGCCACTAAAAGCTCTTATCTTAGTGGCATTAAATCAACATTCATTTTTATCTGTTGTAGCTAAAATGGATGGTAATTATTAAAACATTACTACTGGAAAACATTGCATTTTGAGAATCAAGCACAGCTGGGAGCTGCATGCTACCTCCAGTACCAGATGCTCCATTTTCTGTCATTGGTTTAGAATTATCTGCTCATATGAATGGTTGACAGAAGCATGGGGAGGTACTGAACATCTGTATGACTGCAACATTTATTAAATTTTTCTAGATAATGTATTTATATAACAACATAAAAAGGAAAAATAAAATATACACAAGAAAATGTCCTTTTTATCCAGTACATTCCACCTGGTCTCCACTCTTCTCCAAATAGGAAGTACTGTAATTCATCACATATTTTTTTAAAGAATTGCATGAGGAAGTAAATATAGAAGCACGTTTTATTTCATTTCTAAAAGACACAATAGCACACTATACACACTATTCTGAAATCTTCCTCCTTTTCCAATATATCTTGGACATTTCTCCATATCAATACATAAGGAGATACATAGTATTACATTGCAGGGGCCTCTCTTAATCCCTCAACTAGTCATCTGTAGAGAGACATTAACAAGTACATGTTAACAGGTGAACTTTCATTGTAAGGAAACATTTCCTTTTACCATGGTGTTAAACACTGCATAAGTTTTACATAGTTCATTTCCTGGGTATGTGATTAAATCTGATACAAAGTGTTCTTCATACAGCATGAAAAGAATCTGCTGACTTCCCTTTATTCTTCTTTTCAATTTTAAATGACATGTTTTAACAATCTATAGGACAAATTACTAGAGTGAATTTATTAGTCAGAAATCAGCTTTATAATTTTTGTAGAAACTGATGACTGTCCTGAAAAGGATAAGCCTGTTTTTATATAACCATAAGCAATGTGTCAGAGTGCACACCTCCTCCCACAGTCTTACCAAAGGAGTTAGCAACACTTGGATTTATTTTTTACAATCTAATGAGTGGGAAATTGTATGTCAATGTAGTTTCATAGTTTTAATTCCCATGTCTCTTATTATAAGTGAGGTTGATGATTTTCTTAACACATTTGAAAGCTTTCTTATGTTTTCTTCCTGGGAATTGTCCATTATGTCCCTTGCCCAGTTTGAAGAGATGGGATTATGGAGCATTTTACCTCATCTGCTTGTTATGTTCAGGCCATGCATTTCAATTTTTAGAAATTGTTTCCTTTAATTTTTATTTTACTTGGTTTCTTATTGAAGTGTAGTTGATTTCAATGTTGTGCCAATCTCTGTTGTACAGCAAAGTGATTCAGCTATATATATATAGCTGAATATTTTATATAGCTGAATATATATATACACATAGCTGAATATATATATATATACTTATTTTATATTATTTCCCATTATGGTTTGGGTAGAGTTCCTTGTGTTATATAGTAGGACCTTGTTGTTCATCCATTCTAAATGTAATAGGTTGCATCTACCCACCCCAAACTCCCAGTCCATTCCTCTCCTCCTCACCTGACCTCGGCAACCATATACCTGATTTTTATGTCTGTGAGTTAGTTTCTGTTTTGTAGATAGATTCATTTGTGACATACTTTTGTTTCTAGATATAAGTGACATCACATTGTATTTCTCTTTCTGACTTAATTCATTTAGTATGATCACCTCTAATTGAATCCACATTGCAGACACCATTATTTCATTACTTTTTATGGCTGAGTAGTATTCCATTGTATATATGTACTCCATATGTATCCATTCATTTTTCGATGAACATTTATATACTTTCCATGTTTTGGCTGTTGTGAATAGTGCTGCTATGAATGTAGCAGTGCATGGATCTTTTTCTGATCAAAGGATAATTGCTTTACAATATTGTGTTGGCTTCTGCATATAACCACTGAATTAGCCATAAGTATATATATGGCCCCTTTCTCTGGAACCTCCCCCCTACATCTCACCCCAACCCACTCCTTCAGGTTGTCACAGAGCACCCACTGGATTGAGCTTCCTGTGCCTATACAGCAGCCTCCCACTAGGTGTCTTTCTTACATGTCGTAGTGTGTATATGCCCACGCTACTTTCTTGCTACCCTCTCAGTTTGCCCCACCCACTCCTTCCCTTGCTGTGTCCAACAGGCTTTGGACACTGCATGTGTCTTTTGAGTTATAGTTTTGTCCAGGTATATGCTCTGAATATACCTGGGATTCTAGATCATGTAGTAATTCTATTTTTAGTTTTCTGAGGAACCTCTTTACTGTGTGTATATGCCCACGCTACTTTCTTGCTACCCTCTCAGTTTGCCCCACCCACTCCTTCCCTTGCTGTGTCCAACAGGCTTTGGACACTGCATGTGTCTTTTGAGTTATAGTTTTGTCCAGGTATATGCTCTGAATATACCTGGGATTCTAGATCATGTAGTAATTCTATTTTTAGTTTTCTGAGGAACCTCTCTACTGTTTTCCATAGTGGTTACACCATCTTACATTCCCACCAACAGTGTAGGAAGGTTCACTTGTCTCCGTACCCTCTACAGCATTTATTATATAATTTGTTTTGTAAACATTTTTTTTTAAGAGTTCATGTGGGGAAAAAATAAAGAGACTTCCCACTTTAGATCCTGATCCAGTATTTATGGTGCTAGCATTACAGTTATCAAGATTAATTGGCTCATGTGACTAGTTCAAGATGTCAGTTCTCCCTAGAGACAGATTACTCTCAGAAAGTCTGCTATTTTTATTATTCTGGGTGCTGCCCTGCCTCCACTGCTTTACTGGGCCATACTGAGTCCAGGAGGGATTTTCTACCAACCTGACATTTTCTTCCCTCAGTCAAGGTTCTGTTGAAGATAAAGTGTTATTCCAGGCTGTGCATCCGCATCCTCCAAATGTTTATTTCAGCTGAGATTTACTACTAATGATTCCACTTGTTTCCGCAGTCTCCGTGAACAGTTCTGTTCCTTGCCTCTGCCCCCTTCCATGTAGCTCTTGGAAAGTCCTTTGGTTAATTCCAATAGTTATGGGAAGCCTTTTATGTATAATTTAGATTCTAGGTATTAAATGTTGTTAAGGAGTGATCATTAGTGTTTCCGCAAATTCACATGTTGAGGCCCCAACCATCAGTGTGGCTGTATTAGGAGTCAGGAAGTTATTAAGTTTAAGTGAGGTCATGGTAGGTAGAATTACTGTCCTTCTAACAATAACCACCAGACAGCTCTTCTCTCCACCTCTCTCCTCTTATGCATGAACTGAACAGTAGTACCAGAAGGTTACATTCTAAGACAGATAATGAGAATTAGAGAATATATCAGTTTCAATGCAGTTATTAGAGCAAATGTGTAACAAAAGAACTACAGGAGCACATATCCCTCCTGTTTGGATGTATGTGCTCACACGTAAATCTACACCGTCCAGCTCTGCAAGCAGATGTTTCACAACTGGTTTTTCTTCCCAAAAGAATGATCATTGTTTTACTGGCAATAGTGATTGTGTTACTAATTACAGCTGAGAAATTTCTACATGCCAAGCTCTTGGAGATATGATCTTGTATACTAATTGTATAGTATTATATACTATATGAATTGTATTATTCATACTGAACATTGTTTTTATACTCACTTCAACCATGTGAACTCAGTGAAAGGTTAGCTTTCTTAGTTAATCTAGTTTACTAATGATGAATGGCAGAGCTAAGACTGAAATTCAAATCACCATGATTTCAAAGCCCTTGCTTTTTGAGACTACGAATTGGTTAATCCCAGTAGTCTCAGGACAAGGTGCCTCATGAAAATTTGCTGTCTGTTTTGATAATTTACAAATTTAACATAATGTGGGTAAAAAAGTGTGGACAATCCTTTGTTTCTCATTTAACCATATCTTAAATGAGCTTAGTTAACCACATTTGCAAAACCATGCTAATAAAGACACATGGCATAAACAGTTTGTTTTATTTTTTTAATCAGTAGTATAGAATATTCTATCAACCAATAAACTGAAAGCCTAATTTTTTCTTTAAGATTTTACATCTTTGGAAAGAAAAGTGATTGTTGTCTCCTGATTTGAAAAAGCATATTATTTTCAAGACTTCAGTATTTGTATGTGTATCAATAAGCAAATATTTAAATTAATGAGTACTCTTATAATTCTGATATGTGATAGATTAAAATATTAGGGCTATAGTAAACATCAACTACATTGCTTTTTTGATAAAAAGCATTATAAGATATTAATATAACATGATTCGGTATAAAAAGTCAGTTTAATTTTCTTCTTTCATTTATCCCATGATGCTATAGCTATTAATTATTATGATTTATCTTCAGGACTATATATGAATATTAATTTTTATATGTGGAAAGTAGAATTTAGAATCAGGAGAAGGAAGAGGGGTTTTTCGGGGAGGGGTTTTTTGTTTTTGCTTTTTTAAAAATTTTTTATTTATACCCAGTTGTACTGTTTTTATCCACTTATTTTCTTACCTTAAGAAGGTAAAACTTTTATAATAAGAGGAAATAATAAAATCATTTGGATTAATAAGATGTGTATAAGAGACAGATATATGAATATTAATTTTTATATGTGGAAAGTAGAACTTAGAATCAGGAGAAGGAAGAGGGGTTTTTCGGGGAGGGGTTTTTTGTTTTTGCTTTTTTAAAAATTTTTTATTTATACCCAGTTGTACTGTTTTTATCCACTTATTTTCTTACCTTAAGAAGGTAAAACTTTTATAATAAGAGGAAATAATAAAATCATCATCATAATAAATGCCTCCAGGGTAAAAATCTAGACCTAGAGAATATGCTTTTAATTATTTAGAACATGTATGTAAACATCTAAATATTTCCAGTAAAGATGTATCAGTTAAGAAGTATTTTTAAAGGGCCACAAGATAGCGATTATATTAGCAATGTGGTAAATTCTCCATGTAAACCTATCAGTGAATTACCTAATAATACTCTGGAGAATTTTATACAGTTTTGTTGTTTTGTTTTTACTATAGTTCAGCGAAGTTATACTTTAGTAACCAACAAGAATTAACTGGCATGACCACAGGGACTTTATTCCAGTTAGGGGACCCTTCCTTATATTTTGTCTCTTGAATGATTTTATTATACAAACATATTACCTGCTTGATTCTCTAATTGCTGAAAGCTATATAACAGCATACATAGGGAAACACAACAACTAGAGATAGGAACACCAAATTGCAAATAAGAACTCTGATAGTAAATGTAAAACCCTTTACTTTCTAAGCTCTCTCAAAAAAATGAATATTTAATGTATCTTATTCTATTAATAATTGAATGCTTACTAATGCTTCAGAAATATTTGGGTTAATTTTTCTCTTACAGGTTTGAGAGATCAATAACACTATAGATGATGAAAGTTGTCCATAATTTCCCTATGTGCTTTTATTTACTGTAAATTGACATCTCAAAAGAAAATTTTTCTACCATTGAAGGCAAACCCACTTATGTAGAGAATGTTCCTCGAGTTTTTCCTCATTTGCAAGGATAGGAGAATGAGATCCATTTAAACCATAAGCGTCTTATCTTATTGAAGCTATTAGAAGACTCTTGAATATGTATCACTTTGATTTTTCTAAGTCAGTAGATATATATATATATATATATAAATGTGAGAAAACTTACTTTTATCCTATACATTGTGTGTAGTTGAGTATCAGACTGCATACATTTACTGTTTAATTTTAGGAGAGTATGCTAGATATAAAAAAGAAAAGGCCTTCCTTATCTTTATATTGAATGTATTTGGATAGAAAAAGTAACATGTAATAAAAATAAATGTGATTCAAATGCTTCAATGGGATATCTGTATAACAAAAAATGATAACACTGCTAACACATTTCAGGGGTTTATTATGAATTAGAAAGTGTTCTCAATTCTTTATCTTCTTTTGGCTCATATAATACTAACTACAGTCTATGAAATAGGTCCTACTGTCCTACTCGTTCAACAGCCAGGAAACTGAAACTTTGAAATGTTGCATGACTCTCATCTCAAGGGCCAAAGGCAAAAATACAGAGCTTAATGATTTGGACCTCAGTTCAGTTCAGTTCAGTCGCTCAGTCATGTCCGACTCTGCGACCCCATGAATCGCAGCAGGCCAGGCCTCCCTGTCCTTCACTAACTAACTCCTATATCTATTTAAATCCAATGTTAGAAGAAGACATTGAACTCAAATAGAACTGGTTTCAAATCTCATTTCTCAAGTAAGTTATTCTGAGGCTTAGTATCTTCAACTAGAAAATGATCATGAAGCAATTTAATTAAATTAGGTGACAGCTTTAACATATAGCCCATTATATAGCACTATATAGCATATTAGTAGATGCTAATTTCTATACTTTATTAACATAAATTTTACAAATATAGAATTTAATGTCAAGGGAGAAATATGTACTTAAATTTATTATTAAGGTTGGTTGATGATGTCTGGGTCTTCCATAAAGATATAATTTTAAATAGTTGCATCATTCTTACTCCTCTAAAATACTTTGTACCCTAGGGTTCTAGGGTTCTGCCCTATACTACCACTACTATCACCCTGCATATTTCCCCCATTTCTTATACAAGAGTCTAATCTTCTGATTTTAACTTTAAATATTGAACACCCTATATGGAGACCTCTGCTGCATGCTCTTATCCATTTTACTTTCTTCCAACATGACTTTATTACTCAGTAGCTTTAACTTACCTTCATATCATGCTGACTCTTGTGCTAATATCTTAAGTCTTGATCTCTCCACTGAGCTACACACTAGTTTAGTTTAGATGCCTCATCTTTTAGATGACTCATAGGTAGCAGATACTAAGTTTACAGACAAAAAATATCACTCCCTCCTTGTTACTCTCTACCACTTTCAATTCTTTTTGAATTTTATCTTCTCATCTAACAATCATAAAGTCTGAAACATAGTTAGCTTATCTATCTGTCTGTCTGTCTTTATGCCCTCTTTGTTAGTACCTTATTCTTAGCTACTCTCATCTTCAACTTTTTAAGGGAGTATTTTAATTTTATCTCTTTTATTTTTTCTTCTTTGAAATGTTTTTTAAATTGAAGTATAGCTGATTTACAATGTAGTGTTCAGTTCAGTCGCTCAGTCAGTTCCGACTTTTTGCGACCCCATGAATCACAGCATGCCAGGCCTCCCTGTCCATCACCAACTCCCAGAGTTCACTCAAACTCATGTCCATCGAGTCGGTGATGCCATCCAACCATCTCATCCTCTGTCGTCCCCTTCTCCTCCTGCCCCCAATCCCTCCCATCGTCAGGGTCTTTTCCAACGAGTCAACTCTTCGCATGAGGTGGCCAAAGTATTGGAGTTTCAGCTTCAGCATCAGTCCTTCCAATGAACACCCAGGACTGATCTCCTTTAGAATGGACTGGTTGGATCTCCTTGCAGTCTTCTCCAACATAGTTGGAATATCTATCAATTTAAAAAATATTTAAAATAATAAAAAATAAAATAGATAAAATTAAAATACTCCCTTAAGAAATTAAAGATGAGAGTAACTAAGAATAAGGTACTAGCAAAGAGGGCATAAAGATAGACAGACAGATAGATAAGCTAACTATGTTTCAGGAGATACATATGCAGTCTTCTCCAACACCACAGTTCAAAAGCATCAATTCTTCAGCGCTCAGCTTTCTTCACAGTCTAACTCTCACATTCATACCTGACCACTGGAAAAACCATAGCTTTGACTAGACAGACCTTTGTTGGCAAAGTAATATCTCTGCTTTTTAATATGCTATCTAGTTTGGTCATAACTTTCCTTCCCAGGAGTAAGCATCTTTTAATTTTATGGCTGCAATCACCATCTGCAGTGATTTTGGAGCCCCAAAAAACAAAGTCTGATACTGTTTCCACTGTTTCCCCATCTATTTCCCATGAAGTAATAGTTACTGCTATACAGCAAAGTGATTCAGTTATACATGTATGTACATTCTTTTTTAATATTCTTTTCCCTTATGGTTTATCATAGGATACTGAATATAGTTGTCTGTGGTATACAGAGGGACCTTGCTGTGTATCCACTCTATATAAAAGCTAACCCCAACTGCCCTGTCCAAGTCTCCCACAGCCAGCTCCCCCTGGTAACCACCAGTTTGTTCTCTAAGTCCGTGATTGTGTTTCTGTTTCACAGATAGGTTCATTGGTGTCATATTTTAGTTTCCACATATAAGTGATATCATATAGAATTTGTCTTTCTCTTTCTGACTTATTTCACTAATAACCTCTAGTTGCATCCATGTTGCCACAGATGGCATTATTTTGTGTTGCTATAACTGAGTACTATTCATTTATGTATGTCAGTCACATTTTCTTCATCCATTCATCCAGTGATGGACATTTAGGTTCTTTCTATGTCTTGGCTGCTGTGAATAGCATTGCTGTGAACATAGGGGAGCATGCATCTTTGTGAATTATAGCTTCATCTGGATATATGTCCAGGAGTGGGCTTACTGGATCATATGTATCTAGCATATGGATTCAAATATGCTGGATTATCTATTTTTTAGTTTTTCTGAGGGAGCTACTACCATCTTTAGTCTGCACTCTGAAGTAGGTTTCAGACTCATTTTTTAATCCTCCTGGTTTCCTCATATTCCATTCTCCCCATGAATGCTAGAGTGTTCTTTTACTTTAGTTGGTGTTACATATTCCTTGAAATGTTCCAATATCATTCCATTTCAATTAGCAAAATTTCAAATGTCCTGAGGGACGTCAGCAAGATGGCAGAATTGGAAGCCCCAGATCTTTCTCTTTCTCAAGTAGACATTGATTCAACAGCAATATACATGAAAACTCCCTTTATGAGAAATTCAGAGACTAGTTGCAAGGCTCCTGCATTCCAACTGTTAAGCCAGACATGTAAAGGTCAGTAGGAAAACTTGTGGCACGCTTTCACCATAATCCTCCTCCTGGAACAGCACCATGCATGCAACTGAGAGGAAGCTGTAACCTCCTGACTTCGCTCTGGGAAAGGTCAGAAAAGACTAGATCATATGTTTCTCTTTCTAAATTGTTTAGAGAACTGCTTAGGAGAATGGCCCCTGTCTTCTGTATTGGAATCTTGACAGGACCCAAGATACTCCCCACTCTCACCATGTCTATTCTACTTAGTACTGGAAGTCCTGGTCAGAGCGACTAGGCAAGAAAAAGATACTCAAATTTAAAGGAAAACATGCAATTTTTTCTAATCATAGATGACATGATCTTATATATAGAAAAACCTAAAGATGCCATTGGGAGGGTGTGGGGAGGGGGACAAAAAAAAACCTGTTAGAACTGAAAAACCAAGTTAACAGGTGAAGAATATAAAATCAACTGATTGCACTGCCATATACCAAAAAGGTACAATCTCGAAAGGAAATTAAGAAAACTCTCTCGTTGACAATAACATCAAAAGGAATAAGATAATTAGGAATAAATTTAACCAAGGAGATGAAAGACTTCTACATTGAAAACTATAAAACACTCCTGAAAGAAAATTAGGCACAAATTGGAAAGATGTGCCACGTGCATACATTGGATTAATATTATAATTAATATTAAATTGCTATTTATATACAAATTTAATATATAAAATGTTATTTAATATAAACTAAATTTAAATAATTAAATTTAAAATTAATATTCTCGTAACACTGTTAAAATATCCATATCACCTAAAACAATCCATAGGTTCAATGCAATCACTGTGTATGCTTTCTTTTTTATATGAATGAGAAGAATAATCCTAAAATTCATATGGAATTAAAATGAATTCTGAGAGTCTAGACAGTCTTGAGAAAGAAGAATAGAGCTGGAGGCATCACATTATCTGATTTCAAAATATTACAAAGCAATACTTATCAAAACAGCATAGTCCTTACATAAAAACAGATATATGGACCAATGGAACAGAATTGAGACTGCAAAAATAAACTCAGCTAACCTTCCAGAGTACCGAAAATGCACATTGGAGAAAAGGTAGTCTCTTTAACAAATTGTGCAGGGAAAACTGAATATGTACAAGAAAGCAATAGGATTGGATCTTTGCCTTGCACCATACAGAGCATCAACTCAAATGATTTAAAGACCTACGTGTAAGACCTTAAACTAAACCTCCTAGGAGAAAATATACCAGGTAAACTCCTTGACATCATTCTTGGCAAGGATTTTTTTTTCTTTTGCATATGACACCACAATGGAGAAAAGGTAGTCTCTTTAACAAATTGTGCAGGGAAAACTGAATATGTACAAGAAAGCAATAGGATTGTATCTTTGCCTTGCACCATACAGAGCATCAACTCAAATGACTTAAAGACCTACGCGTAAGACCTTAAACTAAACCGCCTAGGAGAAAATATACCAGGTAAACTCCTTGACATCATTCTTGGCAAGGATTTTTTTTTTTTTTTTGCATATGACACCACAGGTAAAGGCAGCAAAAGTACAAATAAACAAGTGAGACTACATCAAGCTGAAAAATTTCTGAACAGCTTACAACAAAATGAAAAGGTCATAAATGGGATGAGAAAATACATTGGAAAATTATGTATCTGATAAAGCTTTAATATCCAAAATATATTTTAAAAGCACAAAAATCTAGCAAAATAATCAAATTTTAAAAATGGGCAGAGAAACTGAATAGACATTTTTCCAAAGAAAACATACAGATGGTCAACAGGCATATTAAAAAGTGCTCAACATCCTTAATCATCAGAGAATGCAAATCAAAACCAGAATGAAATATCACTTCACATCTCTTTGAATGGCTGTTATCAAATGTCAAGAAATAATCAGTGTTGGCAAAGACGGGAAGAAAGGAGCCCCTTATGACCATCTAGGCATGTAAACTTGTCCAGGTGCTATTGAAAACAATATGCAGATTCTCAAAAAATTAAAGATAGAACCTCTATATGATACAGCAGTCTCCTTTCTGGGTATATGTCCAGCAGAAATGGAAACACTATCAGAAATAAATATCTGCATTTCCATGTTGACTGCAGCATTATTCACAATAGCCAAGAGGTAGAAACAAACTCTTAATTATGAAAGGTTTTCCCTGGTGGCTCAGAGGTAAAAAACCCATCTGCTAATGCAGAAGTTGCAGGTTTGATCCCTGGGCTGGAAATATACCTTGGAGGAGGAAATGGCAACCCAATCCAGTATTCTTACTTGGGAAATTCCATGGACAGAGAAGTCTGGTGAGCTACAGTCCATGGGGTCACAAAGAATAAGACACGACTTAGCAAGAGACTTTCAGTTTTTCACTTTTCAAAGCAGTCAAACAAATCCGGCGAATAAAAAAAGAAAAAAAGAAAAGGAATGGTGGATGCAGGGGCTTGAGGAGGGGGAAATGGAGAGCTGTTGACTGATGGCTAAAAGATTTCAGTCATGAAAAATGGAAAGTTCTAGAACTTTGTATAATATTGTACCTACAGGAACAATACTATATGGTTAAAATTTGATAAGAGGGAAAGCTAGTGTTTGTGTGCTTTACAATAATAATAAGCCCCATGTTCTCAATGAGCAGTCTACTCTGCCTCAGAAAGCTAAAAATAAATAAATAGACCTAAGAATTTCAATATCTTAAAGGTCCTTGGTGCTCTTCCTTCTGTCAGTCTCTGATGCTGTGCTCACTTCTTTCCAGTCTCAGCTCCTCTACCTTTGAGCACAGCTGGGTTTCACATTTTTGTTCATTATAAACTCATCTCCAACTAAGGACCTTTGTGTCCACTGTTTTCTTGGTCTGGAGTGTTTTTTTTTTTTTTTTTAAGTGATTCAGGTCTATTCTCAAATGTCAGGCCCACAGGAGAGGCCTTCTTTCTGGCCATTCATTTAGAACTTCTTGCCTAAAACTGCTAAACTCACTTGCCTTAAAACACCCTGATGTTTTTCGTGTGGTTTTCCTGCCATAGTATTATATTTATATCTAAAAACTATTTGTGTATTTGTTTACTTCTTAAGCATAATATAATGACAATCTTTTTTAGTAAATTAACATCTCCAGCTTTAGAGCAGTGAATATTAATGGAAGGTCAATATCTTTTCTGAATATTAAATAAAATAAATGACTGATTAAAAGAATTGAATATTTAAAATCAAAATCCGTAAATGAAACCCTTGAAACCCACATGAAATGGTATCCTCTCATAAAACTTCGTTAAGTCTTTCAAATATGGAGGATGCTGTTTCTCATCTCAACCCTTTTTGCGTATTATTCACACATTTTTAAATACCTTATCACTTTCCAGTTACCTTACAGGATTACTGTGAAAATCAAATAATAAAAAAAATATGAGAATGAACTTGTGCATTATAATGTAGCATACAATTCTTTTCAGCAATGTGGAATTTGAGCTTCTTTATATATGTTCTATTTATCTTATCAGTCTCTGGTTGCTTTATGGACTATCTTCAGTTTCAATTTTTAAATTTGCTATCCTTCAAAACCACAGTATAGTAATTTTCATGCATTGAAAGTTGATTAAAAGTTTTTACTGAATACAAAACAGACACAATGAACATGAATTTGGACAAATTCTGGGCATGCCACAGACCGTGGGGTGGCAAAGAGTCAGACATGATTTAGCAACTGAACAACAACAGCAGCAACAGATTAAGTTGATATCTGTCATCATGTGATTTAGAAATTCACTTAACCCTGTTTCTTTATGCCCACCCTGCTGCAAATATTTGAGAAATGAAAGTGGATATCCTTCTTGTTTTTAAAAGTTGATAGTCTAGTGTTAAGAAACAAGAAGATGTGATAAGTTTTTTTTTTTTTTTTTACTTTATTTTACTTTACAGTACTATATTGGTTTTGGTGAAAGAAAAGTTGTTTGCAGTGTGTTATGTGTGGGTGCAGAGAAAAGGAGGTGCCTAAGCCGTGCAGTGGTGAGAACTGCAGCTTGAGGAGAAAGAGACAGAATACTGCATGTGTTTAAAGGGTGCATATACAACTTGAGTGCTAAAGTTGTTGAAGCTTCCAAAAGTATGTGGGCAAACGTTGTACATTCAAACTAGTATAATTAACCATATAGATTATAGAGTTTCAGTGAGTATGACTTATGAGAAAGTGCCTTCTTGATCTGTTAACCAGTTTAAGTGTAGGGTGTGAAAACTGACAATTGGGTCATAACAAGAAAAGTTGTACTGAACTGAACTGATGGATAGCATGATTTATGGCATGCAAGAGGATAAAGGCACACTGAGAACCATTTAGGGTTGGAAACTGAAGCTCTGCTCCAGTACACATGCAGATAGCATATATGGGGTAGCCTTGGGTTACAGTGTCTCCTAAACCTTCCCTGGTGGCTCAGCAGTGATGAACACACTTGCTAAGGCAGGAGCCGTGGGCCGACCTCTGGGTTGGGAAAGTCCTCTGGAGAAGGAAATGGCAACCCACTTCAGTATTCTTGCCTGGGAAATCCCACAGAAGAGGGTCTGGCCGGCTACAGTCCATGGGGTCCCAAGAGAGACAGACACAACTTAGCGACTAAACAACAGCTATGAACTGTCACCTAGTAGATATAACAGGCTTATGATTTGATGTAAAAGTTGGCTGTGTTGTTAAGATTATGACTGAGAAGGTAAATTTGAACCTTAATAGAAATATAAACTATTTTAATTATCAGATCCTCTGAACATAATATCTTATGTATATATAAAAACATAGCACACATCTTTTTCTTTTCAAGACATTTTATCACATTTTCTCACTACTTAGAAATCAAAAGTGTAATATCTCAAGTTAAGCAATATTATGGCCTCTATAGATTTATATTTTCTAAAGAAAGCTACATGTAATGAAGTTTTAAATTCAAAGTTCATTTGACTTCATATTTTACATGGAACTTTGATGTATATAAGGCATGCTAAAAAATTTAACAATATTTTCTTACAAACTGGAATCAAGATGTTATATACTGTATTTTAATTAAAGCAACAAACGTTCATATAAAGACATTGAAATATTCCAAAGAAGGCAGGCTCATAGTCCTACTTTTTATTAGGAAAGATAAGCCAGTTTACTGTGCCAATGGTTGAAGAAAATATACTAGAGCAAAGTTAAATTGTTTCAATTTCATTGTCGGTTTATTATACCCATCATTAAATATCTTTTTGGGTGTGCATCAATTTGAAGCATTTATGTAGTTACTTTATAGAATGTGTGCATTCAAAAAAGTTTTTCAGAACATATGGGAAGCTCTTTTTAAAAATTACACATATACCATACATTATGTGAATAGAAACCCAGAGCTCTAAGAAAAGGCACACAAGTATTAAATATTCATTATCAAGTCAGTATGCAAGCACTCTTGTTTCTTAGTGTTTAGCTTTAATTTCTTTCCCAAAAATATAAAATCCAAACTATAATTAAAATATTTCATTGTTATCTGAATCATAGCAAATAATTCCAATAATACCTGCAAATTACATATATTATATCATATAAGGAATATGCTACTGAACCATATACTTTATTTTCCCAGAAGTGGTGGTAGATTTTGACTGAATCTTCCGTGTACTCTTGACTGTGTTCACAGCTTTGATTAATTCTCACAGAGCTTTTGTGACTTATTGGACCTATTTTACATATGAGAAACTGAAGTCTCTCAGTCGTGTTCGACTCTTTGCAACCCCATGGACTGTAGCCTATCAGGCTCCTCCATCCATGGGATTCTCCTGGCAAGAGTACTAGAGTGGGTTGCCATTTCCTTCTCCAGGGGATCTTCCCAACCCAGTGATCAAACCCGGTCTCCTGCACTGCAGGCAGACGCTTTACCGTCTGAGCCACCAGGAAAGCCCAATATGAGACTATTGGGCTAAAGACACATGAGTAGTACATGGGACACTCAAAACTGATAGAAGCTCAAACCTGGCTTTGTTTTTTTTCATTTGATTGTTTGTTCATTGACTCAACTGAGTCTTGACTTCCTGCACCTGATAGGAGGTTCTAGTCTTTTCTGGAAGACCAGAAATGTGTAAGTCATGTAATAAATACGACTAATATGACTCTAGGGGAAGAAAGACGTTTTTTTCCATTTACCTTTTAGATTCTTGACTGGGACTCTTGAAATAAGACCAATTAATAAAAGAAAAGCATACACATTTATTTAATAGAAAGGATTCTTTTTTTTGGTGACATGGGCATCTTCTTAAGGAAATTAAGATCCAAAGAAGCAGTTTGAGCTGATATTTATATACTGAGTTGGACAAAGAGTAACAAATTGTGAAAAAGTGACAAGGCAAAAGCTGCTTGGGCTACTTAGTGAATTAGGTAAAGTGACTAGAAGCTATGAGTTAATTTAGCAAGCTTTCTTTATAAAGATTTCTCTTGGTCTCCACTTTCCAGTTTGGTGAGAATGTTTCTTTCCTTTTATATTAAAGAGGGCATCTCTTCTATTTGAGTTTTATCTCCTACTTTTAGGAAAGTCAAGGTATGCTTTTTGCATCTGGTGATTTTCAAGTGCCTTTAACTTAATCTGTATGCCTGAGTGGCATATTTTGAAGTGGCAATTTCTGAACTCTTTCGTGACTATAAAGAGAACAGGGGACCTTGGCAACATGGTTATGATCTCTGAAAACTCACTTGGGGACTGGTGATTTGCTGGATATTAAAACAATGTCATGGACTTTTCATTTAGAAGAAACAGCACATACAGAGGCATAAAAGCTCGCGGGAGTGCAGCCTAGTCAGGAGATGGTCGTTTAGCCACTAAGTCATGTCTGACTCTTGTGACCCCAGAGACTGTAGCCCGCCAGGCTCCTCTGTCCATGGGATTTTCCAGGGAAAAATAGTGGAGTGTGTTGCCATTTCCTCCTCAAAGGAATCTTGCCAACCCAGGGATCAAACCCAGGTCTCTTGCGTCTCTTGCACTGCAGACAGATTCTTTCCTGCTGAGCCTGGTGAGGCATGGATGGGTTGTGGGGTTTCCAGGGCAGGCAGTAAAGATGAGGGGAGAAGTGGAACTGCCTCAGATATCGGCAAGTCATGAATTTCTTGTGAGGTTTCTTCTTTTTTTCTCTTCTGCTGGTGAAGCAAAGGCATGAAGGAGTTTCAAGCAAGAGTGTGAGGAGATGAAATATGGCTGGAGGGTAGGTTTCAAAGGGAGAAGCATTGGGGGAGCCCTTTGTCACTCCTTTTTGCATCATGTAGTGCTATATGCTGGGAATGACACAGTGAAGGCATAAGATACGCCTTCTGACTTCAGAGGAAAAACAGTGAAAATCAAGACCCGCACATTTTCATACTTGTGATTAAAAAAATGCAGAGAAGATTTCCTCCAAAAAATAAGTTCTCTGGCGTTTAGAATAGACTGTCATGCATCATCTTCCCAGGCTTTTATTCTTATTTTCCTTCCCTTTCTCGCCTTCCTCTGTATTTTATTTCCCAAACCCTCCTTCATCTCCAAAGCCATGGAGAATACACCGTTTCAGCTCAGAAGTTGTTAAATCAGAGTTATGGTCAGCTCTGTGTAACAGAAACATGAAACAGTCGCGGCTTTACACAGACTGAAATACTTTCTCTCTTAACTGAGCTCAGAGACGCAGCCCAGGGCTCACACGGCAGTTTGCTCTTCAGTGTTCCCCGGGATAAAGTGGCTTGGTTCCTCTTGTCTCTAGGCTATGGCTTTCATTTTCATGATCCAATTGGGGGCTCCAGACATCACAATCAGGATTCTTGTAGCAAGATGGAGGGATTGGGTAGAATATATCAATAGCCTTCTAGGGAAATTTCCTAGAAAGTTAACAGAGTACTTGTCCCTATATTCCATTGGCTAGAATTCAGGAATTGGACCATACTCAGTTACTGGTGAGGCTAAGAAATATAGTCTTTTTTTTTTCCCCCCCAGGGAAGTGAGGTTAAGAGACTTGAAGCCACTCTGAGTCTCTGTGCCAGTAGGATTCCTTTAGTATTTTTTGATGCTTTAAATCAAACCAGATAATCATTTTAAAATTAATTTCATGAAACCCTATTATATGAAATGCACACATACATGCAAGAGCATAAAACACAAAAAATAGTATGACAGGTAAAAGTACTTTTCGAAGACGTGAGGAAATTCAAAATATTCATCACTCTGACAAATACAGATAAGCAAGGAAATATTGCATTGGATATCATTTTCTTTCTTCTATCATTGTTTTCTAATTTTTTGAATAACTTTGCTATGTATTAGGAAGATTAGAATTAGCAACCTGAAAACTGGGAATAATTCTATGATATTAACTGTTGCACCAAATCAAACAATATTGTGAATATCATTTTACTTATGCATATCCTTTCTGGACATTGCTCTTCCTACTTCTATGCATAATTTCTGGAATGTATGAAATAATAAAACCCTACATAAACAGATTTGCATTAATTTAAAAATAATGAAGTGTATCTTGAGAGAGAAGAATGGCAACAATTTGAATGGTCTCCAATATGTATATATGTGTGTGTATGTATGCCAACATAGTAGGAATGTTCATATACATATTTAATCTATATATAGTGAGTGAAATATTGCTCATAGTGGCATAGAGTATATGCCTTTGCAAAGTTTACTCATGCACATTTAGTTCCATATTTGAATGACTTCCTTAATTTCCTCTGTTTAACTTAGTGAGAAATTAGGATTTGATTGATGAAATGAAACTTTGTTATCCAGTAGAGTACTTTCACTTCCTTGATTGTGACAAGTTCTAAGTAAGAAATAAAGTATGTGAACCATATCATAGCACACTTTAAAAAATATATATTTTTTCTTTTGTAACGCATTATTATAATTAAATGTTCTAAGTTGAAACTTGGAATTTTAACACCATTCTTGCTATACAAACCCTGAACTAATTTGTCTGTTTCCCATGTATTTATTACTTCACTCAACAAATAATTACTTACTGGCTACAATATGTAAGGTGCTTCACTAACCAGTATAGGAGATGGGAAATACAAAATACGTAAAACATGGTGTGAGAACTATAAAAAATCTGAATCAAAGGAAAAATTAAAAAGCACCTACATTAAAAAATAGAATAGTGGTTTGCAAAAGTAAGAAGGAATTAGATAAATGTTATAGACATTCAGAGGAGCAAGTGATTACATTAAACTATGATATCTTGACTTTCAAGAGAAGAATTTGAGATGTTACTGTATTTTCAAGTTAATAAGTTAGGTTGCCACAGTTTTATAGATGCTGGTGGAACACAGAAAGCTCTGGATCAAAGGCTTTATTACAGCACAGCAGAAAGCATGAGTTTCCATTGTCCTTGCATGCCATGGGGTAACAGGAAGCAGCCAGATATATAATGCACACATAGTATATTTGGGTCACAGCTAAGGACCACTGAATTTTGTGATCCCCTGTCTCCTAAAGGATCTAATAACACACCTCTCCAACCTTTTAACTAGATAAAGACATGATCTTTATAACTGTCAGAAAATAAATCTACCTGCTTCCCCCAAAGAAGGTTCTGTTGCTTCCAAGAGTGTTTGCTATATAAAATCCTTGAAAAATTGCTCAGAAAATGTGCAGAAACACAAAAGACCTGAAGAGAATTGCCTCCTCAAATAGAGAAGTCTTTATAAGGAAACACCCTTTAATCCAGGCTACAAAAGATAGGTTTTACTAAATGGGGTTTGGGGAATAAGGCTTTTACGACAAAGAAAATTGAACTAACCATGTGAGAAATTAATGCCTGCAAGTGCATAGTGGGTTTATCACCATCTCTATGAAACTTAAATTAATATTTCACATTTTAAGACTATTTAAAACATATTTTATATTTGTGTGCTTAGTCAGTCATGTCCGACTCTTTGTGACCCCATGAACTGCAGCACACCAAGCTCCTCTGTCCATGGAATTCTCCAGACAGTGATACTAAAGTAGGTTGCCATTCCCTTCTCCAGAAGATCTTCCCAACCCAGGGATTGAACCCGGGTCTCTACATGCAGGCAGATTCTTTATCACCTGAACCACCAGGAAAGCCCATTTTAAAAAGTTAAATATACCTATTTTATTTTTTCAATCTGTGTATTTAATTGGAGGATAATTACTTAACAGTATTGTGATTTTTTTTTTCTTGCCAAGCATCATTATGAATCGACCATAGGCTTACATGTATCTCCTCCATCCTGAAAGATCCTCCCATCTCCCTCCCCACTCTATCCCTCCAGGTTGTCCCAGAGCACTCATTTGGGTGCCCTGTGTCATCTATCAAACTCTCACTGGTTATCTGTTTTACATATGGTATTATATATGTTTCAATGCTGTTCTCTCAAGTCATACCACCCTCTCCTGGTCCCACTGAGCCAAAAGTCTGTTTTTTACCTCTGAAATACACATATTTTAAATATAAAATAAATATATATGATTTAAGTAAATGCAGTTGATCATATGCAAATCTTGGGACTGTGAAGGACTATATCCTGAAATGGACAGATTGAAATTGAAAATATTGATTTGGGAGCCAACCTGGAAATAAAACTTGCAGCTAATTTAGGTGAAGTTATCTACAATGTCATATGATCTCTGAGTATTTGCATTTTGACTATAAACAAAAGCTGTTTAAGTTGACACTTAAGGAGACAAGTGAAATTAATTACTAATCAGATAACTTATCAATTAAGGAAGATTAAAACACTAATGGAAAAATAGTAAAATTGAAAATGGCAGTGATGTTTTAGTTGCTAAGTCATGTCCGACTCTTTGCAAGCCCACCGAATGTAGTCTGCCAGACTCCTCTGTCCATGGGATTTTCCAGGCAAGAATACTGGAGTGGATTGCTATTTCTAAAGGACAGGTAGGTAAAACCAAAATTCAGAAGCCAGAATCACTGGAAATTCAGAACTAAGCTAAGAACAAGAGAATGCTACTGATATTATTCATCACTCATTCTGAAAATAATAGAAACCACAGTTCAAAGCATCAGACCTACATCTGAGAATGCATCTTACCAGCAACAGCTGTTCTGCCTGTAAATACTAACCCAACAGATAACTTAAGGTTGTAGCTCAATCGGTTTAAAATCCATATGCAATGAAGGAGACCCGGGTTCAGTTCCTGAGTTGGGAAGATCCCCTGGAGAAGCAAATAGCTACCCACTCCAGTATTCTTGCCTGGAGAGTCCCATGGACAGAGGGGCCTGGCGGGCTACAGCCTGTGGTATCACGAGAGTCGGGCATGACTGAGAGACTAAGCACACATAGGACACAATATCCTGAATGTAGACAGATGAGCAAATGCACATATACGTGTGAATACACATGCACAAGAGAGACAGTAGCGCCTTTATTTTTATTAAACTGAAACACAGGTTTTGTTCAGTTTTTGTAATGTTTGCTTTATATAAGCACCCCAGAATGCAATATAAATTTCCTTACATTTAAATCTGCCTGGCAGTATGGATTTTAATAATTTACCATTGAAAAGTTAAGTTACATCATGTTCAAGATGCATCACATTCTTATGAAGAACAGCCTTCTCATCCAATGGGTTTGTAGGTTGGACAGCTAAGAAGACTCCCTTCTGTCCACTGGACATCATATTAGCATTAAATCATGTTTCTCCACCAAGATGTCCTTGTGTATTTGCAATGAAAAAAATCCAAAAATTATGAACTTTCAATCATGCTTTATCTTCTTTGCCATTTTCTCCTTAAACATGCAAAGTCAGATCAATTACGGCTAGTAATATGTGATGCTTAGAGTTTGGTAGCAATTATAATTCTAGGCTTTTGAACATGTGAAATAGTATCTTACATAACTCCACACATACAGAAAATAGAAAGATGCATTCATAAAATAAGGTTGACAGTGTATATTTTACAGATGTTTCCAAAACAAGAAAAATACCAAAGAAATCTTAAAAAAAAAAAAAAAAGCAAACAGAAGGTATTCTCTAGACTTCTTTGAGTTTCCAGATTTATAAATTGAGGATGAACAGGAAAGAAAGTCCACTGAAAGGCCCAGGTTAAAAGCAATACATGTGGAGTAAATGTGATAGTATTTTTCTTTGAGAATGGCTCTTCCCGCAAGCCCTTTGATGGAATGATTATAGTTAAAATCTGTAAATGGCTCATTACTGAATCTTGGGTGATGCTTATGAAAGCCAGTATAAGAAAATTCTTAAGTGATACTCAGCGATTAAATCATAAATTCAAATATTTTGCTGAGCATGCTTAAAGATGATTCAATGAAAGTTTTTATTCATAAATGACAGATGTGAAGCTCAGAGAATAAATTGCTCATAAACAGATAGTTTTCTACAGAGTAAGCAGTTGAGGCCATGACTCAGTACAGAGGTCATGACTCAGTACAGTAACTTAACTACAGAAGAAAGAGTAGTTATGGAAGCAAGGGTACTAATTTCTGGGGGCAGCGTTGAATCACCTCAATTAGATACTACAGTGCGGTGAGAAGTCTGCATTTCACATTAGTGCAGGTAATGCTGTATTCATGTTTAGGGGATTCTGACAGTAGTATGACACTTATCAGAGAATGTTTTCATTATCAAAGAGCAAAAACCAACTCTGACCAAGGAAAGCAACAAAACAGTTTATTGAAGAATATTATCTAGCCGTCAAAATTGGTGCAAGGCCTTAAAAATCAGATTTGGCAAGAAGCAGAAACCAATAGGGACTTCCCTGGTAGCTCAGCTGGTAAAGAATCTGCCTGCAATGCAGAAGACCCCTGTTCGATTCCTGGGTTGGGAAGATCCCCTAGAGAAGGGATAGGCTACCCACTCCAGTATTCATGCGCTTAACTGGTGACTCAGATGGTAAAGAATCGGCCTGCAATACGGGAGACCTGGGTTTGATCCCTGGGTTGGGAAGATCCCCTGGAAGAGGGCATGGCAACTCACTCCTGTATTCTTGCTTGGGAATCCCCATGGACAGAGGAGCCTGGTGGGCTACAGCTTATGGGGTCATAGAGAGTCAGACACAACTGAGTGACTAAGGCACCACATAGCACAGGAACCAATAGAAGTTAGTAAGAAACAACGTTTCTTACTGGTACTCGCCACTGGAACTACGCAGCCAAAGTGAGCCTTAATTCAGGCAACTGGCACCAAACTCTTTCCATCACAGCTGCCAAGTTCACCATGGCTGCATCTGGCCTTTAAGTCATTTACCACTGCTATGAAAAATGCCTCACCTGCCCCTACATCCATCAATCATCTGCTCCAGGGTATTACAGGCTGTCATTAATATGCACATGCCATTGATGCAAGTTCTAACTGAGAGATTAGAAGAAGGAGGTATCTGGTCCCATTACGTGTTATGCTTAGGGTTCTGTTTATCACGTTTCATATACTGGAGAGTTCCAGGCAAGTAGGAAATGTGTTTGAATGCTGCTCAGTTAAAAAGCAACAACAACAAAATAACGAATGGCTGTAAAGTATTTCTATTGTGTTGTTTTCAACCAGTGGTTTATTTTTTTATTATTCACATTTTAATTCTAAGCTATACAGGGGTGGATTTCTTGAAATAGGACAGACAGTTTTCACATTTGGATTTCTGTCCTCTCATTGTGTAGTAAATGAAGTTACTTTCACAAGTACAGTCATGATGTTTACATTTGCTCTTTTGTTCAGTGGGGCCTACTTACTGCTTCTCATAATTGTCATAATAGAGATTCAGAAACAAATAATACATAGGCACATTAAATTGCTTTTATGTACTTTGGGGATGCCATACAAGATAAATTATTGCAGAGAAATCACTCATTCTATGTATCTGTAATGCCTTACAAAAGCCACTTTCTTCACCTTCTACTCATGAATTATGCTTTGTTAAACAACTTGGCATAAAGGGCAAAGATGTTAATTTCACTTAAAAATCACACCAAATGGTGTGAAGACATTAAGAAAGCAACACCTTCTGTATATTAATCAACATGACTTCTAAGAAGAAAGTCTCTTTTTTGAGATGCATGAGTTGGAAATTAAGAAAGGTTTTAAAATATATATTTATTTATTTGGCTGCACTGGGGCTTAATTATGGCATTCAAGATCAGTTACCTGATCAAGGATGGAACGCAGGCCCCTGCAGTGGGAGTGTGGAGTCCTAGCCACTGGACCACCAGAAAAGTCCCCCAAATTAAGAAACTTTAGATAAATTAAAAATTAATCTTAAAAATAATCCAAATAATTTATTAGATAAACTAGAAGATTATTCAAATCAACTATTCAAGTCACCAATGAGAAAATTGAGACTCAAAATTAGATGTTTAATGTACTCACATTGTAAATAAGTTGTCAAAAAAAAAGAGAAAACCATGTTGGTGTTAGTGTGGTATTTCTCTCTTTTTTTCTTTAATGTGTTAGAAGTGTTTTTGAATTATTTTAATCAATCAAAATGTGTCTTTGCCCTTGACAATATTGCAGATTTCAATTTATATTTTCTAGCAACTAAAATAAAATTTCAATTCAAATTCAGTATAATTCTTGTACAATTGGTGAGATAAGAATCTTTATTAACTCTAATTATGGGAAGAGATATGTGTGCTTAGTTGCTCAGTTGTGTTTGACTTTTTGCGACCCCGTGGGCTGTAACCCACCAGGCTCTTTTCTCCATGGGGATTCTCCAGGCAAGAATACTGGAGTGGGTTGTCATGCCCTCATTTAGGGGATCTCCACAAACCAGGAATAAAACCCGGGTCTCCCTGCAGGTGGATTACTTCACCAGCTGAGCCACCAGGGAAGCCCATGGGGAGAGATACTGAGAGAGAAAAGCACCTTGCTCTGGGCCTTGTAATTTTTTTCATTCCCCTTGTAACATTTTTCCCAGTTGAGAAAAAGAATTATGCTGTGATTGATTATTTATACTCAGTTTTTTAAATCACTTATATTTTCATGTCAACCACTTTGTAATTTGTTTAGATCTACATTTCGGTTTGCTCTGATTTTCAAGGATGAACTTTATGGAGTGAGAAAGTGATACATCTAATGTTTTTTACTAGATGAAATAGCTATAATCTTGAGTAAATATTTTTTCCCTAAACACATGTTGAAATACACATATAGACAAATAGAGGAAAACATGCTACACAGTTTAATGTGGTTTCAATAAGCTAATAATTTTACTCAAACTTTTCGATCCCAAATCCTGTCATTTGTTTTCCAAAATGTTTCTGAAGTTTTACTTTATTGTCTAGTTGTATTAAAACCAAAGTTTAAGTCCTCAGTTCAGTACAATTTCATCACTCAGTCATGTCTGACTCTTTGCAACCCCATGGACTGCAGCACGCCAGGCTCCCCTGTCCATCACCAACTCACAGAGCTTACTCAAACTCATGTCTATCGCATCAGTGATGCCATCCAACCATCTCATCCTCTGTCATCCCCTTCTGCTTTCAATATTTCCCAGCATCAGAGTTTTTTCCAAAGAGTTCTTCACATCAAGGGGCTAATGTATTGGAGTTTCAGCTTCAGCATCAGTCTTTTCAGTGAATATTCAGGACGGGTTTCCTGTAGGACTGACTGGTTGTATCTCTTTGCACTCCAGGGCACCCTTAAGAATCTTCTCCAACACCACAGTTCAAAAGCATCAATTCTTTGGTGCTCAGCTTTCTTTATAGTCCAACTCTCACATCCATTCATGACTACTGGAAAAAACATAGCTTTGACTAGATGGACTTTTGTTGGTAAAGTAAGGTCTCTGCTTTTAAATATGCTATCTAGGTTGGTCATAGCTTTTCTTCCAAGGAGCAAGCGTGTTTTAATTTCAAGTCCTCAGCATTTCTTATTTGAAAAGCAAAGTATTTCCCCCTCTGTTCTTCTTGCCACCATCTTTTTTTTTTTTTTTT
>SJYX01013393.1:121503-178145 GCA_006410675.1 Oreotragus oreotragus
TGTGACCCCATAGACGGCAGCCCACCAGGCTCCCCCATCCCTGGGATTCTCCAGGCAAGAACACTGGAGTGGGTTGCCATTTCCTTCTCCAATGCATGAAAGTGAAAAGTGAAAGGGAAGTCACTCAGTCGTGTCTGACCCTCAGCGACCCCATGGACTGCAGCCCACCAGGCTCCTCCATCCATGGGACTTTCCAGGCAAGAGTACTGGAGTAGGGTGCCATTGCCTTCTCCAATACATATATACAGGTATGTGTAATTGACAGTTCATACTTTTTTCAGAATGTAAAAGCCATGAGAGATTAAATACCAAACTTATTATGTGTAGTGTGTGTTTATGTATCTATCTATCTATCTATAAATATATCTTGGATTTGATCTCATTGGTTTATTAAAGATCTTTTTAAATACTTGAAAGTTTAGGGTCAGGAAGCTATAATAGCACATTTTTTAGTAAGTAAGTCCTTTCTTCCCAGAAAAAAACCTATATGGTAATGTAATTATAGCTTAACAACAAAAGTGTTCTCTCTTTTCCAGAAATTATATGATAACTAATATAAATCATTGTCTTTTTTTCCAAAAATTGAACAGAGCTAAATGAATCCCATTATAACTAAGAATTTAATTTTATATAAAATATCACACACATCCTAAAATGCAGGCTGTGTATGACACCCATCATTAGGGTAGACTCATTGCTTTCATGAGATAATGAGAATTACTAAGTAAACAGCAGAGTCTGAGTTACGACTTCTTTTCTTTTTACCTGTATTACAACTGGTAGGTGTCTTTGATTTCCTTACATGTAACACTGAGAAATACTGTTTCATATTTCTAATTCATGTGTGTTATAAAGTTTGGTTTATAGTTTAGATTGTCAGTTAAACCACTGTCTGTGGTTGTGCTGGTGTTGCTTGCATAATAGATAATAATAACTACTGAAAAATTTTAAGCATTATTGGTGATACATNACTGTTTCATATTTCTAATTCATGTGTGTTATAAAGTTTGGTTTATAGTTTAGATTGTCAGTTAAACCACTGTCTGTGGTTGTGCTGGTGTTGCTTGCATAATAGATAATAATAACTACTGAAAAATTTTAAGCATTATTGGTGATACATGGAAATAGCACAAAACCAAATTCAGTTTCTAAACATGATGTCTTTTTGTAATACAACTAGATTCACATTTATGTATTGAATGTAGCTGTTTTCAAGCTATGATGGTAAAATTGAGAAGCAGTGAAAGAAAGTAATATCTGCAAAGTCTAAAGTATTTACTAATGACCATTTACAGAAAATATTTGGAACCCCTTTTCAAAGTTCCTGCCTCACCTAGTAGACTGTGAACACTCTGGAAGCAGGGTATGGGGCTGTTTCATCTTCATTTACACAGAACTCTATCTCAGTGCCTATTGTAATACTCAAATGTGGTAATTCACTGGAAAGGGTTCTATAAATTATAGCCTTTTGTAGTCCTGTTAATGGTTGTAATAATTATTTGAAATTATTGAAACAAAAATCTCTGTCATCAAACATTTCTTTTATGGAAGTGTGAGTTTGCAGAGGTCTTTAGTTCACCTCTTTCACTGGCATGCCCTCGCCGAAGGTTATTTTAATGAATGTTTATTAGCTCTTGGTATTTTTGTTGTTATTGCTGTTTAGTTGCATTGCAGGCAGTACTGTAATGAATGTCTTTGTACGTACATCATTTAGCAAAGGTATAGATGTCCCTGAAGGAAGAGGTTTCCAGAGTGGAATTCTGACTCAAAAATAAAAAATATTTAATTTTGGTAGATGTTACCTATGCTCCTCCATAGGCGGTAGTGTACTTTACAACTCGTCAGTGAAGTGTAAGAATATATATTTCTCTATAGCAATGCCAACAAATGGGATTGTAAGACCTGGAATTTTGTAAATAGGTGAAAAATTGCATCTTTATGTACTTTCAATATACGTTTTTCTTATTATGAATGAAATTGATCACATTTTTGTAGTTGAGGAGATATGAATATTCCTTTTTTTACTAACTGACTCTTTAGGCCCTTTTTTTTACTCTTTTAAACTTATCAGTACTGATATAATAGATGCAATAAATCTTTGTCAGCAATATTACCAATAATTTTTTCACTGTTGCAGTTTATCCTTTGACTTTGTTTATAAGTTTTGCATTATAGAAATGTATTATTTTAATTTGATCATCTTTTGCATTCCTTTAATTGAAACAACACTTTTATTTGATTTGAATTTTTCTGAAATTTGAAATATTGGTGTTCAGAATTAGTGCCAGGATATTAAAAATGCATTCTTCATGTCTTAATATCTACAGTTTATCACATATTTTAGAAAATGTTGCTTATGGAATAAAAAACATGGTGTAAAAGTAGAATTGTTTGCTTTAGAGATCAAAAGCTATAATTTAGAATGTGTATGATATCATATTTTGATCACTAGCTATTGACTGTATTGCATATATGTCTCATATTTACCAATAGAATACATTAGGGTACAGGTTGTAGTTGAAAATATACTGACTCTTTCTGGTATATTCTAGGAATATTTAAATATGTGCAACTGTTAGAATTTAACTAAGGACACTTATTGGAAATAATGTTTGTTACTATACAAACACTGACAGTGAGCTTCATGTATTTCAAGTGATAATTGCTGTGATTAGCTAGGTGTCCTGCTCCATAAATACATTAAAAAATATGTATTATACATGTAATATGAAAATTTTCACTTCAAAAATAGTAAAGATGACTTCTTTAACTGGCCAAAAATTCTTATATGAGAGATAAAAGATGCTATGTTTACTTCAGTATATCTTTTAGTGTATATTATCTATATTGTATTATCTGGTAGTTAAAAATAATAGAATAAAACATATGATAGAATAGAATCAAATCAAATTAAAGGTAAGACCAAAAACTGTTCCTCTGTATTAACATGTTTTAGGCTAAGATATCTAGTCTATTAACAATACAGCATTAGGATTTGGGCCTTATTACATTAAACATATCTTTGATAATAAAAGTTAATGAGAGTAAACTTTTTCAGGATGAACAAATGTATTACATTCCCCATATTCACTTCTCTTCATTTTATAGTGTATGTTCTTATGACTGTTAGGATTTTTTTCCATATTAAAAACTGTATCATGTAGAAACTATTGCTTGGTTCTATAAAGAATTTAGTTACTAAAATCCTACCTCTAACTCCCCTCTTTTCCCATGTCCTTTGTGTGTGAGTCAGTGGTAAGGAATCCACCAGCCAATGCAGGAGACAAAAATTTGATCCCTGGGTCAGGAAGATCTCCTGGAGAAGCAAATGGCAATCTACTCCAGCATTTTTGCCTGGGAAATCCCATGGACAGAGGTGCCTGGTGGGCTACAGTCCATGGGGTTGCAAAAACGTCGGACACAACTTAGTGACTAAACAATGGCAATGTGTGTGAGTAAAGTGTAGACTCTAGGCAATTATTCTAAACTTTATTAAAACAAAACAAAAATAACCACAGCAAGCATATAGAAAGTAAGAAAAGAATTCTGGTGGCATAAAGGAATTAAATCATCTTGTCAAATTCCTCAAATAATGGAAACCAACGATGCTTGAAACAGTTAAGTGATCTCTTCATGGGAAAGGGGATTAGTTATGGCAGTGCCAAAGAACAAATTGTAAGCTATCTAATTCTTAATGAAAATCAGTTTCTAGTATATAGTGCATGAAATTCCCCTCTCATCACCATTACTTCCATTATTCTCTATTTTTTCTGTCTTTAAAAAGAGAGCCTTCAAATCTCTTTTAATATGAAGTACTGTAACTTCAAATTAAATAAATGATTTTGAGATTCAAGAGAGAATAAATCATGTAAAAGGGAATGGGAAGGTTCAGGTTTTATAGAAAAAGAGAGATAACTTTAATGTCATCATGAACTCTGAATTAAAAATTAAACAGACAGTAAGAAAAGCTTCTGATTGTCATCTTATTGTCAAGATGATGATTTTATAAAAGTTTTTTTTTTTACCATAACTTCTCTGAAATGGAAAACTTCTTGTATGAAAACATGACATTTTAATTTTGTACAAGTGACAATGTGATGACATGATGTCATGTGAAATTAACTCATGGTGTGCAGGTGCATATGGATATAGAAATTTCTCAGTAATCATCCTGGAAATTTAACTATTTAGGTCCAGTCATAAAAGAAATGGGGTACACAAAAGAGAAATTTGATTTGGCATATACTTCATTTAATTTGTAGTGATATAGAACCTGATATTTTTTTTTAAAGAAATCAGATTTCACTGTTTCACTTTAGTTTTAGAGAAAAGTGACAATATGTTTGAACTATCTAAAAATGTTGAAATTAATAACATTAACACTCATTACATATAGTGTTTCTTAGTGTTATATTGGAAAATTTTTAAAGATCATCAGTATAAAGAGGTACTATGGGCACAATCTATGAATTTGTTCACCACGTATACTTGGTATTACTATACAAACATAACCACCTGTATGTTAATATGTGTGTGTTTGAAATTAATAACATTAACACTCATTACATATAGTGTTTCTTAGTGTTATATTGGAAAATTTTTAAAGATCATCAGTATAAAGAGGTACTATGGGCACAATCTATGAATTTGTTCACCACGTATACTTGGTATTACTATACAAACATAACCACCTGTATGTTAATATGTGTGTGTTTGTTCTTGAGTGTATCAGTGGGCTAAACTGAAAGTGACTTGAACCCTCGGGGGCATTTGGCAATGTACAGATACATTTTTCACCTATGCTACAATGTCTGTTAGTTTAAGATGGCATAATCATTATGGCCACAGTACTGAAAGAGTTCAGGAAAATGTCTTAATGTGCTTTCAACTCAGAATAAAATATGAAAATGAATATAATTGTCTATATTAGTCTTTATATCAATACAATTGCAAATAGAATTTATCATTTTAATTGAAAAAAGAAAAAGGCCCACAAAGGCAAAATGGCCAAGGGTCTCTGAAAGTTATAATGCTGCTGCTGCTGCTGCTGCTAAGCCACTTCACTCGTGCCTGACTCTGTGCAACCCCATAAACGGCAGCCCACCAGTCTCCACCTTCCCTGGGATGCTCCAGGCAAAAACACTGGAGTGGGTTGCCATTTCCTTCTCCAATGCATGAAAGTGAAGTCGCTCAGTCGCTTCCGACTCTTGGCCACCCCATGGACTGCAGCCTACCAGGCTCCTCCGCCCATGGGATATTCCGGGCAAGAGTACTGGAGTGGACTGCCATTGCCTTCTCCAGAAGTTATAATGAAGACTTGATTTTTATGATGGAAGGGTCTTTACCAAGCCTTCCTTCCTTGCTCATAGATTGCTGTCTTCACATTCACATGGTGTTCTCACTATATGAGTATCTGTGTCCAGATTTCCTTTTTTCTTTAGAACATTAGTCCTCTATAAAGACTCTGTCTCAAATAATGTACTGGGATTAGAATATCAACATATGGATTTTATCGGTTTAAAATTCAATAGACTGAAATCAATATATTTTTGTGTAATTATTAGGATTTTATACTTTATAGAAATACAGCATCTATTATTTCTTTGAATTTTCTTCTCCCTCATTTATTGTTTCATTCTGAAACTTCTATTTGATATGATTTTTCTGAGATTCACTTTCAGGATTCTAATACTTTCTTCAACTAAGTTGAATCAGTTCAATTCAGTTCAGTTGCTCAGTCATGTCTGACTCTTTGCAACCCCATGAATTGCAGCGCGCCAGGCCTCCCTGTCCACCACCAATTCCCGGAGTTCACTCAAACTCACGTCCATCAAGTTGGTGATGCCATCCAGCCATCTCATCCTCTGTCATCCCCTTCTTCTACTGCCCTCAATCCCTCCCAGCATCAGAGTCTTTTCCAATGAGTCAACTCTTCTCATGAGGTGGCCAAAGTACTGGAGTTTCAGCTTTAGCATCATTCCTTCCAAAGAACACCCAGGACTGATCTCCTTTAAAATGGACTGGTTGGATCTCTTTGCAGTCCAAGGGACTCTCAAGAGTCTTCTCCATACCACAGTTTAAAAGCACCAATTCTTTGGCATTCAGTTTTCTTCACAGTCCAACTCTCACATCCATACATGATTATAGGAAAAACCATAGCCTTGACTAGACGGACCTTTGTTGGCAAACTGATGTCTCTGCTTTTGAATATGCTATCTAAGTTAGTCATAACTTTACTTTCAAGGAGTGTCTTTTAATTTCATGGCTGTAATCACCATCTGCAGTGATTTTGGAGCCCCCCAAAATAAAGTCTGACACTGTTTCCACTGTTTCCCCATCTATTTGCCATGAAGTTAACGGACCAGATGCCATGATCTTAGTTTTCTGAATGTTGAGTTTAAGCCAACTTTTTCAGACTCCTCTTTCACTTTCATCAAGAAGCTTTTTAGTTTCTCTTCACTTTCTGCTTAAGGGTGGTGTCATCTCCATATCTGAGGTTATTGATGTTGAGTATTAATATGTTTTTTTTTAATTTAAATTGTGGCTCAGATGGTAGAGAATCTGCCTGCAATGCAGGAGATCCAGGTTCAGTCTCTGGATTGGGAAGAGCCCCTGGAGAAGGGAACGGAAACTCACTTTAACATTCTTTCCTGGAGAATTCCATGGATTTTTGGAGCCCCCCAAAATAAAGTCTGACACTGTTTCCACTGTTTCCCCATCTATTTGCCATGAAGTTAACGGACCAGATGCCATGATCTTAGTTTTCTGAATGTTGAGTTTAAGCCAACTTTTTCAGACTCCTCTTTCACTTTCATCAAGAAGCTTTTTAGTTTCTCTTCACTTTCTGCTTAAGGGTGGTGTCATCTCCATATCTGAGGTTATTGATGTTGAGTATTAATATGTTTTTTTTTAATTTAAATTGTGGCTCAGATGGTAGAGAATCTGCCTGCAATGCAGGAGATCCAGGTTCAGTCTCTGGATTGGGAAGAGCCCCTGGAGAAGGGAACGGAAACTCACTTTAACATTCTTTCCTGGAGAATTCCATGGACAGAGGAGCCTGGCAGGCTGCAGTCCCTGGGGTTGCAAAGAGTCGAACATGACTGAGCAACAACCACTTGACTTAAATATGAATATTAGCTTGAACACATTTTAAAATTTTTGCTTAAGACTGATTCCTTTTCTCCTTCTTATATATACCTTGTCTTTTCATTTTGACCAGTTTCTTCTCTTAAATATTTAAGTATTGCAAACCAACTGTTTAAAAATCTTGATCAAATTGTGTTATTCATTTCTGCTTGGTTAATTTGCATATTTCTTTTGTCTATCCACTGGCATGGAAATTTGATCCTGGTATGCCTTAAAAAATTTTATATTCACTTGTCTTCAATAGTATGTGATAAGTGGGAATGAGGATTTTGATGGAATTCCTCTAAAACATAGCTTGAGGGACTCTGTATCCATAGAGAGTCATTTGTTTTTTTGTTTGCTGACAACCCATTGGTTTCATAAATCTTAATATGTTTTATTTTTGTTTTTAATTTGTTTTCTTTTTGTTAAGTAAAGTATAATTGGTTTATAACATCATGTTAATTTCAGGTTTACAGAAGTGATTCAGTTAAATATATATTAAATTGTAATTTTTAACTATTGATTCATATCCATACTTTTTTAATGAAAACAACAATGAAAGAACACTAGCAGCATAAAAATAAATCTTGTACAGACAGGGAGGCCTGGTGTGCTGTGCTTCATGGGGTTGCAAAGAGTCAGACAAGACTGAGCAACTGAACTGAACTGATACCTTTCTGCTAGTCTGCTAGTTTGAATTTAAGTTTATCACAGGGATTGTTATATTTCTACCAAGCACTATTAACCAACCACAAGCTTCCTTGCTATTTTTTTTTAAGCAAGTGGATAGATAGTACAATTTTCATTTCATGGAGTTTGTTTTCAAGTAGTCTTGCTTTGTTCAGACATCTCCTTTCTAATTTTATACCTTGATGGGACTGAAAGTCATAGTTTCTAATCTTCAGGATATGGAAAATTTAATCTTGGTGCTCATGGCCTGTATCCAGTTTAATTTCCCCCAAAGTCATCTGACTATCTGCCAGTTGGAAATGACTTTCCTGGTGAATATCTCTTCCTTTCTTTCTCCAGTAAATTACCTTTCAATGAATTACCATTTAGTGAATTACAGTGAATGTTTCTATCATATTGCACTTTACATTTACAATTGTTTATAGGAAGAGATGTCTTTATTAACTTTGTCTGATATTTTTATGGTCATATCTTACTGCAGGTTTTTCTTTACACAAAACAAGCTTTGAATTAGATAATTTTGTTAATATATTTTCTATATATATAATAGTATTCTTTTACTATGATTCAATATTTTCATGCAGAGGTAGAAATGAAAATCTAAATATTCTCCAAAATATGAAAAAATAGATATATATATTCTGAAAAATGTATTGTACTTCATAATTAACTATGGACTGTTTTGTTCTAACACATACTGACCCTAAGAAAATGAATCATTTTCAACATAGGTATTATTCAGGAAATCTGTTCCATAATTTTATTGATATTTTTAATCCAGTGAACATTTAATTGCATCAGACTTCACATAACAAAACCATTTAGTTGGAAGTTAAGCCTAGAGGGTCTTCAAATACATCCAGTTTTTACTTTTTCTAAATTTCATAAAGAAAATACCAGGCATTTGTTACAAGAATCACAGAGTGAAATATCATCAATTTTTTTTCCTCTAGGATTATTTGTTTCCTTTATAGAGCTTATTTGTCACTATATTTATAGACATTAGAAAGGTATACAGTATGCAGTCCTATTCTACAGTAAAAGAGAAAATAATATAAAATATAAATCATTAAAATATACTAACTTATCATCGTCTTCTCTTTGGTTTTCATTATTTATAACCATAGCTTTATTTTAGTTTAATTTTTTTAATGTTTAGTGGAGAATAGTTGATTTGCAATATTGTGTTAGTTTCAGGTGTACAGCAAAATGAATCAGTTATACATACTCTTTTATAAATTCTTTTCTCTTAAAGGCTATTAGAGTATTAGAGATCCCTGTGCTGTATGCTGCTGCTGCTGCTAAGCNCTAACTTATCATCGTCTTCTCTTTGGTTTTCATTATTTATAACCATAGCTTTATTTTAGTTTAATTTTTTTAATGTTTAGTGGAGAATAGTTGATTTGCAATATTGTGTTAGTTTCAGGTGTACAGCAAAATGAATCAGTTATACATACTCTTTTATAAATTCTTTTCTCTTAAAGGCTATTAGAGTATTAGAGATCCCTGTGCTGTATGCTGCTGCTGCTGCTAAGTCGCTTCAGTCGTGTCCGATTCTGTGCAACCCCATAGACGGCAGCCCACCAGGCTCCCCTGTCCCTGGGATTCTCCAGGCAAGAACACTGGAGTGGGTTGCCATTTCCTTCTCCAATGTATGAAAGTGAAAAGTGAAAGTAAAGTCGCTCAGTCGTGTCTGACTCTTTGCGACCACATGGACTGCAGCCTACCAGGCTCCTCCACCCATGGGATTTTCTAGGCAAGATTACTAGAGTGGGGTGCCATTGCCTTCTCCACTCTGTGCTGTATAGTAGGTCCTTATTGTCTAATTTATGTATTACCAGCTGAGCTATGAGGGCAGCCCCAGTTTATGTATAGTAGTGTGTATATGTTAATCCCAATCTTCAAATTTATCCCCTTACTTACCACTAGTAACCATAACTTTATTTTCTACATCTGTGACTCTGTTTTGTTAAATTCATGGGTACCCTTTTTTCCATATACAAGCAATATCATATGATATTTGTCAGCTGAGTGTATTTTGACAAAGGCTTAAGACTAGGTCATATTCATTCAAAATTTATCAAATACCTCCTCAGTTTTGGTCACTGTGCTAGGCATTGTTTATATAGTGGTGAATGACACAGGTATTTTGAGAGACATTGACATTAAGGAAACATTCATACAAATAAATATTCATCTATAAAGTGCGATGAGGATTATTAAAGAATGTTGTACTTGGGTGTAGTGTTAAACCTAGATTGGGGGTGAGGAAAGAACTCTCTAAGGAAGAACAGGCCAGTATCTAAAAATAAAGCAGGACTAATTCCACCAAATTGACCATCACATATGCTTATATGTGACTTTTGAGCTTGGGGCAATGTCCATGGTGAAGGATAAAGCTCTTGAGGTTTGAAGCAATCTGTATGCAATGCAACCCACTCCAGTACTTTTGCCTGGAAAGTCCCATGGGCAGAGGAGCCTGGTAGGCTGCAGTCCATGGGGTCGAGAAGAGTCGGACACGACTGAGCAACTTCACTTTCACTTTTCAGTTTCATGCATTGGAGAAGGAAATGGCAACCCACTCCAGTGTTCTTTCCTGGAGAATCCCGGGGACGGGGGAGCCTGGTAGGCTGCCATCTATGGGGTTGCACAGAGTCAGACACGACTGAAGCGACTTAGCAGCAGCAGCAGCATGTTTGACTGCGTTCTTCTTCCAAGAAAGACTGGGTAACTCCAATTTAGGGAATGAGCAGTAGAGAGATGAGATTAGACACAAGAAGACATAGATATTACAGTGTCTCTGGGGTAAATAACTGTGGACTTCATATTTAGAGAAATGTGAAGACATTTTTGATTTTAAGAAGAAAAGGATGTGGTATCAGTGTATTTGACATTTATTGCTAAGCAATCACTCTTTTGGGCTTCCCTTGTGGCTCAGCTGGTAAAGAATCCACTTGCAAGCTGGGAGACCTGGTTCGATCCCTGGGATGGGAAGATCCCTTGGAGAAGGGAAAGGCTACCCACTCCAGTATTCTGGCCTGGATAATCCCATGGACAGAGGAGCCTGGCAGTCTATAGTCCATGTGGTTGCAAAGAATCGGACAGGACTGAACAACTAACACACTCACAATCACTCTTCTTTATGAGTAACAGAATCTCAGGGAAGACTTTCAGAACAATCAAAAGTATGTTAGTTTCTGTAAAGCAGCTAATGCATTATAAAAAAGAGGATAATAGTTGGCTTATTTCCTGTTCCATAATGATTTAAAGGATCTTATACTTATGAGCCGTATAATGTGTTATTGGCTCAAGGCAACAATTGAGACATACTTGTAACATATATATAAGTAACAGGAAACAGGGGAGGGAACATTGGATAGGTAGCCTTGAGTTTTACACTATATTATCTTTTGACCTGAGTAAATCCAGACTTTCAGAACAAGGCTTTATTATGCACATCAAAGAAGTGAATGAATAAGATGATTACAAGAATCCTGTTTCACTTTGAAAGTTACTGTTTCAACGTAAATTCAACTGTTAAGAGAAATTAACAGCATGTTGTATACTGTGCTAGATGTGGAGATTATACTAATGAAATATACAATCTCCATAATTAATGAAGGCAAGAAGAGGAGGGGTTTTGAGAGCAAGTGGTAGCATCACAGTGCTAGTGATGCTATAGCAGCGCTAAACATAGGGGATGATGGTTCTAGGGGAGGAGAAATATATTTGACTCATATCAATTTAGAGAAGGCTCCTCAGAAGAGTGAGCTTGAACTAATCTGTTAGTAGCAGTAGAAAATGAGACAGGTGAAATACATTGGTTAAGAGAGACCTGCTCTGGAATGGCAGGAAGGCCATATCAAAAGAATCTAAGTAATAATTAATAACATATAAGTGCAGCAGCTGGAGCACAGATCACATGCTGAAAAGTGGGACTGGGGATGAAGCTAGACAGTATGATAGGCCACCTAGGACCAGTCTTTGTATGAGACTCAAAGGAGAATATAGTTTACCTCCAGGTGTTTGGGAATGAATTGAAGGAATTTCAAATGTGAAGTGACATGAGACATAAAGAACAAGTTCAAAGGCAGAGAGGACATTGCACAAATGTGCAGTGCACCATTGCACAAATCTAGACTTGAACTTGTCAATTTCAAAAGATTGAAGGGAGTAAATAGACTAAAACTTTTAAAAAATTTTATAATTTGGAATTGACAAGATTTTGGGTCCATTGAGGGTGAGAAAGGGCCATTTGGAGATGTTGAGCAGGCTTCTTAAATTGTGGAGGGATTCTAGAGAGGGCCTTCCCAGGGGGTGCTAGTGGTAAAGAGCATGCTTGTCAATGCAGGAGGCATTAGAGACACAGGTTTGATCCCTCAGCTGGGAAGACCCCTGGAGAAGGGCATGGAAAGCCACTCCAGTATTCTTCCTCAGAGAATCCCATGGTCAGAGGAGACTGGTGGGCTATAGTCCATAGGGCTGCAAAGAGTCGGACATGACTGCAGCGACTTCACATGTATGCTAGCGAGTAAAGGAGGAGAAATGTATCTGGAAGTGAGGGGATGGAGCTAGGTTTGGAGAGTCTAACCTGGGAGCTTTGTGGCCATGCAGGTGGGAAATTATGGAGAGATGCAGAGCTGGGGGAAGGATGTAGGCTATTGGTGATTGAAGCCATGCATAGAAATTTAGAGAAATGTACATCGACTCCTGGCTCAGAATATAAATCTGTAGTGCAAAAAAGTTATAATGGAAAAGAGAAAACTAAGTCTGCATAAAGAGTTGGCAAATAAAATTCAACAAAGGACTTAATAGAATAGAAATGGAATCAGAGTCGATAAATAAGGAGAAAATCTCAAGGAGCAAGTGATCAACAAAATTTGAAGCGTGAGTGAGAATACAATAGCACTGTATTGTATATTTAAAAGATTGTTAAGAGGATAGAGTTTATGTTGTGTTCTTGTCACAAATAACAACAAGAGAGGGCAGGAGAAAACTTTTAGAGGTGATGTTTATGTAGTTTATGACATAGATTGTGTGATAGTTATATATTCATCACCAAACTCATCCAGCTGTATACATGTATAAATATATATAGTGTTGTGTGTTTAATTATACCTCAGTAAAGTGGCTTTAAAAAGAAAATTATAACAATGAAATATTTTTAAATTGGGACTTATATTTTCTACAGCTATTTGTTTTACCCAGGAAGCTATATTCTCTGAAAAGTGGAAGAGAAACTGAAAGTGACTCAGTCATGTCCCACTGTTTGCAACCCCATCAACTGTAGCCTGTCAGGCTCCTCTGTCCATGGATTCTCCAGGCAAGTATACTGAAGTGGGTAGCTGTTCCCTTCTGCAGGGGATCTTCCCAACCCAGGGAGGGAAACCAGGTCTCACACACTGCAGGTAGATTCTTTGCCACCTGAGCCACCATTTTCTCTGAAGAACCTTACTATTTACAAGAGTTTGACTCATGTTCAAGAGGACTGAATAGTTATAGAGGAGGCTGTAATTGAATATGAATCTGTGGAGTCTTTGAGGGGTTTCCTTGGTGGCTCAGTTGGTAAATATCTGCCTGTAATGAAGGAGACCTGGATTTGATCCCTGGGTCAAAAAGATCCCCTGGAGAAGGAAATGGCAACCCACACTCCAGTATTCTTGCCTGAAAAATGCTATGGACAGAGGAGCCTAGCAGGCTCTAGTCCATGGGGTAACAAAGAGTCAAACATGACTGAGCAACTCACACTTTTTAACACTATGGCATCTTTGCTTATTTGTAATGGAACTATTCATCTTCCTCAGCCCTTCTAATTGTTGCCTGCTGTGGCTGCATCTAAAAATTTAGGTGTTCCTCTATATGCTGCTCATCCTGAACTGTTCTCATCTGCCTAGTGATGGACACAGTGTTTGTGTTGGTTAGTAATATCCTGCTGGCTGGTGAAGGAAACTATATGAAACTAGTTTAATAATGGGAAGTGATTTACTAACTTCATACCTGAGGAGTAGAACAGACTCCAGGCGAGTAAACAATCAGTGATACAAATGGTGTGATTAGGATCCTAGCCAATTGCCTACAGTTGCAAACTCAGAAAGCATGTGAAGCCCAAGTCCCAGCATTTGTAGGCAACAGTTCAATCTGTTTCTATGTTCTGTTATTAAAAAAATAGAAATAAAAAAAGAGATTTCTTTACTTGCAGCTAGATGGTTTCAAGTGCCCACATATTTTTCAAATCCACATTTAAAGGTCTGTCCTTTAAAAACTCCCATGTATAGATACTAGTTTCTCAAACAATGAGAGTCTTCTTGTTCAAAAACAAAAACAAAAACAAAAACAAAACTCATTGGTTAACAAACAAAATATATATAAAAATATAAAATAAGATAGTAATTTTATGGTAAAGGCATACTTTCTTTGAATCTTATTGGACTGCTGTTCAAGCACATGCTGAATTAATGATAGTCAACCTGTGTTGAATACCTGAAGTCTAGATTTCTGATTTAACCATGGGGAAGATTGGATTATCATTACATGTTTAGACCAGAGCTGTCTAGTAGAACTTTCTGTAATTATAGTCCTGTTTTATATCTGCACTGCCATTTTGGAAGCTACTGCTGCTGTTGCTAAGTTGCTTCATTTGTGTCCGACTCTGTGCGACCCCATAGAGGGCAGCCCACCAGGCTCCCCCATCCCCGGGATTCTCCAGGCAAGAACACTGGAGTGGGTTGTCATTTCCTTTTCCAGTTCGTGAAAGGAAAAGTGAAAGTGAAGTTGCTCAGTCAAGTCCCACTCTTCGCAACCCGATGAACTGCAGTCTACCAGGCTCCTCCGTCCATGGGATTTTCCAGGCAAGAATACTGTGGTGGGTTGCCATTGCCTTCTCCATTGGAAGCTACTCAGTTCAGTTCAGTTCAGTCGCTCAGTTATGTCCAACTCTTTGCGACTCCATAAATAGCAGCACACCAGGCCTCCCTGTCCATCACCAACTCCCGGAGAAGTTGGAAGCTGCTGCTGCTGCTGCTGCTGCTGCTGCTAAGTTGCTCCAGTCATGTCCGACTCTATGCGACCCCAGAGAAGCCAGCCCACCAGGCTCCCCCATCCCTGGGATTTTCCAGACAAGAACACTGGAGTGGGTTGCCATTTCCTTCTCCAGTGCATGAAAGTGAAAAGTGAAAGTGACGTCGCTCAGTCGTGTCCGACTCTTAGTTGGAAGCTACTAGCCACCAAAAAAGTTTGTTTCAGAAAAAAAAAAAAGCAGCCAACTAGCTTCCTTTTAATTGACATTTGAGTATTTGAGTTTTGGCTATTGCAATTAATGTTCTGAATGTTTGTTTTATTAATTTAAATAGCTACTTGTAGTTTTTGGCTCCAATATTGGATGGACAGATAGAATAATAGGTAGGCAATCTAGTGTCATGTGCATAATATATACAAATGTACGAGTCTGTGATTTTGGAGAAGACTTTTGAGAGCCCCTCGAACTGCAAGGAGATCAAACCAGTTGATTCTAAAGGAAAACAACCCTGAATATTCGTTGGAAGGACTGATGCTAAAACTGAAGCTCCAATACTTTGGCAGAGGATGAGATGATTGGATGATATCACCAACTCAATGGACATGAGTTTGAGCAAGCTCCGGGAGATGGTGAAAGAAGGCCTGGAATTCTGCAGTCCATGGGGTCACAAAGAGTCAGACATGACTGAATGACTGAACAACAGTGAGTCTGTGAAGGTCACATAAAATTATAGGTAGACAGAATGACGTTAAACACTGTGGATCTAAAAGTTTGACTCTAATATGTAAAGAAGGTTATGAAAACTGGGAGGATTGAGCCTAACTCTCTTTCCCTTTGTTTATAGCATCATAATAATTTGTTATTGTTCACATTATTTGTATGTGTGGAGGTGTGAGGTGGGTGTTGCACTCAAAGGCATGATTTAGTAAGTCACCTTCTAGTCTGCAACAGAATATGACTAACTTCAGCATTAAAGTAACTTTCCAGATGGATATTGGCTAGATGATGGAATTGACAGAGGCCAGTGAATCAGTGTTGGAATAAAGCAGGAACCAAGAGAGGCTGAGTAGCTGTAAATGAAGCCAGGTTGATACCCCAGAAATGATTAAGTCAAAAGATTGCCAGTGACACTTCTGCCACTGATAACATAGCCACAAATAGTAGTAAATCTTTCCTTTGGTCTTTGTGTCAACTGGTCACATTTCAAAGCTCCAGACAAGAAAGCATAAGTTGCTTCAGCCTAAGTCAGTTGTCAGTGGTCTACCTGCCCAAGTGGGGAAGATGCAGAGTCTCGTTCCTGAACTTTCCATAATTGAGGACACATTATCTTCTACCAAGATATAAAGTCTTCTACTTCTATAAAGTCTTATAACGGGATATCAATTCTTGCACAATAAGATGGGGTTCCCTAAAAGATACACTGACACATACCCAGCATATAGTTTAATATAATTCTTAACTGTGTGGGAAAGTTTCATATATTTGACTTTTGTTTTACTTCAGTATATTATTTTACCTAGTATGTCACCAAGCTATATCAAATATCATTCATCTTATTTTAAAATAGGGCTCAGAAAAATTGCAGGCCACTCTTTCTTCTTTTGAATTTACTTCAATATCCAACTTTGTGTATGTATGTTGTATTAATGCATATGTGTGTGTGTAAAGCTAAAAATAGTGGTTCATAAACTTGTTCTGGAACATCATGTATGCTCAGTAATTGCTTGTTCAGTTCATTAGCTCCTTTGCATGCATGGGTTCCTTCTATTGTTATTTCAAAATTATGAGAACTATTAAATACATCTGTAGTATTCAAGGCAATATAAACTACTTTTAATTAAAGTAAGAGGATGCTAAGCAGAGAGGAAGTTCTGTAAGAGAGACATATATATTTCACTTGAAATTACATTTCCCTCCTAAACATGACTTATGTTATGGCCTTATGCTTTCTTCCTTCTCCACGCATTGCTGCTGCTGTTCTTTGAACCCTGTTATTATTATTCCATTGAATTTAATTGACTATGAACATTTTTCAGTTTTATTACTATTTTTATAAACACTGAGATGAGGAATGGTAAAATAATATCTAATTACACATCAATTATCAGCACCAATAACACTAAGTAAATATTTATGTTTGGGGGTGGAGCATCAGTACAGTGCAGCTGTGGGGGACTAAAGACTCTCTCTAGAGAGCTGTTAATTTGCATAGAAGTTATTTCTATTCTGCATTTTGCAGCTGCTTTTCTCTTAGTGTCTGTAAAAAATGTGACAATAACAAGAATGAAGATAAATAAGATGGTACATTTGGGTTAATACATTACATCAATTATCAGCACCAATAACACTAAGTAAATATTTATGTTTGGGGGTGGAGCATCAGTACAGTGCAGCTGTGGGGGACTAAAGACTCTCTCTAGAGAGCTGTTAATTTGCATAGAAGTTATTTCTATTCTGCATTTTGCAGCTGCTTTTCTCTTAGTGTCTGTAAAAAATGTGACAATAACAAGAATGAAGATAAATAAGATGTTACATTTGGGTTAATACATTAAAAACAAAGCTTTTGATTGGATATATATTACCAGGAGACAAATATTCACAAAGTAGATACCTTAAGTTTTCAGCCTTCTTTGAATGTCAGAATTACATGGGAAGTTTTTAAAGTTCCTCAAGTCCAGCCTGTGCATCCAATTGAATAAGTCAGGAAATCTAAAAATAGAACTCTGATATCCATTTGCCAAGCTACCAAAATGATCCTAAATTAAGTGTCTTTTGGAGCCACTTGTCTTTAGGTTCATTTTACCAGTGATACATGAGGACACCTTGAGTAAAATGACAAGAATCTTTGTGTTAGAAATGGCTACTTTGTTTTAATAATAGATATCTGTGAAATAATGATCATTTTAATGTAACATATATGTGCTTAACCTCATAGTCTTGAATAACTCCTCTTGTAAAATATATTGATAAATGAGATCAAGTATTTTTTCTCTATGTACACGTTTTTTTTTTTTGTACTGATATATACAATACATGCAGATAGGGAAAAAAAGCAAATGGTATAAAAAGTTATCACAAAATTGATATTACTCTTTTCCCCTTTCATTTCCTTCTCGCAGCTTTTCTTACAGATTAAAAAAAAAAACCTGTGATATTTTAGTCCTTTTATTTTAACATGACTAGACTTTAGCTTGATTTCCTGCTGTAGAATATGAGGGTCTACTTGTTTAACCACCCTACCTCCTGTTCCCCTTTTCCCATACTTTTTCATTAATCATATTGTTCCTCCCTAAGTTGTCTTTTTAAAATATGTAAAATACTGACGATTATTCCTACTCTTGCTAACTTTAGATAGGCTATAATTGCTTTCTACCTTTTAGAGTGACGATACAGAAAACCCTACCATTGTCTTCAGAACACTGAGACAGATGATGAGAGTTTGCGCCAATTTCATCACTATCTCTCTTGTTAGTTGTCTCAGACATCTTAATTTTTTTCCTAAAAAAAAATTATACCTAATTTTTCAAAAAATGTGCACTTTTTTTTTTAGAGAGAAGAATGGCTGGCTGTTGAGAGTTCTGCTTGGAGACATGTACTTTTTCTATAATTTATCCACTTACTTTTATGTTTTAGAATTAAATCTCATCCCCAGTCTCCATTATACTTGGCATTTTTGACTCCTAACCTTTTGAGGAAATAATGCAAGACATGGCAAAATCCTGCATGCCTATTCCCTTCCACACATGTTTAAGGATATAGTTTCCTTTGTCCTTCTATTTTACTCATCATTGTTTAATTCATAATTTGTCTTTGAGGAGCTTACTGAAATATCTTTTCTGTTGGGAGCAAAACTTACCATCTTTAATTTGTGAAAAATTTCAAATTTTTAAATACTTCTTATAGTTTAATGAGACTCCCAGAAGAAGAAATAAAAACATTTTATCTCAAACCCCATCTTAAGAAGAAATATTTTAGGAAACCTCACATAAAGGAAAGTATGTGTTGCTTGTGCTGTCATGTTCCTTGAAAATGATAGGTGATTTGCAGACTTTACATGTGCTAAATATTGGGGCAATACAGATGTGCTAAAGATACATATAATACCAGCATTGTTATCAAAACCAACTAAATAGTCACCAGTTTTAACATATTGAGTTCATTGATCTTCATTATGTTAGATCTTAGACCAGAGGAAAAAAACCCTGGGATAGTAATGGAGTAATGAAGATATTGACCTACATTTTGACATCAGCAAATAGTTGTGTTCACTAATGCTATGTGATGACTCTATATTCTCCCCATTTTAGTGACTTTTAATAATAACTTATCATTTCATGTATATATTATAATGTATTTATCTGAGCATCCAAATTATGTAATTAACACCTGTGCTTAAAGAANGACCTACATTTTGACATCAGCAAATAGTTGTGTTCACTAATGCTATGTGATGACTCTATATTCTCCCCATTTTAGTGACTTTTAATAATAACTTATCATTTCATGTATATATTATAATGTATTTATCTGAGCATCCAAATTATGTAATTAACACCTGTGCTTAAAGAATTGGCAGAAATCAAGCTTTAGAAGATACCAAAACTTATCTGTTGGTTTCGGAATGAGTGTAAATTGATTCTCAATGTCTGATACAGTTTATACTCGATTCTGATAAAAGGATGGAGACTAATTTAATGATGATTAGAGATTTCTTCTAAAGTTGCTTTAAGATATAACTTATGATCAAGAATTGGACTTTATTTATTCATGTAAGCAGAGACTCTTTTTGTTTATGCCCTTCCTCCCATGCCAATTACAAACAAAGGTGCTATATGGCCAGCATTGATATCAAAGAGAGATAAGTAACTTCTTTATCAAGATTGTTTTAACAAATTAAGAGCCTGTGTCTTCCCATAGAAATTTTGGAATAATCTTGTTTACGTCTATAAAATATCTTTCTGAAATTTTTATAGACAATGTATTCAACTTACAGAAGGATTTGGGAAGAATTGACATTTTACTATGTTAAGCATTCCAATTCATGAACATGATATCTTCATTTATGTTGTCTTTGGCATTTTGCAATTTTCATCATATGATACAGAAAACACCTTGTGCACATTTTATTATTATGCAATGTGTTCAATTTGGGATTTTCTTTGGAAAATCTATGGAGTGATTATAAATGATATTGTGTTTTAATTCTAATTTCTGCATATTCATTGTTACAGCTGATTTGTGTTTGTTCATCTTCTATCTTGCAAACTTGCTAAACTCACTTATTCTAGAGCTTTCTTTTTATTCCATTTGCTTATTTTGTAGGTTTTTCTGCATAAATAATGATGTCCTCTACAAACAGGGCGAATTTTAATTCTACTCTTTGATCTGTATGCATTTTTATTTCCTTTTCTTGCCTTAGTGCTGCACTGGCTAGAACATAAAATACTATGTTGAATAAGAGTGGTAGATGACATTTTTGCCTGGTTTCTTAACTTAGTGGAAAAGTATCCATGATATGAATATGATTTTAATTGTAGGTTTATTATATAGATGATTATCAAGCCAAGTTAATTCCTCTCTATTTCTGACTTTCTTGCTCAGTCGTTGTGTCTGATTCTGTGACCCCATAGACTGCAGCATGCTAAGTTTCCCTGTCCTTTACTATCTCCCAGAGTTTGCTCATGTTCATTGAGTTGGTAATGCTACCCTACCAACTCAGCTTCAGTTACCCCCTTCTCCTTCTCTTTCAATCTTTCCCAGCATTAGAATCTTTTCCAAGACTCTTCATATCAGGTGGCCAAATAATTGGAGTTTCAGCATCAGCACCAGTCCTTCCAATAAATACTCAGGTTGATCTCCTTTAGGATTGACTGGTTTGATCTCCTTTTTGTCCAGGGGACTCTCAAGAGTCTTCTGCAGCAGCACAATTCAAAAGCATCAACTCTTAGGGCTCAACCTTCTTTATGGTCCAACTTTCACATCTGTGCACGACTACTGGAAAAACTGACATCCTTGTGACTCCATGGACTGTAGCCCACCAGTCTCCTCCGTCCATGAAATTTCCCAGGCAAAAATACTGGAGTGGGGTGTCATTTCCTCCTCCAGGGGATCTTCCAAAGCCAGGGATCAGACTCACCTCTCCTGGGTCTCCTCCATTGGCAGATGGATTATTTACCATATTAAAAAGCAGAGATATTACTTTGCCAACAAAAGTCCATCTAGTCAAGGCTATGGTTTTTCCAGTGGTCATATATGGATGTGAAAGATGGACTGTGAAGAAAACTCAGCACCGAAGAATTGCTGCTTTTGAACTGTGGTGCTGGAGAAGACTCCTGCTACTCCCTTGGACTGCAAGGAGATCCAACCAGTCTATCCTAAAGGAGACCGGTTCTGGGTGTTCATTGGAAGGACTGATGCTGAGGCTGAAACTCCAATACTTTGGCCACCTCATGTGAAGAGCTGACTCTGGAAATCCTGGGAAATCCCTCCCTGATGCTGGGAGGGATTGGGGGCAGGAGGAGAAGGGGACGGCGGAGAATGAGATGGCTGCATGGCATTACTGACTCGATGGACATGAGTCTGAGTGAACTCCAGAAGTTGGTGATGGACAGGAAGACCTGGTGTGCTGCAATTCAAGGGGTCACAAAGAGTCGGACATAACTGAGTGACTGAACTGAACTGAGTGCCACCTCAGAAGTGCCATTTCAAACTTGCTGAGAGTTTTTATCATGAATAGATGGTTGGTGCTTACAGATGCTTTTCTGCATGTGTTGATATGACCATGTTTTTACCTTTACATGGTGGACTACATTTACTGATTTTCAAAAGTTGAACTAGCGTCGAATACCTGAATTATTGCCTAACTGGACCTTTTCATTCTTTTATACATTGATGATTTAATTTACTAGTATTTTGTTGAGGATCATTGTACTTGATATCATGAGAGATATTAATTGGTAGATTGTTTATGTTCATATTACTTTTGATTTGGCATCAGAGCAATATTGGTTTATTAAATTACTTAGAAAATATTTCCTCTTCTTATATTTCCTGAAAGATATTTTGTAACATTGACATTAATATTAATATTAAATATTTCATAGAATTATCCAGTGAAAACTAAACTTACAACATAATACTACTACCTGGAACTTTTAATTGTAAATGCAGTTTATTTCATGGTTATAGACAATTCAAATGATCTTTTTTCACTGTGGGATTTTTCATTTTCAAGAAATTGATCTGTTTCTTTTAAGATTTCAAATATATGAGCATGAAGTTTTTTGTAGGATCCCCTAAGTATCTTTTTAAAGGCTGTAATCTCAATGGTATTGTTCCATCTTTGATACTGAATTAGTGATGTTTGTCTTCTTCCTTTCTTAAAAATAGTATTTATCAGTCTTCCTAGAGGTTATCAATTTATTTGATTTTTTGAAGAATCAGAATTTTGTTTCATCAAATTATTCTATTTTTTTCTTGTTTTCAATTTCATTGACTTATGTGCGCATCTTTGTTTCCTTCCTCCTATGTACTTGAATTTGTATTTCATTTTTTCCCTAGGTGTTGAAGTAAGAACTTAAGTTATTGATATGAGGCCTTATCTCATTTCTAATATAAGCAAATAGCTATAAATTTCCTTCTAGCATCAAATTTAGTTGTGTCCCACATATTTTGATATGGTGTATTTTCATTTAAATATATTTATTTCCTTTGAGACTTTATCTTTGACCCATGGATATTTTTAAAATATCTTTTAAAATCTCCATGTATTTAGAGACGTCTCTGTTGTCTTCTATTGTTCATTTTTAATTTTATTCCATTAAAATCAGATGACATATATATAATTATTTTAATTTTTGAGTATTGTTTTGTGNTTGATATGGTGTATTTTCATTTAAATATATTTATTTCCTTTGAGACTTTATCTTTGACCCATGGATATTTTTAAAATATCTTTTAAAATCTCCATGTATTTAGAGACGTCTCTGTTGTCTTCCATTGTTCATTTTTAATTTTATTCCATTAAAATCAGATGACATATATATAATTATTTTAATTTTTGAGTATTGTTTTGTGGTCCATGATATGATTTATCTTAGTAACTGTCCCATGGGTTCTTGAAAAGCATTTTATTCATTTTATAATGTTATTTAAAAATACTGTTCTATATGAACCAATCAGATCCTTTTGCTTTTTCCTTTAGTTCACATATGTATCATTTCTTGTTTTCTTTCTCTAATTGTATCATTTGATGAGATGAGGATGTTGACATTTCCAAATATATTTGTGGATTTGTCTGTTTCTCCTTTCAACTCTATCAGCTTTTCTTTCATATATTTTGAAGCTATTTGTGAATACCTATTTAGAATGTAATGCATTCCTGATGGATTGGTCCTTTTATCATTATGTTTGTCATTGTTTTCTGTAGTACTTTCCTTTGTTATAAAGCCTATTCGGTCAGATATTAAGATTGCCACTCATTAAAAAAAAATAAAATAATGATTTCATGGTATGTCTCTCCCATTTGTTTATGTTCAAAATCTGCATATATCATTGGATTTGAATTGAGTTTTTTATAAGCAGTTTACAGCATTCCATTGTTCAATCTGTTTTCTCTGTGGTAGCCTTTTTCTTCTCCAGGGGATCTTCCCAACCCAGGAAACAAAGCAGGGTCCTTGTATTGCAGGTTTCTTTACCAACTGAGCTGTGAGGGAAGCCCAGCCAATCTATAGGATAAGGTCTAATATCAACAGATTATTTTGATTTTTGTTCATCTGAGGATGTGTGTATTTCCTTTCATTCTTGAATAATATTTCTGCAATGTTAAGTTGATACCCAACTATGCTTTTCTTTCAAACTTGCAAAATACTGTACCACTTCCATCTACTCTCCCTTATTTCATAGGAAAAACCGGTTGCCATTTAAATTTTTTTTTTTCTCTGTAAGCAATGTATCATTTCTCTCTGGTTGCTTTCAAAACTTTTTATCTTTTATCTTCAGTGGCTAAATACAATAAATCACCATGTGGATTTCTTTGCCTTTAACTTATCTGGGTTTTTCTCAGCTTCTTGGATATGTTGGGTGTGTTTTTAACCAAATCTGGGAAGTTTTCAGTCATTATTTCTTCATAATTCTTCCACTTTCTGTCTTTGTACCTCTCCTCTTAGAATTATAGTAATATATTTATTATTTTGTTATTGCCTCTTGGGTCCCTGAAGCTCTGTTTATTATTTTTTCCAGACAATTTTCACTGTTTTTCAGACTGAGTGAATTTCATTGTGTCCTCATGTTAATTGATTCTGTCTGCTGCCATCTCTACTCTACTATTATGCCTATACAGTGATCCTTTTTTTTTTTTTCTTCTGTTATTGTGTTGTGAAATTATATAATTTCCATTTGGCCATTTTTTAAAGTAACTTCTTTTCCTTTTCTGAGATTATCAATNATTTGTTCAGTCGCTAAGTTGTGTCTGACTCTTTGCAACCTCATGGACAGAGATGTGTATAAGAGACAGCCTATACAGTGATCCTTTTTTTTTTTTTCTTCTGTTATTGTGTTGTGAAATTATATAATTTCCATTTGGCCATTTTTTAAAGTAACTTCTTTTCCTTTTCTGAGATTATCAATTTTTCTTCTTTTTTATTAATGATTTGTTTCAAGATAATTTGTAATATATTATTGAAGCATTTTTAGAAAAGCTACTTTAAAATCCTTGTCATGTCGTTTCAACACTTGATTCATCTTTGTATTGGCATCAGTTGGTTGCCTTTCATTATTCAAGCTGTGATTTTCTTAATTCTTGGTATAACGGGTGAGCTTATATTATTTCCAAGACATTTGTTTTCCTATAATTGTAGGAGACTCTGAGATCTATTTAAATATGTGAACATGAAAGTCACTCAGTCATGTCCAACTCTTTGCAACCCCATGAACTATACAGTCTATGGAATTCTCCAGGCCAGAATACTGGAGTGGGTAGCCTTTCATTATTACAGGGAACCCAGCATGTAGGTTTTGGGTTAATTTTATAGATTTTGGTTCAAATGGCTGTATATGTTCTGTGTCTTTGTGATATTATTTTGGTCTGCTTAGCTTATCTGAAGTCCCAGGGTCCCCAGATTTCCCAAATAGTCTCTTGTGAGGGCAAATGAGTTTGCCATAGGCCAGTCTGCTGAGTGTGTCTCTTAATAGAATGGTATGGTGGAATTCCTCTACCCTTGACCTCTAGCTTCCTCTGCATCCTTGGACAGGGATGGAGAATCCCATGACCCATAAAGTCAAAGAGATCTCCTGGACCAGACTGGCTAGTAGTGGGTCTCTCCAGCAACTCTGCCCCCTGTCTCAGTAGCTCTTGGTGAAAAAGGGGAGTCTCATATACTATGAAAAAGCAGAGTGCCTCCTTTGACTCTTTATTTTTGATGGCTCTTCCAAGTAGTCCTCTTTAACAGAGTTGTCTGCTCACCTGATGTGGTCACAGGGACTTCTGTTTGATCCAGGGGAAAAATAAGCCTACCAGGTAGCTTCTGTTCTCAGGGTTGGGATTCAGGAAACAGCAGGTGTGGATAGCTTTCTCCTCTTCGATTGGAGGATACAAGGCACCCAGTTGCTGTCCTGTTCTTCCAGATCTATTGTTATGGACAAGCTCTCCTCCTTTCACTGATGATTATCCTCAGAGCCATTTTCACAGTCAATACTTGTGCTTATGTGGCAGGAATAAGAAAATTAGGTATACACAATCTTTTCTGTATCAGAAGCCTAATGTATATTTTATACATCAAATCACTTTATTTACCACTGTGAATACCTTATCAGAGATCAAGCTGCCAGAACCAGAGATCAAATTGCCAACATCCACTGGATCATCAAAAAAGCAAGAGAGTTTCAGAAAAACATCTACTTCTGCTTTATTGACTATGCCAAAATGTTTGATTGTGTGGATCACAACAAACTGTGGAAAGTTTATAAAGAAATGGGAATACCAGACCACCTGACCTGCCTCCTGAGAAATTTGTATTTCTCAGGTCAATAAGCAACACTTAGATCTGGACATGGGACAACAGACAGGTTCCAAATAGGAAAAGGAGTACATCAAGGCTGTATATTGTCACCCTGCTTATTTAACTTATTTTTAAAGTATTTCATGAGAAATGCCAGACTGGATGAAGTACAAGCTGGAATCAAGATTTCTGGGAGAAATACCAATAACCCCAGATATGCAGATGAAACTACCCTTATGGAAGAAAGTGAAGAAGAACTAAAAGAGCTTCTTGATGAAAGTGAAAGAGGAGAGTGAAAAAGTTGACTTAAAACTCAACATTCAGAAAACTAAGATCATGGCATTTGGTCCCATCACTTCATGGCAAATAGATGGGGAAACAGTGAGAGACTTTATTTTTCTGGGGCTCCAGAATCACTGCCGATGGTGACTGCAGCCTTGAAATTAAAAGATGACTGCTCCTTGGAAGAAAAGCTATGACCAACCTAGACAGCATATTAAAAAGCAGATACATTACTTTACCAACAAAGGTCTGTCTAATCAAAGCTGTGGTTTTCCTAGTAGTCATGTATGGATGAGAGAGTTGGACTATAAATACAGCTGAGCACTGAAGAATTTATGCCTTTGAACTGTGGTGTGGAGAAGACTCTTGAGAGTCTATTGGACAATTAGGAGATCAAACTAGTTAATCCTAAAGGAAATCAGTGCTGAATATTCATTGGAAGGACTGTTGTTGAAGCTGAAACTCCAATACTTTGGCCACCTGATGCAAAGAACTGGCTCACTGGAAAAGACCCTGATGCTGGGAAAGATTGAAGGCAGGAGGAGAAGGAGATGAGAGAGGATGAGATGGCTGGATGGCATCACCCAACTCAATGGACATGAGTTTGAGTAGGCTCTGGCAGTTGATGATGGACAGGGAAGCCTGGTCTGCTATAGTCCATGGGGTTGCAAAGAGCGGGACACGACTGAGTGACTGAACTGACTGACTGATTCTTTACTTACCAACTTGTTCTGTCAGTATGTTTCATGAATGTGTTTTTGAAGCAGTAAATGCCATTAACATATAATATTAAATCTGCTTTAATTATAGTGAAGTCTATTTCATGATGTACTGTCATTTAAAGCACTATTTCAAACAAAACGGGATCCATTGGTTTGTGGCTGAATCTTGATAATTTCATTTGGATTTTGAGAGAGAAGATTGTGTTGTCATACATAAATATTCAGATGTTTTCCAAGAATATAAATGTTTGAATCTGGGCCACGTTTCCAGTTGTAGTGTCAAATTGGAACTTATTTAAGATAGGGAATTAAGTATTCCCAAACTTACCATTTCCTATTTGGAAGTGAAAGTGGAAGTGTTAGTCGCTCAGTTGTGTCCAACTTTTGCGACTAGGCTCCACTGTCCATGGAATTCTCCAAGCAAGAATACTGGAGTGGGTTGCCATTCTCTTCTCCAGGGAATCTTCCCGACTCATTTCCTATTTGTGTGATTGCTTTTCATGTGTGCAGAGTTATCGCTAGTCCTTTTCCCCAACATGTATTAAAGTGAAGCTTTACCACCTTTCAGAATACATCCAGGTCAGAGCTGGGTTATCAAACCTCTTTCTATAACCTGCTCCCTCAGACCCTCTCCTGACTTTCAGGAATACAGCACCAAGACCCCGGTTTTCATTTGTTTTACTCTCTCTCTCTCTAAAGGATAAAATACAGACAAATTATGTCTGCTCTCTTCTCATCCTAACCTTAGCTTTCACTCAATAAATTCTTTTTTTTTTTTTCCTGTTCCTGGTACCAGCAAAATTCACAATGAATGCAACAGGTGAAAACAACTAGGATTGCTTCTGTTTTAACCCTGTGGGGTCTGGTTTACATGTGCTTTCCCAAAAGAAAACATAGGGAACATTTGATGATGAATTCTTTTTTTTTTTTAATATTGAGAGCCAGACATCTATTTGTACAAATTATGTACTTATCTATTTATTTGGCTGTGCTGGTTCTTTGTTGCTGTGCAAGGGCTTTCTCTCGTTGCAGTGCGCAGGGCCTACTCTAGTTGTGATGCGTGTGCTACTCATCGCAGTGGCTTCCCTTGTTTCAGAGCACAGGCTCTAGGTTCACGGGTTTCAGTAGTTGTTGCACACTGGCTTAGCTGCTTCCTGTCATGTGGGGTCCTCCCAGGCCAGGGATCAAACCCATATGCCCTGAATTGGCAGGTGAATTCTCAACCACTGGACCACCAGGGAAATCCCCGATGATGAATTTTAATATCACCTTAGCTCTGGGACATCCCAATTATATTGCTAACATGACTTAAAACACTCAGCGCATTACATCCAATTATCTAAAACTCATATAATAAATGATTGATCNCCAGGCCAGGGATCAAACCCATATGCCCTGAATTGGCAGGTGAATTCTCAACCACTGGACCACCAGGGAAATCCCCGATGATGAATTTTAATATCACCTTAGCTCTGGGACATCCCAATTATATTGCTAACATGACTTAAAACACTCAGCGCATTACATCCAATTATCTAAAACTCATATAATAAATGATTGATCTACTTACTTTATAGATATTTAACAAATAAAGTTCTATTTCATTATGCAGTTGTGCCCCGATTTGCCTTGGTTTAGTGAGCATATTTCTAAAAAGTCTATGACCTGGACATCCCTTGTAGTCCAGTGGTTAAGAGTCAGTGTTTCCATTGCAGAGGGCATTAGTTTGATCACTAATGGGTGAATTAAAATCGTGCATGCCACGTGGCCAAAAATTAATTAAAAAATGAACAAGGGATACATTGTATTTTTAAATAAATAAATAAAAAGCCTGGGACAGAAAGCTATCTTTAGGTCCTATTAACTAAAGTTTATAAAACAAATAATTATGCCTAACAAATTACTGTTTACATGTCTTACATTGTTAAAAAGAAATATACATATTCACATTCCTTAATGTTCCTGCAAAGTAGTCTGGTGTAGAACTCCACAAAATAATGTGATGGAATAAGGGCTGTGGAAAAGTGGGAAACGTCTTGCTGAATTTTTCAGAGTACTGACTCTACTTCGACTGCTGTAAATGAATAAGTAAATCTATTTCTTCCCCTCCTGTTTCTGTCACATTTCTGGTGAGAATCTGATTCACATTCGGAGTTTGAAATGGAAAATAAAAATAGAGCACTGTTTGGCTTCTGCTGTGTCAGATAATTACTTTCAGAATTCTGTAACTGGAAGCCAGTTGGGATTGGAACTGTGTTTTTGTTCCTGTGAAACAGAAATTCTGTCATGTGCAGCCACAAGATTTGAGTGATAACTCTGCCGGTTACCTCTCTGCTGAGTGAGGCTGCTGCTGCTGCTGTCTCTTCAGTCGTGTCTGACTCTGTGCAACCCCGTAGATGGCAGCCCACCAGGCTCCGCCATCCCTGGGATTCTCTAGGCAAGAACACTGGAGTGGGTTGCCATNCTCTGCTGAGTGAGGCTGCTGCTGCTGCTGTCTCTTCAGTCGTGTCTGACTCTGTGCAACCCCGTAGATGGCAGCCCACCAGGCTCCGCCATCCCTGGGATTCTCTAGGCAAGAACACTGGAGTGGGTTGCCATTGCCTTCTCCCAAGTGAGGCTGAGTGGCTAGCTTATCTGGGCACAAGTGATGGGGGAGCTGTTTAAGGAGAGATACGAGATGGCAACCCACTCTAGTATTCTTGCTGATAAATCTCATGGACAGAGGAGCCTGGTGGGCTCCAGTCCATGGGAACGCAAGAGTCAGACACAACTTAGCAACTAAACCACCACCACTGATGCGTTTTCACATAATATAAATATTATTTGTGCAGTATATATCTTATTTTGAATATAAAGAACAAATAATGCAACTTTTATTAAGGTAATTATTTTTCTGCCCCTACTAAATGTATGTTGAACCTCGCATATATAAGTACTCATGCATGTATGTCTGCATGTATGTGTGCTCAGTCGCTCAGCTGTGTCCAACTCTTTGTGACCCCGTGGACTATAGTCTACCAGGCTCCATGGGGTTCTCCAGGCAAGGATACTTGAGTGGGTTGCCACTTCCTACTCCAGGGAATCTTCCTGACCCAGGGATTGAACTCAAGTCTCTTGCATCTCCTGCACTGGCAGACAGATTGCTTACTACTAGCGCCACCTGGGAAGCCCATGTATGTATGACTGAAGGTGCACAAGTATCCGTAGGCTCACATACCCGCTGTCTCTGCCCAGTGTTATGTGCCTGGCATTTTGTACATGTTCATGTTTATTGTCTCACACAGTGCCACCTTCATTTTCCAATGAGGACATTGGTGATGATGTAGTGATTAACATTCCTAACTGCACCCTCCTTTCTGAGCATCAGATTCCTGTAGGCAACATACATTTAACATATACATTTTCAGGCTTTGCTGGCATCTCAAAAATTAACTGCTACAAAATTCACCTCTGAGTCTCTCTCTTCCCATCGGCTCATTCTTCATTTCCCTGCAGAATCCTCTGTTCAGTAATTACACCTCCATCTGCTCCAGTGTTGAAGCAAGACACCTGAGAATCATTCTTGACACCTCTTTCACACTCATCTCTCCCTCAACCCAGTCTGTTAGTGAGTCCTGTCAGCTCCTTATCTAAAATGAAACTCGGATCTTTCTGGTTCTCTTCATTCCACCCTGCCCCTCTCTAATTTATGCTGCCACTGTCTCTCACCATAAACACTGCAGCAGCCACTTATTTGGTACCTGCTTCTCTTTCTGGTGCCATCTAAATTCCTCCCAGTCAGGCTGCCACAGGGATCGTTTACAAACAGAAATCTGGTCCCATCATTCTAGGGTTTGAAATTCTTCTGTGGCTTCTTAGGGCATTTAGATTAAATCCAAGATATGTAACACAAAAAGAATGGCATGATCTGACCTCTGGGTGGATTCCCAGAACTGTCTGTTGCTGCTCCTCCTGGAGAACTCTCAACTACCCTTGCTTTTTATGTCCTCTCATAGCTACTTCTATTGTTCAATTTTATAACTTACCAAATTGGAATGCCTTAATTTTAATTATCACTGGCTTTATCATTAGGTTCTTAACTTCTTAAGGGTATGATGTTTTTTTTTTTTTTTTTTTTTTTACTCACCGTGTATCTCTGGATACAGCAGAGGGCCAAGAATTGGTTTATAGTCGATAGTCTATAATCATTGAATAAAGGAAAGCTGAAGGAAGAATATTTTTAGAAATCACACATAGAATAAAGGGAAGAACCAGAATTGGAATACTTGTTGTTATTCAGTTGCTAAGTTGTGTCTGACTCCTTGTGACCCAATGTACTGCAGTACGCCAGGCTTCCCTGCCCTTCACTTTCTTGCAGAGCTTATTCAAACTCATGTCTGTCGAGTCAGTGATGACATCCAACCACCTCATCCTCCGTCATCCCTCTCTCCAGCCTTCAGTCTTTCCCAGCATCAGGGTCTTTTCCAATGAGTCGACTCATCACATCAGGTGGCCAAAGGATTGGAGCTTCTGCTTCAGCATAAGTCTGGTCTCTTGGTCTCCATTGTTCTTATCTCGTATAATAACTAGAGAAGTTTAAGATTAGACCTTTGAAAAATCAGGGATGCTTGGGAGGAGAGTAAAGAAAATTTAAGGCATAATAGGGATATTCTGATCAGATATTCAAGCCAATGAAAAATCTGCTATCTGGTTGACCCAAAATTGTGTGATTACTTGGTGTTGTTGACATTTTTGATATGGCATATATGTTACATACATAGAAGAGTCATAATAATAATGCTAATGATATATAATGTTGCCAAGTACACTTTTATCTGCATCAATTGATGATCAAGTGATTCTCATTCTGTTCTTGAAGTGCATCGCACTGATTACTTTGCCTATATTGAATCATCCTTGCATCCCAGACTCTTTGTATGAAGCCAGTATCAAGCTGATACCATTAACAAAGGGACTCCACATGCAAGTAAATTTACAGTCTAATGAACTTGGATACAAAATCTTTTAACAAAATATTAACAGCTGAATTTGGTAGTATGTTAAAAGGCTCATAGAACGTAAGTAACATTTTTTTGATTAGAGTGAAATATATGAGAGGTGTTATTAAGACTCTGAAGATTGATTAGTAATGAGAGAAGAACAATATAAATTCCTTCCAAACGAACATATGGGAAATTTTCAGAAAAAGCACCTATTGGCTGGCCTTTTCCCATTTCTTCAACTGCTGACCTTATTGTCTTAGAGTTGGTATTTTCCTGAGGACTGCTTTTCATAGTTCTAGCTACTATTGTTAAGTAGCAACATTAGTAAAAATAATAACCAATAATAGCAATTGCAAACATATTTATATACTATATATATCTATATGCCAATGTATTTTACAATTGCATGCATTGTACATAAACATAATATAAATATACATCCATATATGTAACATATCTGTTATACAATATACCTTAGTAACACTCATGTGTATTCAATATGTGCATATATTTTATGTAAGATTGTTGTAAACATTATATGTAAAACTTTATTTATATATAATTTCTTTTAAATTTTTAAACATTTTTTACAGATTTTCAAAATAACCCCACAATATAAACCAAATTTTAGTCCTCAGTGGCATCCCACTCCAGTACTCTTGCCTGGAGAATCCCATGGATGGAGGAGCCTGGTAGGCTGCAATCCATGGGGTCGCTGAGTCAGACACGACTGAGCGACTTCACTTTCACTTTTCACTTTCATGCATTGGAGAAGGAAATGGCAACCCACTCCAGTGTTCTTGCCTGGAGAATCCCAGGGATGGCGGAGCCCAATGGGCTGCCTTCTGTGGGGTTGCACAGAGTCGGACACGACTGAAGCGACTTAGCAGCAGCAGCAGCTCCCTCTCCTTCTATTAGCTTGCTTTGGTTCTCATGCTTTTTCAATTTAATTTTTTTACAAAAAAATTAAAAATATACACTCTTAGCAATTTTACTGTGTTTTGCATATAAGAAGTTGCAAAGTTGTTTCTTTTTAAGTTCCCCTCAGTCCTTTGTTTTCTAATTGACTACTGAGTTGACAACTTTCTAATTGACATCTTAATTGACTACAGAAGAACATAAATGAGCTGGAATTATAAATGTAATATTTACACACAATTACAGTGTCTAATATTTTTCAAGTAATTATTAATGTCAATAATTATTCTAAATGCTTTATATATCACTAACTCCTGTTGACCTCATTGCAACACTCTAAAGAAGGTAGAATCATTGTTTCCACTTTAGAGATAAAATAACTGAAATGCAGTGAGTTGAGTAACTTTCCCAAGATCCTATCATCAACAATTAGAATAGTCAGTATTGAAGATGTGGTCTGGCTTCAGAATCCTGAGAGATTAATATTTGTAATGCCATTGCTTAATGGCAACTGGGGGGAGCAAGCTCTCCTTTTAATGTCAGAGTATTAATGCTCTAATGCTCCCTTAGATACCAGAGCTCACTCAAAACACTGGGAGGTAGAGAAGATGACACATGTGGTTCAGATCTAGGTGGCTCTTATCCTTGATTGCTAACTGATTGACACTCTTATCATTAGCTAAGCAGGCAAGAAACAGTCAAAACCCCAGTGTGGGGGAGCAGGAGAGAAAGGCCACGGTTAATGCCAAGATGTAAATATCAAATTGATTCCAAAGAGTTTAAACTTCTCTATTAACAACAAGTCATGGTTTCACATAGACTAAAATACCAGGTGGCGCAGTGGTAGAGAAGCTACCTACCAATGCAGGAGGTGCAAGAGACGTGTGTTAGATTCCTGGGTTGGGAAGATTCCTTAAGGAGGAAATGGCAACCCACTCCAGTATTCTTGCCTGGAAAATCCGATGGACAGAGGAGTCTCGTCGTTGTTCAGTTGCTAAATTGTGTCTGTGCGATCCCATGGACTGCAGCATGTCAGGCTTCCCTGTTCTTCACTATCTCCCAGAGTTTGCTCAAACTCATATCCATTAAGTTGGTGATGCCATCCAACCATCTCATTCTCTGTTGTCCCCTTCTCCTCTTGCCCTCAGTTTTGCCCAGCATCAGAATCTTTTCCCATGAATCAGATCTTTGCATCAGATGGCCAAAGAATTGGAGCTTCAGCATCAGTCCTTCTTAATAATATTCAGGGGTGATTTCCTATAGTACTGATGGATTTTATCTCTTTGTGGCCCAAGAGACCCTCAAGAGTCTTCTCCCACACCACAATTCAAAACCATCAATTCTGTGGCGCTCAGCCTTCTCTATGGTCCAACAGTCACATCTGTACATGTCTACTTAAAAACCATAGTTTTGATTAGAAGAACCTTTGTCAGCAAAGGGATATCTCTTCTTTTTTTATATGCTGTCTAGGTTTGTCATAGATTTTCTTCCAAGGAGCAAGTGTCTTTTAATTTTGTGGCTTCAGTCACCATCCACAGTGATTTTGGAATCCAACAAAATAAAATCTGTCACTATTTTCACTTTTTCCCCATCTATTTGCTTAGAGATGATGGGACCTCATGCCTTGATCTTCGTTTTTTGAATGTTGTGTTTTAAGCCAGCTTTTTCACTCTCCCCTTCACCCTCATCAAGAGGCTCTTTAGTTCCTCTTTCTTTTCTGCCATTAGAGTGTTATCATCTGCATATCTGAGATTGTTTATATTTCTTCCAACAATCTTGATTTCAGCTTGTGATTCATCCAGCCGGGCATTTTGGATGAGGTACTTGGCATATTAGTTAAAAAGGCAGAGGAACTGGTGGACTACAGTCCATGGGGTCACAAAGTGATGGACACAACATAGCGACTGAGCACAAAATATATCACAAGTTAGAGTCATACTGTGAAGGAGCTGCATGATCCCCCATATTGCATTGAATAGTGTCCATATTTGACTATACAAAATTATATGTCTTATGTCACTTAAGTACCTTTTCAATTACAAAGCACTAATATTTAATCTGGTAGGAAGTTCATTTTGCTAAAGCCAATGCAGTGAGCAAGGTGGAGATGCTTGTTGTAAGTTTGAATGGATATGAACTCTGGTAAATTAACACGATGCATTTCACACCAAGTAAGAATTTAGAACTTTACCCAGAATATGTTCTTAGGTTAAAATGTTTGAAGAATGACACATTCTACCAGTTACATGTATTTATTTAGGTTTTTTTCTCATTATGCACTTGAAATGAAGATTTTATTTTTATCATGGAGAATCTAATAATATAAATGAATTAACTGACACAAATTTCAACAAGCCTTTTGGAAGAATGAGCTCTCCCTTTTAATCTCAGATTGTCTCAGTTATAGATTTCTTGAAAGATCTATGTGTCTAAAGTAGATACATTCCAGCTTCTGCTATAGTTGCTTGGTTACCAGTTTTCAGCATCCAGAAAGTAACATAGAATTTTTGAGGTTTTGAAAATAACAAAAAGGTTCAATTTTTCTGCTGCCTTTCCCATACTTATTATAAGCAAACTAGTAAGCACAATCTAACAGTTTTTCCATCCCTATTAGTTAATTATAGGCAATGAGTGGTAGAAATTCAATGAGAATGCAAAGGACCTAGAGAGAGAGAGACAAATTCCACAAACTGGTAAATATTGCTAAGTGCTTCATCCAATAAAAGAAATATTGCTTATCTGACCTAACTTTGGAAATTAGAAGTTTTATATTGGTTTTAAAATTAATTTTAATGACGTTACTGCTATTGATTGGATGATTTTGAGATATCCTTTTACCTTGAACTTCTGTCTCATTTTTGCTATTTTACTTGCTCTTTCTCTCCTCTCATGCTAGATTTTTGCCTGTTTTTTGAAGGTCTCATGTTAGACTTTCATCTTTTCTGTTTTGTCACATGATCGTAGGTCTCTTCATTTGCTTTTTCCCCCACTTTTAGCTTTATTTCATTCTTAGAGGCNCTTCTGTCTCATTTTTGCTATTTTACTTGCTCTTTCTCTCCTCTCATGCTAGATTTTTGCCTGTTTTTTGAAGGTCTCATGTTAGACTTTCATCTTTTCTGTTTTGTCACATGATCGTAGGTCTCTTCATTTGCTTTTTCCCCCACTTTTAGCTTTATTTCATTCTTAGAGGCATTGTCATTACCCAGAAGTGGTATCATTCAGGAATTTGGGATAAGTTATTTTAAGCAGCAACCACTAAAAGAACAAAAAACACTGTTAAAATACAAAATATGATGGAATACAAAGTAGGATGTCACAGAATAGATACATTTTTACTTTTAAATGTTAATAATATAATGTATGGAAGTCTTTGATACCAATATTTTTGTATGTAATACAGATTTCCAACTATACTAAGGTAATGGTTGTTGAAATCTTTTCAGAAAACATACAAGATATTTTCATAAATATACAAAATCATGTGTTTATAATTTTAATGTTGCAAAAACACTAGATTAATTGAATCAGTGAATTTGAAATAATAGTTTATAAAATATGCTATATTTCAATTATCTGGCAATATATGTATTAGAATTTTGCTCTTTTCTGTGTTAATATTTGAAGAAAGACTTTAGCATTTTTGCATATTGAATCACCAGAGAGCAACCTATAATTTTAAAACAATACAATAATTGCCATATTGGGACAAAAAAAATTGTAGTGAAATTAAAAAAATAAAAATAGCAGAGACCAAATACATGGAGAGTAGTAGAGATTAATGTAATATATGTTGTATGATCTTTGAACTTTTCAAAGATTATAGCTATCTCATGGAGAAGGAAATGGCAACCCACTCCAGTGTTTTTTCCTAGAGAATCCTAGGGACCAGGAACCCTGGTGGGCTGCCATCTATGGGGTCACACAGAGTCGGACATGACTGAAGTGACTTAGCAGCAGCAGCTACCTCATACNAGCTATCTCATGGAGAAGGAAATGGCAACCCACTCCAGTGTTTTTTCCTAGAGAATCCTAGGGACCAGGAACCCTGGTGGGCTGCCATCTATGGGGTCACACAGAGTCGGACATGACTGAAGTGACTTAGCAGCAGCAGCTACCTCATACATGAGAAATTCCTCTTTACAATCTTAGGTTTGTTTTTCTTAATTATTTCTATCATTGGGAACTATAATATTCTATAACTACTCTTAGATTATTTTGTCTGTTAACATTGTAAAACTTAACAAACATTATGTGTTACCATCATAATACTCGTCACAATGTGCATTTATAAAAATATGCATGTTTCACTCTGTAGATTTTTCTTAAGCAAGATATTTGTCTATTTTGAAAATTAAAATTGTTCTTCCATTGTTTACTGTTGCTTACCCTACAAATTATTTCTGAGAATATTTTAAAAATTTTAGAAACATTTGCCTCAAGATTTAGTTTATATTTTATATACATATACTTTTAAAATGCTATCATTGACTTCTAATTCAGATTTTATAAATATTGTTTCTTTCAGTATTTCACAGATTTTTTTCTTTTTTGTTTTAGCCTTTAATGTTGTTTCTAATTATTCTGAGAGATTGAGCGTTCAGGGTTATAAATATAAAAAGATAACTGAGGAAAAAAGTTAGCCTTGTGGTTCTGTTTACACAATTTACCTTAGTGACAAAATGTTTTCTTCCTCATTATTTATTCCTTAAATTAAAAAAAAAAACTTTTTGTATAAATTTTATTTATAGTGCCTATTTTTTGTGATAATTAATTCTACATACTATTGTGTAGCATGCTTATTTTTAAAAATTGCCCTTGATGTGACTATAAATCTCTCTGTGAGATAATAACATGCAAAAAAGTAATTACAATTCTGCCATTGAATAAACGTTGAATTTTTGAAAGCCTATGGCTGCAAGTTGCACTTGGCAGTAATCTGATATTTTCCAATGATCTCATTTGGTGTCTACCCAAATCAGAATAAACAATAGAAGACAGATACCCATAATTTTGACAACTAATCAGAATAATGCTCTTTTTCATTTCAAGATTCACTTATTCATCAAACAAGTTTTGTAAACTTTGCCACATACTGACCTAATTTGGTATTTATAACAAAACAAAACGAAAGTCTCTCAAGGAGGTCAGTCCAAGGTGAAAAAACCTTAGATCTGTGAAAGGTGTATGCCAAAATTAGCTAGTTACCTGCAAAAGTTCTCGCTTTCTTTCTGTAGAGGTACCGCCTCAGCATCTACATTTCCCAGTGCTACTCCCATTTGTATCTATTTTCACTCAAAGAGAGTAAGAATGGAAGGGATAAATTCACGCCCTGTCTACAGGGGATCTGTACCCTTTCTTTTCCTTCTTTTGCCTGTGGGATGCAGAGTATCCGGCAGCAGTTGTGTCAGACCTGCAAGGTAGATGGAGCTAGAATAAAACCCAGTCCCATCTGACCCCAACCGTTACTATACAGAGGCTAGACTTTCCGTGAGCTGGAAATACACTTTTCTCATGGTAAGCTACTGAGATGCTAAGGTTAGCTCTAGTTGTGTAATGTGTGGTTCTGTGACATGCTGAGTGTTCATACAGAGTGCAGTGAGGACACGGGAGAGCTGGAGTTCAAGTGTGTCTTCAGGAGCATTGATGGGGGATTGTTTTAGAACCGTTAGCTTGTACCATGTTATCCTTTCCCCTCACTTGAATTTAATCTTTGGTTATTTAACCTTTCTTATGGACACTAATTGGAAACACAGGTCAATATCTTCTTAAAACAATAGAACCACACTGATAAAGTGAGCCCAAACCTCACTAACAAACCAGAAAATGTTGCTCTCTTTATAATAGATCTGCTTTAAAATATGCAGGTGAAGCAATTACTCTCTTCAGAATCAAATACAAAGTAACCTAATGTGTTATATAGCAGTATTGGAGACTGAAGAAAGCAGTCAGTTCATACTAAGAAATCTGTCAGGCTGACATTTTTACATCAATGTTGTAATGGCAAGCCCATTTTAATTTAGAAATAATTGAGGGCCTATTATATTATTTTTAGCACAGGCTTTATTGACTTTTCTTTTTTGTTTTTCTTAATTGATTACTCTAGACTAATATATTGGTATTCTTAAAAGTGTACTGTGAAAAGCCGGGACATAAAGGTTTTTTTTTTTTTTTCTTTATTTTTTTCCATTGTTTTTATTGTTGTGGTGGTAGTATGGTCATAAAAAATTTTTTTTAAAGCACTATTTTACAATCTCTGAATGCTGTACAATTTTCTCTTCTGAATTCGTTCCAAATTATAATGTTTAAGAGCAGTTCTCTACTTATAAATATGCCAAGTGTACATCCCATGCTTCACTGTATTTCATACTGCTTTTTTGAAATATGAAAACAGTATTGAATGTTTATTATTGCTGAATTCCTGAACTTTACTGAAAAAAGATCACAGTGTATATGTAAGATGATGCTATGACTGTTACAATGATTATTCATATTTCACAAGTTACTTATTTTTATTCATTTATTATTTCACAAGTAATAAGTGTATTCATTGCAGGAACTTTGAAAATACAGACAAAAAGTAAAGAATCATTTTAAAGTTACTCTTTATACTATATTGTGGAAATATTTCCCAGTAACACTTTTTGTGCTATTGTTGAGCTTTTCTGTACCTATCATATATACTTATGCTGAAAAAGATAGGGTCATTCCTGCCCTTACATTTGAAAATATATATAATAAGTTTCCATCAATAATTATTAATACATTAAAATAATAGCATTCTTAATTGCTAGATGATATTCCACTTTCAAATATACCATAATTTATCTAGCAAGTTACCTATTATTCAACATTGTGTTTGTTTTCTATGATTCATTATTATATAGAATGTTGCATTGGACCTCATTGTATTCCCCATATTGTAATTGACCTTTTGTTTAATTTTGTTTTCAATTGATACTTCTGGAAAATATTGTATTATGACCTAAGACTGGTGTCAGTGATTTTGAGAGTGCAGATTCAGGAGTCATGTCTTTTACACAAGAACAATTGACTAATTGTGTGACCTTGGGCAAGTTACTGAACTTTTTGTCCATGTTAATTTATCCTCATGATGTCTAGTGATATTAATCATTTCAGTTCAGTTCAGTCACTCAGTTGTGTCCAACTTTTTGTGACCCTAATAACTGTAGCACTCCAGGCTTCCCTGTCCATCACCAACTCCTGGAACTTGCTCAAAGTCATGTGCATTGAGTCGGTGATGCCATCCAACCGTCTCATCCTCTGCCATTCCCTTCTCCTCCTGCCTTCAATCTTTCCCAGCATCAGGATATTTTCCAGTAAGTCAGTTCTTCGCATCAGGTGGCCAAAGTATTGGCGCTTCAGCTTCAGCATCAGTCCTTCCAATGAATATTCAGGACTGATTTCCTTTAGGATGGACAGATTGGATTTCCTTGGACTGCAAGGGACTCGGAAGAGTCTTTTTCAACACCACAGCTCAAAAGCATTAATTCAAATATGTGATACAGTATAAACTATAGTCACCTTGCTGTACATTATACTCCCATGACTTATGTATATTTATTCTTCCTGAAATACCTTCCATTTTTCTATAGGCTTATATGCTTTATTTTCCTCTTAGAATCATTAAATATATTAAATTTATATAGTTATATATAAATTATATAATTTAAATAATTATTAAATAAAATCTACCATTTAAAAGTAAAATCTATGGTTTTTATGCCTCAGCTTATTTTTTGTCTCTTTTAGTCATACTTGTTATTAATGTAAAGGTATTTAGTAATATGAGGTCATCATCAATATTTCCCTTTGTTATTTTCTTTAGAGAGTGCAAATTACTGCTAAAAGACCAGTTTCAAACCATCAATACCTCTTTTAGCTCCTTAATATTTATTTTAAAAGTTTTAATTCAGTGGGGTTCTGATTTGAGTGTTTTTTGAAGAATCTTATGTGTGTTTTTCCACAGAAGGAACATTTAATTATTTGGCACCAATTTTAAGCAGCTATCCTCCCCTCCACCACTGACTTGAAATTCCATTTTCAAAGTTTAAATTCTCTCTCATATATATCTTTATTCTACTCCACTGGACATTTTTCCTTCTAGTTTTTCAGTGGTATCAAATATCACAATGTTTTATCCACTTACTGATAATTGCTAAGTAGTTTGTATATACTCACATAGTTAATAATAAAGATCAATAAACTCTGATGGATGTTTATACCTCTCTGAAGAACAGAGCTGCATGTTCAAAACTGTAGCCACAGGTGTCAACTGAACAGCTGGTGTTGCTAATTCAAATTGAAATGTTCTGTAATATAAAATATGTGTCAGATTTTTAAGACTTGAAGTTAAAAAAACACTGTTACTTATCAAGTAAATAATTATTTAAAAATTTTTGATTGCAAAAAGAGATAGCATTTAGGTATAATAAGATATTATACCTAATAAGTAACTATATTGTTAAAATGAAATTAATTTGTTTCTTATACTTTTTAAGTGATTAATATAAGTTTTAAATTGCATTTGTGGCCTACATTATGTTAATGTTTCAATTTGTGTGTGTATATGTGTGCTCAGTCCTACCCAGCTCTTTAAAATCCCCCATGGACTGTAGCCCACCAGGCTCCTCTGTCTATGAGATTTTCCAGGCAAAAATACTGGAGCAGGATGCCATTTCCAACTCCAGGGCATCTTCCCAACTCAGGGATTCAACCCACATCTCTTGTGTGTTCTGCATTGGCAGGCAGATCCTTTACTATTTCACTACCTGGGAAGCATGATAGGGATGTTTTCTACGTTCCCAAATGTCTTTCTCCCTTGTCCCTGAAAAGCACTGACCAGATTTCTGTCACTATAGATTTTTTTTTTTTTCCTATTCTAGTCCTTTAGTCACTCAGTCAGGGCCAACTCTTTGTGATCCTATGGACTGTAACCCACCAGGCTTCCCTGTCCATGGGCTTCTCCAGGCAAGAATACTGGGATGGGTGGACATTTTCTTCTCCAGGGGATCTTCCCGACCCAGAGATAGAAACTCAGTCTCCTGCATTGCAGACAAACTCTACCACTGAGCTACCAAGGAAGTTCTTTTTTTTAATTTAAATTTATTTATTTTAATTGGAGGCTAATTACTTTACAATATAGTATTGGTTCTGCCACACATCAACATGAATCCACCATGGGTGTACACGTGTTCCCCATCCTGAACCCCCCTCATACCTCCCTCCCTGTATCGTCCCTATGGGTCATCCCAGTGTACCAGCCCCAAGCATCCTGTATCGAACCTGGACTGGTGATTCATTTCTTATATAATATTATACATGATTCAGTGCCATTCACCCAAATCATCCCACCCTTTCCTTCTCCCACAGAGTCCAAAAGACTGTTCTATACATCTGTGTCTCTTTTGCTCTCGCATACAGGGTTATCGTTACCATCTTTCTAAATTCCATATATATGCGTTAGTATACTGTATTAGTGTTTTTCTTTCTGGCTTACTTCATTCTGTATAATAGGCTCCAGTATCATCCACCTCATTAGAACTGATTCAAATGTATTCTTTTTAATGGCTGAGTAGTACTCCATTGTGTGTATGTACCACAGCTTTCTTATCCATTCATCTGCTGATGGACATCTAGGTTGCTTCCATGTCCTGGCTATTAGAAACAGTGCTGTGATGAACACTGGGATACACGTGTCTCTTTCAATTCAGGTTTCCTTGGTGTGTATGCCCAGCACTGGGATTGCTGGGTCATAAGGCAGTTCTATTTGCAATTTCTTAAGGAATCTCCACACTGTTCTCCATAGTGGCTGTACTAGTTTGCATTCCCACCAACAGTGTAAGAGGGTTCCCTTTTCTCCACACCCTCTCCAGCATTTATTGCTTGCAGACTTTTGGATCGCAGCCGTTCTGACTGGTGTGAAGTGGTATCTCATTGTGGTCTTGATTTGCATTTCTCTGATAATGAGTGACGTTGAGCATCTTTTCATGTGTTTGTTAGCCATCCGTATGTCTTCTTTGGAGAAATGTCTATTTAGTTCTTTGGCCCATTTTTTGATTGGGTCGTTTATTTTTCTGGAATTGAGCTGTATAAGTTGCTTGTATATTTTTGAGATTAGTTGTTTGTCAGTTGCTTCATTTGCTATTATTTTCTCCCATTCAGAGGGTTGTCTTTTCACCTTGCTTATAGTTTCCTTTGTTGTGCAGAAGCTTTTAATTTTAATTAGATCCCATTTGTTTATATTTGCTTTTATTTCCAGTATTCTGGGAGGCGGATCATTGAGGATCCTGCTGTGATTTATGTCGGAGAGTGTTTTGCCTATGTTCTCCTCTAGGAGTTTTATAGTTTCTGGTCTTACATTTAGATCTTTAATCCATTTTGAGTTTATTTTTGTGTGTGGTGTTAGAAAGTGATCTAGTTTCATTCTTTTACAAGTGGTTGACCAGTTTTCCCAGCACCACTTGTTAAAGAGATTGTCTTTACTCCATTGTATATTCTTGCCTCCTTTGTCAAAGATAAGGTGTCCATATGTGTGTGGATTTATCTCTGGGCTTTCTATTTTGTTCCATTGATCTATATTTCTGTCTTTGTGCCAGTACCACACTGTCTTGATGACTGTGGCTTTGTAGTAGAGCCTGAAGTCAGGTAAGTTGATTCCTCCAGTTCCATTCTTCTTTCTCAAAATTGCTTTGGCTATTCGAGGTTTTTTGTATTTCCATACAAATCTTGAAATTATTTGTTCTAGTTCTGTGAAAAATACCGCTGGTAGCTTGATAGGGATTGCATTGAATCTGTAGATTGCTTTGGGTAATATATTCATTTTCACTATATTGATTCTTCCAATCCATGAACATGGTATATTTCTCCATCTATTAGTGTCCTCTTTGATTTCTTTCATCAGTGTTTTATAGTTTTCTATATATAAGTCTTTAGTTTCTTTAGGTAGATATATTCCTAAGTATTTTATTCTTTTCGTTGCAATGGTGAATGGAATTGTTTCCTTAATTTCGTTTTCTACTTTCTCATTATTAGTGTATAGGAATGCAAGGGATTTCTGTGTGTTGATTTTATATCCTGCAACTTTACTATATTCATTGATTAGCTCTAGTAATTTTCTGGTGGAGTCTTTAGGGTTTTCTATGTAGAGGATCATGTCATCTGCAAACAGTGAGAGTTTTACTTCTTCTTTTCCAATTTGGATTCCTTTTATTTCTTTTTCTGCTCTGATTGCTGTGGCCAAAACTTCCAGAACTATGTTGAATAGTAGCGGTGAAAGTGGACATCCTTGTCTTGTTCCTGACTTTAGGGGAAATGCTTTCAATTTTTCACCATTGAGGATAATGTTTGCTGTGGGTTTGTCATATATAGCTTTTATTATGTTGAGGTATGTTCCTTCTATTCCTGCTTTCTGGAGAGTTTTTATCATAAATGGATGTTGAATTTTATCAAAGGCCTTCTCTGCATCTATTGAGATAATCATATGGCATTTATTTTTCAATTTGTTAATGTGGTGAATTACATTGATTGATTTGCGAATATTGAAGAATCCTTGCATTCCTGGGATAAAGCCTACTTGGTCATGGTGTATGATCTTTTTAATGTGTTGTTGGATTCTGATTGCTAGAATTTTGTTGAGGATTTTTGCATCTATGTTCATCAGTGATATTGGCCTGTAGTTTTCTTTTTTTGTGGCATCTTTGTCAGGTTTTGGTATTAGGGTGATGGTGGCCTCATAGAATGAGTTTGGAAGTTTACCTTCCTCTGCAATTTTCTGGAAGAGTTTGAGTAGGATAGGTGTTAGCTCTTCTCGAAATTTTTGGTAGAATTCAGCTGTGAAGCCGTCTGGACCTGGGCTTTTGTTTGCTGGAAGATTTCTGATTACAGTTTCAATTTCCGTGCTTGTGATGGGTCTGTTAAGATTTTCTATTTCTTCCTGGTTCAGTTTTGGAAAGTTGTATTTTTCTAAGAATTTGTCCATTTCTTCCACGTTGTCCAATTTATTGGCATATAATTGCTGATAGTAGTCTCTTATGATTCTTTGTATTTCTGTGTTGTCTGTTGTGATCTCTCCATTTTCATTTCTGATTTTATTGATTTGATTTTTCTCCCTTTGTTTCTTGATGAGTCTGGCTAATGGTTTGTCAATTTTATTTATCTTTTCAAAAAACCAGCTTTTGGCTTTGTTGATTTTTGCTATGGTCTCTTTTGTTTCTTTTGCATTTATTTCTGCCCTAATTTTTAAGATTTCTTTCCTTCTACTAACTCTGGGGTTCTCCATTTCTTCCTTTTCTAGTTGCTTTAGGTGTAGAGTTAGGTTATTTATTTGACTTTTTTCTTGTTTCCTGAGGTATGCCTGTATTGCTATGAACTTTCCTCTTAGCACTGCTTTTATAGTGTCCCACAGGTTTTGGGTTGTTGTGTTTTCATTTTCATTCACTTCTATGCATATTTTGATTTCTTTTTTGACTTCTTCTGTATTTGTTGGTTATTAAGCAGTATGTTGTTCAGCCTCCATATGCTGGAATTTTTAATAGTTTTTCTCCTGTAATTGAGATCTACTCTTACTGCATTGTGGTCAGAAAAGATGCTTGGAATGATTTCAATTTTTTTGAATTTACCAAGGCAAAATTTATGGCCCAAGGTGTGATCTATCCTGGAGAAAGTTCCATGTGCACTAGAGAAAAAGGTGAAATTCGTTGTTTTTGGGTTAAATGTCCTATAGATATTAATTAGGTCTAACTGGTCTATTGTATCATTTAAAGTTTGTGTTTCCTTGTTAATTTTCTGTTTAGTTGATCTGTCCATAGGTGTGAGTGGGGTATTAAAGTCTCCCAGTATTATTGTGTTATTGTTAATTTCCCCTTTCATACTTGTTAGCATTTGTCTTACATATTGTGGTGCTCCTATGTTGGGTGCATATATATTTATAATTGTTATATCTTCTTCTTGGATTGATCCTTTGATCATTATGTAGTGTCCTTCTTTGTCTCTTTTCACAGCCTTTGGCAGACTCTTTACCGACTGAGCTACGAATGAAGTCCTAAATGTTTTCCTATTCTAGTATGTCATATAAATGAAATCATGATATATATACTCTGTTGTGTTGAGATTATTTAATTCAGTTTTTCCTCATTTTTATCCCTATTGTTATTTGTCCATTTATGAATATATTATTGTTTTTTCAATTCTCCTGCTCGTGAGCATTTGACTTGATTTCAGTTTGAACCCATACGAATATAGCTGCTATGGGCATACATATGTCTTTATGGACATATGGCTTTCCTTGAGCAAAGTGAAATTTCTAAGTCATATGGTTAAGTGTATGTCTAACTTTATAACAAACTGCCAAACTATTTTCTAAAAGGTTGAACACTTTACATTTTCACAGTGAGGTAGTTCAATACTTATTGTTCTGCATCCTCACGTGGAATTGTCAATATCTTATGTTAGCTCTGTTAAGAGGTGTGAGGAGGTAGGTATATTGTGGTGGTAATTTCTTCACTGCCATCTTTTCTGGTTCACATTTTTGTATATATCTTTTATGAAAAGACTGTTCACATATTTTGCATATTTTTTTGTTAGGAGGTTTGCCTTGTTATTTTGAATTACAAAAATCCTTGATATACTCTGGATATGAGATCTTTGTAAGATGTAAACATTTAAAATATTTTCTCTTAGGATGAGGTTTATATTTTCATCTTAATAAAGACATCTGAAGAGAAGTTTTTAAATTTGATAACATCTAATTTATATAAAATTTTGTTTTTGTAGCTAATAGTTTTCTTTTTCTTTTTTTTAGGGTGGTCTGTTTTCAGAATTATTTGATTTATAGAACCCATTTAACCATATATTTTTTAGATGATTGATGTTTTTGCTTTTTAAGTCTATGTTCCAGTTTGAATTGAGTTTTGTATCAGATTTTGTTCACTTTTTTCTAGACAGATATCTAGTTGTTATGTCATCACTTGTTTAAGGAACATCTTCTCTATTAACTTTGTCTAAATTAAGTGAACTCTTGTGTTTTTTTATGAACTCTCTTATGCTAGTTCATTGACATATATCATTAATGCAGTTTAAAATTTAATCTAGAAGTCAAGTGGTCCTGATTTCCAAGAATCTCAAATTTGTACTTTCCTTTTTTTCCAAATGTTTTAGGTGACTTAAATCTTTATATTTTCATGTGAAAATCAGATATTTTTATTTGAATTCATAAATATATAAAATTTATATATTACATGTAATGTGAAAGTCACTCAGTTACATCTAACTCTTTGCAACCCTATGGACAAGAGTCCATGAAATTCTCCAGGACAGAATCCTGGAGGGGGGAGCCTCTCCCTTCTCCAGAGTATCTTCCCAACCCAGGGATCAAAGCCAGGTCTCCTGCATTGTGGGCAGATTCTTTACCAGCTGAGCCATGAGGGAAGCTCTATTACATATATTGTGTATGTGTGTGTGTGTGTGTGTGTGTGTGTGTATTAGTTGCCTAGTCGTGTCTGACTCTTTGCAACCCCATGGACTATAGCTTGATAGGATCCTCTGTCCATGGGGATTCTCCAGACAAGAATACTGGAGTGGGTTGCCATTTCTTTCTCCAATTGCATATTTACATAATTATATATTATTAATATATATTACATAATTACCTATTATTTATACATATATATATATTTGGAGAGAAAAGATATTGTACCAAAGCTGAGTCCTCAAAGCTTTTATTAATATTAATAGTATGGCATCAATTCAGTTCAGTTCAGTTGCTCAGTCATGTCCAACTCTTTGTAACTCTTTGCAACTGTAGCATGCCAGGCTTCCCTGTCTATCATCAACTCCCAGAGCCTACTCAAACTCATATCCATCTAGTCGGTGATGCCATCCAACCATCTCATCCTCTATCATCACCTTCTCTTCCTGCCCTCAATCTTTCCCAGCATAAGGGTCTTTTCAGATGAGTCAGCTCTTTGCATCAGGTGGCCAAAGTATTGGAGTTTCAGCTTCCACATCAGTCCTTCCAATGAATATTCAGGATTGATTTCCTTTAGGATGGGCTGGTTGGATCTCTTTGCAGTCCATGGAATCACAAACAGTTGAACACAATTGAGCCACTGAGCAAGCACACAAGGATTTCAGATTTAAATCAGTTTCTTTTTAAAATATCTTTCTGTTTCTTCTTGAAGCAGATTTGAGATGTTGTTTTCATATTTAATTTCAGTATTGATATAAAACCTACCCATTGGTATCACTTACCCATTGGCAATACCTACCCATTGAGAACACCAACTTAGTGGGCATGAATTTGAGCAAGCTCTGGGAGATGTGAAGGACAGTGAAGGTTAATGAAGCCCAGAGTGCTGCAGTCCACGGCGTTGCAAAGAGTCAGACATGACTGAATGATTGAACAGTAGCAATTGATGTAAAAATTTTCATACCTTCAGTATCTTTATTAAAACCACTTTATTGACTTGTTGGAGAAGGAAATGGCAACCTACTCCAGTATTCTTGCCTGGAGAATTCCATGGACAGAGGGTCCTGGTGAGCTACAGTCCGTGGGATCATAAAGAGTTGCATATGACTGAGCAACTAACCCTTTCACAGTTTCATTGACTTGTAAGGGACATACAAAAAGCTGTACACATTTAATGTATACAATTTTCAGAGACTGAAAATAAGTATATCATAAGCAATGCCATAAACATAACACACCAGCTCCAGAAGTTCCCTCAAGACCTCTTTATGTATTTTTGTGTGTATCATGTGTACTTAAAACCTACCTTCTTAGCAATTTTTTCAGNCTTTTTCATTCCTAGATATCACTAAATCCAGTATCTACCAATTACAGCCCACAACTCCTTAAATATTTGAATTTCTGTTATATATCTACACATGAGTTCCTTTGTCAGAAAATTATAAGCTGAATCCCTAGTTTGTAGAGAATGAAAATCAATGACCTTTCTGGATGATTCCTAATTATTGTCTGACATAAATTTTGGAAAATTCTAACACTTCTGAAAAATGTACACTCAAATATTCTTCATGCGTGTATTATTTTATATTTAAAGATATTGTAATCTTTACTAAATACAGGCTATCCATTAAAAAAATTTTGTTAAAAAAGAAACTTGCACCATATTATGTACATGGCACATAATTTAAGTAAATATTGAATGAATAAATGAATATACTTGTTTAATTCAACCCCAGAAATATGTTTTTATTTCTCTATAAAATGAAGAAAATAATAGCTACCTGTATGATTATTGTATATAAAGGACACTAGATTATATCTGTCAAAGAGTAGGTACTTCATAAATAGTACAGAATATTTTAATATTAATAATGTAAAAATGTAATGTAAAAATAATGTAAAATGCATGAAAGATACATTAATCACAAAAAATTATATCATTATAAAATCCCCTAGTAAATGTATTCTTGTATAATTCAAGTAAGTTTTAATAATTTGCACTCGGTATCATGACATTATACACTTTCCCAAGGTAATCATGATATATGGAGATAAGATTCTCAGCAAATGAAATAGAAATATTCCTAAAAGTATTGGAGGAAGCAGAGGGAAGGAGCAGAGATGATAGAAGTGCATGTAACCCCATCTGGTAAGTGAGCTTTCATTGACAAAAAAAATATTTGTCTTTATCATCAAGAGACTCCTAATTGAAATGGTGTTTAGTTTGGAGTGTAAGAGCATCGGTCAGTGCACATGGGTTATGACGTATGATGATTTAAAATTTAGGCATGTCCCATCTCCCCTTACTCTTGCTTCTTTGAAAGTTGAAATGATATAATAATTTGTATATATGATATTTTTAATATAAATTTATTTTAATTGGAAGCTAATTACTTTACCATATTGTATTGGTTTTGCCATACATCAACATGATTTATCAATATAAATTTGTGGCTTTCAAGATTTTGTTTCTTCTGGTCTGTTATTTCCACACTCATAGCTCTCTATAGAATCCATTTCAGAGAGGTTAAGAGACTTCTTATATAAGTGTGCCTTACTAATAAATGGTGGAGTCAGGATGTGAATGGAAGCTCATCTTCCTTCCACTGTTGACTCCTGCCTTAGTGCTTTGTATGGGAGTGTGCAGATTAATTTATAATTCTAATACATAAACCAGTAAAATTTTCAAAAAAGCTTTTATCAGTATATGTCCCGATTAACTAGGCAGAGGCAAAATCAATGCAGATTAGATAGTCATTTGAAAAAATTTAATTTATGGCATACTCTATGATAAAGTACTATTCTTGCTGTGGTCGCTTCAGCAGTAAACAGAAATGCACTTAGTCTAAGGTAAGTTTCATAAAAGTGAAGTGAAGTCAAGTCTCTCAGTCATGTCCAACTCTTTGTGACTCCGTCGACTGTAGCCTACCAGGCTTCTCCGTCCATGGGATTCTCCAGGCAAGAATACTGGAGTGGGTTACCATTTCCTTCTCCAGGGGATCTTCCTGACCCAGGGATCGAACTCCAGTCTCCCTTGTTGGAGACAGACGCTTTATCCTCTGAGCCACCAAAGGCATCCTATATTTTGTTTACTACTATAACTACTGTAGCAAGAATAGCATGACATATAATGTCAATTGATATGGAAAAATATAAAGCAAGGTAGAGAGACACAGAGTTCTAGGGTTGGAGGTGCTATGTTTAATTCCATTGATCAGAGAGGCATTCTCTAGTACATGACCTTGGTACAGAGACCTGATGGTGGAGAGGGAGTCATACATTTCATGAGAGTATTGTCAGTGTACCAGCAGAACATGCAAAAGTCTTGAGGTAGGCAAGTTTCCTACAGGGGAGGTGTGAGCTGATAGAAAATTAGGTTAGTGAGGCTGTGCAGAATTAGATTAAGTCATTGTTGGAAGTTATGGGAAGTCATGCCCACCTAAGTTCTATAATTTGGATGAGAGCTTTCATTTTTAAAATTGTTAATTTCACAGTTTAATATCTCCAATGGCTGGTGGGAAGAGAAAAAAAAAAAAAAGGATATTCAAAGAAATAAAAAGTACTGCAGTGGAACAGTAGTTGCAAAGTTTAAAATACAGACCAAAAAGGAGAAGCCACTTTTATCACATAGATGGTGACCATAGATGCAGAAAAGTAAATATGACCTCGGATTACTAAAGTCTTTCATATTTTTTTCATACTTAACACAAAATTGGACAATAAATATATTTGTCAATGGTATGATAAATGGAATTATCATATTTTGTTAGGTTATATATAAAGAATGTAAATTGAGAGATCACTTTGGTTTTCACTTTTGGCAGTGTTTCATAAAGTTAAAGATTCCCCTGTGTTGTAACACATTTGGAAGGAAAAGTCATATGTGAACAGATTAAATGTACAAGTATTAATATATTTATTAGTTTATTAATATAAATTAATTTATTATTATAATAGAATATTATTTTTGCTGCTACTGCTGCCGCTAAGTCACTTCAGTTGTGTCTGACTCTGTGTGACCCCATAGATGGCAGCCCACTAGTCTCCTCTGTCCCTGGGATTCTCCAGGCAAGAACACTGGAGTGGGTTGCCATTTCCTTCTCNTGTCAATGGTATGATAAATGGAATTATCATATTTTGTTAGGTTATATATAAAGAATGTAAATTGAGAGATCACTTTGGTTTTCACTTTTGGCAGTGTTTCATAAAGTTAAAGATTCCCCTGTGTTGTAACACATTTGGAAGGAAAAGTCATATGTGAACAGATTAAATGTACAAGTATTAATATATTTATTAGTTTATTAATATAAATTAATTTATTATTATAATAGAATATTATTTTTGCTGCTACTGCTGCCGCTAAGTCACTTCAGTTGTGTCTGACTCTGTGTGACCCCATAGATGGCAGCCCACTAGTCTCCTCTGTCCCTGGGATTCTCCAGGCAAGAACACTGGAGTGGGTTGCCATTTCCTTCTCCAATGCATGAAAGTGAAAAGTGAAAGTGAAGTCACTCAGTCGTGCCTGACTCTTAGTGACACCATGGACAACAGCCTACCAGGCTCCTCCGTCCATGGGATTTTCCAGGCAAGAGTACTGGAGTGGGTTCCCATTGCCTTCTCTAAAATATTATTTTTATTATAGTATAATTCTTTATTAAATTATTAATATAAAATATTAATTTATTTTGGTGATCAGTTTCTCCCTTTCCAGCTTTATATGTAATGGCATATAACACTGTGTGAATTTAAAGTATGCAAAGTATTGATTTGATACATTGATATATTACAATATGACTGTAGCCATAGTGTTGACCAACACTTCCATGACTTCACATAATTACCATTTCTTTTATTGTGATGAGAACATTTAAGATCTACTCTCAATAAATTTCAGTATTATTAACTCTAGTTACTTTAGAACTTTGGAATTTATTTATCCCATGTCATGAAACTTCATGTTCTTTGAAAAACATCTCCCTATATCCCCAACCCTCAAGCCATCACGCTACTACTCTGTTCCTATTCTCTGTGTGATTTATTTCCTTAGTATAATGCCCTCAAGGTTCATCCATACTATTGCGAATGCCTGACTTTATTCTTTCTCCTACTGGAAAAAGAAAAGAAACTACACACACACACACACACACACACACACACACACACACACCTGCATATGTATATATACATACATATATGACATAATCTTCACTCCTTCAGCCATTTATTGATGAACACTTAAGTTGTTTCTGTATCTTAGATATTGTGAATATATGATCTGTCCCTCTTTGAGCCTTGATGATGCCCCATTCATCTCTTGCTCTCTCTCTTGTGTGTGTGCTCAGTCACTCAGTCATGTCCTACTCTGCAACATCATGGACCGTAGCCCACCAGGCTGATCTGTCCATGGAATCGTCCAGGCAAGAATACTGGAGCAGGTTGCCATTTCCTCTTCCAGGGGATCTTCCCGACCCAGGGATCTAACCTGCCTCTCTTGCATCTCCTACATTGGAAGGCAGAATCTTTACCACTGTGTCATCTCTCTTACTCATCTTGTATTACACTATATTTTCCTTGAAGGCTCCATGTCTGATTCATCACGTGATCCTCACAATTCAGTGTCTGATCCAAGGAAGGGACTCAGCATATGATTTCGGCTGGGTGGGTGCTCAGAAACCATTCCTATATGCTTCTCTGGTGGTGGGCATCAAATGCAGCCTAGCCAGGGGAAGAAATTGTTCTTGCTACAAGTGCAACTGGGTGCTTTTGAGCATTGTTAAATAGCTAAAATAAAAAGAATGGAAACAATCTAAAGCAAGAGAGAAAGATTAAAAATGTGACAATCTTGTGTGATGGAATACTATATTAAAGACCTGTCATATCATACAAAGAGCCTATTAATATCAAATAATCTTATTGTCTCAACAAGATAAATCATCAGAATATAATGATAACTGAAAATTTCTAGTTACAGGAAGGTACATGCAGAATGATGTTGTTTTATAAGAATATTTGAGCATGAGAAAAAAGTACTATATTTCACTTATGGATACATATGTATTTATATAGAAAAAAGTCATAAAACAATTTTAAGAAGGTTAAATATATTTAGATTCAGGAAGTATAATCTTAAAAAAAGATTGCCATTGTATATGGAAAGATTTCATTTGTTAACAGCAGATTCAAACGTGATCATTATATTATCTTGACCTTTGTATTTGGCCACCTCATGCAAAGAGTTGACTCATTGGAAAAGACTCTGATGCTGGGAGGGATTGGGGGCAGGAGGAGAAGGGGATGACCAAGGATGAGATGGCTGGATGGCATCATGGACTTGATGGACATGAGTCTGAGTGAATTCCAAGAGATGGTGATGAACAGGGAGGCCTGGCATGCTGCAATTCATGGGGTCACAAAGAGTTTGACACGACTGAGCAACTGAACTGAACTGATGGTGTTTCACCCTAAAAAATTAAGTAAGCATAAGAACATAACTTTAAGTACATTCTCCCTATACATGTATATAATATTGAATATATCTTTAACTACATTACTTATCTATATATATAACCTATGTAGTTTACACATCTAAACACATTTTAAAAACATGAAATGAGCTTCATATATATTAACTCATATACATTGTATATATAACAGATATGCATTATATGTTGCATATAAATTAATTATGTATGCACATACATATGTGGTGGTGATGGTTTAATCGCTATGTGGATACCAACTTTTGCAACTCCATGGACTGTAGCCTGCCAGCTTCCTCTGTGCATCGAATTTCCCAGGCAAGAATACTGGAGTAGGTTGTCATTTTCTTCTCCAGTGTATCTTCCTGACCCAGGGATCGAATACACATCTCCTGCATTGCAGGCAGATTCTTTACTGCTGAGCCACTAGGGATTCCTGCACAAATGTATAGTAAATATTAGTTTCTCTTTGAATTACAAAAATAAATAATTCAAGTTGAAGAGAGATATTTGGTTATTAATGATGTATACAAAATATTTCCTAGAGATCTAAAATAGATAAAAAGATCACAAAGTATATTTTGAAAAGTGCCAAACATGTGACATGTTATATACATGTGTTGATGCATGGTTATGTCTGAAAATAAGTTAGGGAAATATTACATTACATTTTATTCTCTTGATTCCTAAAGAATATAAAGTTATTTTATGTCCTCTGTTTTGTCAAATAACATATGGATTTACTCCATCACTCAAGATAAAAATATTTGTTTACAAACATTTCATCCTCATATGCCAGAATTTTACTGTCCAGAAGATGTTAATTTTATGCACTTTCCTCCAAACCTGTTGATCAAGGGATGTATTTTCCTATACCTAAAAACAGTTTCATTTTAATTTAATCATTTTTAACCTCAACTACATAATTCACTTATGAAATGCTAAAATATAAAATATTTGAATTGGCACTATATAATGATTTTGTGATTACTGATGACAAATCATTCAGTTCAGTTCAGTCACTCAGTCGTGTCTGACTCTTTGCGACCCCATGAATAGCAGCACGCCAGGCCTCCCTGTCCATCACCAACTCCTGGAGTTCACTCAGACTCAAGTCCGTCGAGTCAGTGATGCCATCCAGCCATGTCATCCTTTGTTGTCTGCCGGGGTCCAGCTCTGGTGGATCCAGGGAAATTGAAGTGGGGACAGAGTCGGCGTCCTAGGAAACAACTTATTTAACTACAGATATATAGAGAGATTACAAACAGATAGTGTAGTAGAAAATATTGGTGGAGAAAAAGAGGTTGAATAACTTGGTTTACACAGAAAACTAATAAAACCTCGAGACAAGAGGTTTGCACCATCTATGTTAGGCCGCCGGCGTCCACTTGAATAGCAGAGGGTGCCCCACCTTGGGCTCCCTCCGTGTGGATCTTAGAAGCCAGGGCAAGTAAGTAGACTTGGCGAGCCTCCATGCTCCAGATGGGAATTCAGCCAGAAAAGGGGAGAAAAGAACAACATGGGGGAACCTAGCATCGGTGCAAGACTCACAACTTTATTTTCAAAATCAGCTTATATACCCCAAGTTGTACATAAAGAAATAATGGAATATGCAGAGTAATGCAGGGGCAGCAGTCCTGACCCTCATTGAGACCAGGCTTTCTTTTTGCATACCTTCCCGGATACAAAAGGTCTCATGTGGTTTATATTATCTTGTGGCCAAGAGGCCTGTTAACATTTTTATGGCTCTCTTCCTAGATAAATGTCTATCAACCAGAAAAACTCTTTTTCCCTAGAAGTGTTTTTTCTTTACTCTGCATCACCCTCAAAGTACTAAGTAAAGTTACATTCATGTAGAACAAAGGTGCAGTGAGTTATAACAAAGAAAGTACTTAAAGATCTAATGTAGCTAATGCCAGGTCTACTACCTATTTTTTCTATATACCAACTATATCTACAAATAAAAGATATGAGAATTTGGCAGCAAATATTGGCTCAACAAATGAAATGTTTAATCAGTCCTATTCTAATGATTTTGACTCCTCAGAAGCCCCTACATTCCTAGGATGTTTTAAGCTTCCTGTGCCTCTCATGGTCGGGAGGCTGCAAACAATCATATACACAGCTGTAAGAGTCCGGCATGCAGGCTAGAAAGCCATCAGAGGGGTTTTTGGATAGAAACACTCTTATTATGCCCAGGAGATTTATTATCTAAAAGCACTAAATTAAACTTTTCCAGAAAAAGGTGGTCAGGGGACAGTCCCCTATTAATGTCAGAAGAGTAGGTGGAAAGTATAACACAGTAAAGCAGGCAGACTCTGGTTTTTAGGGGTGAATGCTCAGGAAATTCCAGGAGGAATCCCTGAGGCCTGACCCTCCTTGCTCATCAAGCCTCTCTGCATGACCTTGTCATGGGTGAGATCTCCCGTGCTGGCTCCTGGCAGTCGTCCCCTTCTCCTCCTGCCCCCAATCCCTCCCAGCATCAGAGTCTTTTCCAATGAGTCAACTGTTCATGTGAGGTGGCCAAAGTACTGGAGTTTCAGCTTCAGCATCATTCCTTCCAAAGAAATCCCAGGGCTGATCTCCTTCAGAATGGACTGGTTGGATCTCCTTGCAGTCCAAGGGACTCTCAAGAGCCTTCTCCAATACCACAGTTTAAAAGCATCAATTCTTCAGTGCTCAGCCTTCTTCACAGTCCAACTCTCACATCCATACATGACCACAGGAAAAACCATAGCCTTGACTAGGCGGATCTTAGTCAGCAAAGTAATGTCTCTGCTTTTGAATATGTTATCTAGGTTGGACATAACTTTTCTTCCAAGGAGTAAGTGTCTTTTAATGTCATGGCTGCAATCACCATCTACAGTGATTTTGGAGCCCCCCAAAATAAAGTCTGACACTGTTTCCACTGTTTCCCCATCTATTTCCCATGAAGTGATGGGAC
>SJYX01013393.1:192591-203306 GCA_006410675.1 Oreotragus oreotragus
TATGAAATATTTTTAATTAGTCTTGTAATGGGATAATGTTAATTCTTCAGTTGTTTATTTATTTTTTCTTTTTCAATATAATTTTAGGTGTTCTCAGTTCTTTGTATTCCCATATGAAATTTAGAAACAGTTGTTGATTTATAGAAAAACAAAAGCCTCCTGGGAGTTTGAATGAGATTATTTCAAACCTATGGATTAATTTTGTAGGCTAGACAACTTAAATATATCGAGTCTTCTGACTCATATACAGTTATTTCTCCTTTTAATCAGATTCTACTTACTTTTTTCTTTGTCACATGTAATTTGTCTTAAAAATGTACATGTATTTCATATTTTTAAAATGTTTTTCCTATACAATAGTTTTATAATATTTAAATTATATTTTTGATTTTAGTTATTGGTAACTTGTATAAAGAGATAAAATTGATTTTTGTGTACTGAGAGAAGAAAATAAAATTGTGAATTCACATTTTTATTATCTATGTAAAAACTCCTGTATGTATACTATGTAGAAACATGCATTCTAACATTTTTATAGGTTCAAAGGAGTTTTTACATAGATAATAATAATGTTGTGAATTCACAATTTTACTTTATTCTCTCTAATCCAGGGAACTTTTATTTATCTTTTCTTAGGATAAAACTTCCAATAAATGTAAGATACAGGTGATGATATCATACACTTCTGTTATGTACCTAATGATAGGCAGGAAAGTGTTCCATATTTCATTTTCAATCAGGAAGTTTTAGATGTAAGTTTTTTATAGATGACCTTTAGAAGTTTAATATGCATCTTTCTGTTTTAGTTTGCCAGTAGTTGTTTTATTGTTATCTGTTTTGTTTTGACAGTAATGTGTATTGGATTTTGCCAGTGTTTTGTCTATTGAAATGTTTGTTTTTGTTGTTGTTATTGTTATTTTCAGATTAAAATGGCAAATTGTATTCATTTTTTTAAACGTTAAACTGCACTTCAGTCCTGTGATACTCTCAATTTAGTCATAATGCCTTAGCATTTTTATGCATCACAGGATTTGATTTACTAATATTTCTTCAGAATTTATCTGTATTCATGAGTGATATTTACCTGTACTTCTGTTGTAATATTTTTGTCTTATTTAGGAATCAGATGGAATTACAGAATGATGTCAGAAGTACTTTAATTCATCTTTTTCAATTTTCAGGAAGTGTTTAGGTAGAATGGCTTAAAAAAAAAGAAAAAAAAAATTTTGATTGAGTTTACCAATCAAACCCTCTTATCCTGAAGAAGTTTCTATTTTGGGAAAAATTTAAATTACAATTTCAAATTTTTAATAGGTACTGGGATATTTGTATTATCAATCTTTTTGAGTGAGATATGATAAATTTTATCTTCAAGGAATTTGTCAACTTCATTTAAGCAGATGAATTTATTGACAAAAACTTGTTCATATTCAGTTAAGTTCAGTTCAGTCACTCAGTCATGTCTGACACTTTGCCACTGCGTGGACCTCAGCACGCCAGGCCTCCCTGTCCATCACTAACCCCTGGAGTTTACCCAAGCTCATGTCCATTGAGTCGGTGATGCCATCCAACCATCTCATCCTCTGTCATCCCCTTCTCCTCCTGCCTTCAATCTTTCCCAGCATCAGGGTCTTTTCAAATGAGTCAGCTCTTTGCATCAGGTAGCCAAAGTATTGGAGTTTCGGCTTCATCATCAGTCTTTCCAATGAATATGCAGGACTGATTTCCTTTAAGATTGACTGATTTGATCTCCTTGCAGTCCAAGGGACTCTCAAGAGTCTTCCCCAGCACCACCGTTCAAAAGCATCATCTCTTCTCCACTCAACTTTCTTTGTGATCCAGCTTACATTCATACATGACTACTGGAAAAACCATAGCTTTGGCTAGACGGACCTTTGTCAGCAAAGTCATGTCTCTGCTTTTTAATATGCTGTCTAGGTGTTTCATAGCTTTTCTTCCAAGGAACAAGTGTCTTTTAATTTTGTCTGCAGTCACCATCTGCAGTGATTTTGGAGCCCAAGAAAATAAAANTCTTATACACATCTAGATGTGTATAAGAGACAGGTCCAAGGGACTCTCAAGAGTCTTCCCCAGCACCACCGTTCAAAAGCATCATCTCTTCTCCACTCAACTTTCTTTGTGATCCAGCTTACATTCATACATGACTACTGGAAAAACCATAGCTTTGGCTAGACGGACCTTTGTCAGCAAAGTCATGTCTCTGCTTTTTAATATGCTGTCTAGGTGTTTCATAGCTTTTCTTCCAAGGAACAAGTGTCTTTTAATTTTGTCTGCAGTCACCATCTGCAGTGATTTTGGAGCCCAAGAAAATAAAATCTGTCACTGTTTCCATTATTTCCCCATCTATTTGCAAAGAGAGAGAAATGGGTTACAGGTAAGACCATGGTATTTTCAGCTTCAAGAATGATGAAAGTCTTTGGCAACAGGTGCAATAGTCAGCAAGGTTTCCCCATTTTCAATAGGTTGAGCCAAAAAAAAAAAAAATAGAGGGAGGAAATAAGTAACAGAAAAAAAGTATAGTGTGCGGTACTGTCAGTTTGGAAAACTCTCTTCTTTAGCTGTCATCTGCTCAAGTCATGAAAATCTTTATCTTCAGGATATCATTTGGTATTGTGGTTCCAGTCAGGGTTTGGTGCTTTCTTTCAATACAACATATGGATCCAAAAATCTTTTCCTTGGAGTTTGGTAGCACAAGAGTTGGTTAATAGGACATGATAAGGGATTTTTTTCCCAGTGGGGTTAAAGAATGACTTTCTCTTCAAAAGGTAGAGATGCCTTTTTCTAATAGATGAAATCCCTAGGCTGACAGATATGATATTTAAGATTTCTGACTCCCAGGAACATGTTGAAAAAAGATTGCTCTTCTAAAGCATGTTTTCTTTTTTAACTGAAGTATAGTTGATTTACAATATTGTATTAGTTTCAGGTATGCAGCAGCATGATATGGTTATATATTTTTTATAGATTATTTTCCATTATAGGTTATTACAAGATATAGTATATAGGCCCTTGTTGTTATTTAGTTGCTAAATCGTATCTGACTCTTTTAGAGTCTTCTAGTTCACCAGGTTCCTCTATGCATGTAATTTTGCAGGCAAGAATATTGGAGTGGGTTGCTATTTCCTTCTACAGGGGATCTTCCCAACCCAGCATTTCCTGCATTGCAAGCAAATTCTTTACCACTGAGCCACCAGTGAAGACTGCAATTTCCTGTGAAGAGTTAAGTGAAAGTGAAAGTTGCTCAGTCTGTCTGACTCTTTGCAACCCCATGGACTATACAGTCCATGGAATTCTCCAGGCCAGAATCCTGGAATGGGTAGCCTTTCCTTTCTCCAGGGGATCTTCCCAACCCATGGAGTGAACCCAGGTCTCCTGCATTGCAGGTGGATTCTTTATCAGCTGAGCCACATAGGAAGTTTAAGAATACTGGAGTGGGTAGCCTATCCCTTCTCCAGCAGATATTCCCAGTCCAGAAATCGAACTGGGGTCTCCTGCATTGCAGCAGGATTATTTACCAAGTTAGGTATAAAGAAAGCCCATAGTTCCCTATGCTGTACAGTAAAACCTTGTTGCTTATCTAAATTATGTATGGTGGTTTTTGTCTGTTAATCTCATATTCACAATTTATCCCTGGCCCTTTTTCCCCTTTGGTAACAGCATAGTAGTTCTTAAAGTTTTCTCTGGTAGCTCAGATGGTAAAGAGTCTTCCTACAGTGTGGGAGACCCGGCTTTGATCCTTGGGTCAGGAAGATCCCTGGAGAAGGAAATGACAATCCTCCCCAGTATTCTTGCCTGGAAAATCCCATGGAAGGAGGAGCCTGGCAGGCTATAATCTTTGGGGTCACAAAGAGTAGGACACAACTGAGCGACTGACACTTTAGTTGCTCTTAAGAGAAGCACTATTGAAGTATATCTTCCTTTTACCATCTGTGAATCAAAAGAAGCAGGAGCCAAATGCATTAAGTATCCTGCGATTATCTCAAAGGGTGAGAGTTTATAGGTTCCAAGACCTGAGATTTAGGTCTTATAGCAGTGCCTTTGGATGGGTTATTTTAAGGGTCTCTCCAAACTTGCCCTAGTGGGTTAACTAGTCAATTAACTTTGAGGATTGAGGTTTGTAAGCAAATGAAAGTGTTTTAAAACTGGCCAAACAGCAAAGATCTGTTGAAGCACTTGACTGGTAAAATGAGTTTCCTGGTCACTTTGAAGTTTGAGAAAGGATTCCTCAAGTAGAAATGATCCATAACAATAGCAGTAGCCTGATACAAGGCTTCAGTCCAGGGAGAAAACATCCAAGCTATTATAAAATCCTTGAGATCAGAGACACTGAATAAAATCCATTTGCCAAACCTTGCACAGTCCATTGGTTAATTTAAAGTGTCTGAGAACAGTGTGGACAGATTTTCCTGAAATATGTTTTATATAAATAAGGCAAATAAAGTAGACATTGATTGTGGGCCAGTTAATATTTCTCCACTGGTACTGGTTCATAAAGTTTATCAGTAAGCCAGTGTTATAGTGCATGCATGATAGTGATGTGAATTTTAGCATCTCTTGCAGAACTGGATTACTATCTGGCCCATTCCAAAGTTCTCTCTTTATTGAACCAAGAGTTATTCTACTTTCAATATTGTTTTACCTTTTCTGTGAATGATTACTGGACATCTCTAGTCAGTGTTTCTAGATTGTCATTTAGGGAAACATTTCTTTCAACCATAGTAGTGGTTTGGTTGCTGGTTCCTTTGATGAAACAAAGTCATAAGTGATTCCAAAGGCATACTTACCTTCAGTATAGATATGTACAGTTTTTCCTTTATCTGAAATGCTGGCCCAAGTAAGGTTAGCTGGAGCTGCTAGAGGATGCTGCACAGTGACTCCAAAAGGAGTTTCGATACTATACCCAGGATAATAGTTACCATTTTCTCTCTAAAAATGAGAACCATCAGTAAACCATGAAAAGTCAGCATTATCCAAAGGATTTTTCCTGTTAGGTTATCATGGGTCATGACAGCCAGACTGTCGTGAGGGATATTATCCATAAAAGAGAGAAGGGTGGAAGCGTTAAGATTATCACAATTAAGAAAGCGATACAAAGAGCAGTTAGCAAGAGGATTTCATGTGTGGTGAGACAATTGACTGAAAGCTGTTGAACGTGATAAGAATTCGGGAAGACTTCTACTGTTTGAGATGTAAAGGTGGTTCCATGAGATCCCATGACTTTCTCATTGGTGGCTTTGACTAAGAGGGCAGTGGCAGAAATGACTCAGAGACACAGGTGAATTCTCATTTCACAGTCTAGCTGTTGGCTATCATACCTTATGAGTCAGTGATAGTCTCCATGGTTTTGAATGAGTAATCCAAAGGCATTGCTTTTCTTTTCAGATACAAAAAAGTAGAATGGGAAGTTGATCATTGAAGTGTCCAAGTCCAGCAACCTTACAGGAAGAGCTGACTCACTGGAAAAGACCGTGGTGCTGGGAAAGATTAAGGCCAGGAGAAGAAGAGGGTGACAGAGAATGAGATGGTGGAATGGCATCACCAACTCAAGGGACATGTATTTGGGCAAACACCGGGAGATAGTGAAGGACTGGGAAGCCTGGTGGTGCTGCAGTCCATGAGGTCATAAAGAGTCGGACACAACTTAGCGACTGAACAGCAACAAAGGGCAAGGAAATTTATCAAGCCTCCCTTTAAAACTTTAAAGGTTAAATTATCCTGATCTTGAAGAATAGGGTCAAGTTTGCTATATTTTAGTAATGCGGATAAAGTTTGGCCATAGGAGGGAAGTTTAGAATCTGGCTTTGACAGTAGTCAGCTAGCCCTGGCAAAACTTTATGAAAGGCTTTTAGTTTTTGGTTTGGGGAATTTGGGGATATCAGAAAGCCTGTTTGAATCTAAATACAGCCATTTTTCTGAGATCAGGTGCCCCAACTCTTGAATGTGAGTTTGAACAAACTACAGATTTTCTATTATAGACTTGACGACTTGCAACTGATCTAATAAGTGCAAATGGCAAAAATTTTAAGGTTAATATTCTTAAAATTGGGCTTCCCAGGTGACACTAGAAGTAAAGAAACTGTTGTCAGGAGACATAGAATTATGCAGGAGACATAAAATTGGGCTTCCCTGGATCAGGAAGATTCCCTGGAGAAGGGCATGGTAACCCACTCCAGTATTCTTGCCTGGAGAGTCCTCATGGACAGAGGAACCTGGTGGGCTATAGTCTATAGGGTCACAAAGAGTTGAACACTACTGAAGCAATTTAGCTTGCATCCTTAAACTTAGCTCTACTGTCAGAGAGAGAACAAATAAAATATGTTTAGTGATTATTTTATTCATCTGGTTGAATATCTTGCTTTCAACTATCAATTTCTAGAATTCTCTCTCCTTTTATGAGAAAGCAATTCTGGCTTTGATTGCTGTCTAAGAAGTCTTGGCCCAATAAATGAACAGGGACAGAGAAACTAAAGAGAAAGGGATGAATATTTCTCAGTGTCTAAAGCAAAGGGGATAGGATTAATACAGAAAACTGTTTTAAAAAAACAAAGGGCTTCCCAGGTGGTTCGGTGGTAAAGAATCTGCCTGCCAATGCAGGAGATATGCAATCAATCCTTGGATAGGGAAGATCTCCCGGGGGAGGAAATGGAAAAGCCACTCTGGTATTCTTGCCTGGAGAATCCTGTGGACCTGGAGAGCTACAGTCCTTGGGGTCACAAAGAGTCAGACATGACTGAGCATGCACACATGCATGAACCTGTTAAAGGTTATATATCATGTTAGTACCTCAAGTCAGGGACTATTGAATAGCAGTAGGGTTGAGCACCAAGAGTGCAGCTTCAATGTCAACAAGGACAAAGAGAGTTTCATTCCCACCTGGAGAGTTGTTTCTTCTAGCTAGCTAAGTGGAAGGATTGGGAAAAGTACCTATAGTTCTTCAGAGTTCTATGTGAAAGTCACTCAGTCATGTCTGACTCTTTGCGATCCCATGGATTATATAGTCTGTGAAATTCTCTAGGCCATAATACTGGAGTGGGTAGCTGTTCCTTCTCCAGGGGATCTTCCTAATCTAGGAATGGAACCCAAGTCTCCTACGTTGCAGGTAGACTTTTTACCAGCTGAGCTACCAGAGAAACCCAAGAATACTGGGATGGGTAGCCTATCTCTTCTCCAGAGGATCTTCCCAGCCCAGGAACTGAACCATGTCTCCTGCATTGCAGGCAGATTCTTCAGCAACTGAGCTATCAGGGAAGCCCCAGAGTTCTATAATTGTCAATTAAGAGGGCATTTGTAAAGGCTGATTAGAGAGCAGAAAGTACCTGGGGCAAAGTTAAGTATGTAACAATCTTTTTCCCAGTGACTTTCTGCAATAATGACAAACACCAAGAGGGGTTTGATTTTGTTTGGGAACTTCTACTTATTGTAGTTTAAAATTAAGGATTTTAATGGTCTTCCTTTGAGTTTAATCATCCAGGGTGTGGGTGAGCCAATTTGCTTTATTAAGTCAAGCTGGAGGGGACATTGTTTCCCATTTTATTTTGGTCCTTTAAATAGATGGGAAAGATTTAGTTTCTGCCATTTAATGAACAGGGAGTTGAAGGCTACATGAATGGATTCAAAACCTGAAGCGGCCAGAATTTACCTTAAAAATAATTTGGAGTTGGGTATAACTGTTAGTCGCTTATTTGTGCCCAACTCTTTGTGACCCCATGGACTGCAGCCCACCAGGTTCCTCTGTCCATGAGATTTTCCAGGCAAGAATACTGGAGTGAGTTGCCATTTCCTTCTTCAGGGGATCTTCCTGACCCATGGATCAAACCCAGGTCTCCTGTACTGCAGGCAGATTCTTTACCAACTGAGTTACAAGGGAAGCCCTCACTGGGCCTGTAGGGATAAGCATGAATCTGACTTTTGTCAACAGGTTTTGGGTGGGTCCCAGGGATTTCCAGGTGAAGTCAGGCAGTGATTGCTGAGCCTAATCATTTAACAAGGATTGGTGCTGGTCTCTCCTTTGCAGGTTCAGAGAGATTTCAGCATATATGTAAGATAAGTTATGTCCAAATCTCTGCAACCCCATGCACTGTAGTCTGCCAGGCTCCTTTCTCCATGAAAATTTCCAGGAAAGAATACTGGAGTGGGTTGTCATTTCCTAATGACTATCCCTATTAGCTGTTTTTTGTAGTATCTGGCTTGTCCTTCACCAGGGCGCATATGAACTACTGGTATAACTCTCGGCCACCTGATTGGTGAGTTTAAATGTTAAGTTTCTTGGCATATCTATGGGGAACCTCAGTTATTCAAAAAAACAAACAAACAAACAAACACACCTCAGTGTATGGCTTCTACTTTGGCTTAGTTCTGAGGACATGAGATTTTAGTATTACAGGGTATTTTAAACGGTCAGGCTCTAATGGGTTCTGAGAAATTAAGAGCAGAGAGAAGTATGGAGAGAGGCAGAGTATGAAGGCTGTGAGAATAGAGATTGAAGATGGGGTAGGAGAAAAAGAGGCCTTAGATGTTTTGCTTTGCTTTGTTTTCTTTCAATTTTCTGTTGATGCTAGTTAATTTATAAATGAGTTTCTTAAAGAGGCCATTCTAGAGCCCTATATTGGTTTAGAAGCCTTAAGATACTGATTGAAATAGGCTTCCCTTTCAGCTGATTTTATTTTAGAGCTGCAGTCTTCTAATTTGTTTTTATGAAAAGTTTGGGGAGCTCACGCTTTCCCCATAATGGCCATTAGAGCTTTAAGTTGTTTCAGAGTAGGTTGTCCAATTAATTTAAAAATGTGCAAAAGGAAGGACCTATGGTTTTAAAAATAAAACTGGCCAGGTTTCCAGAAGGAGAATTCTCCTGAGTGAAATTAGCAGATTGTGATCCCATGAGTCAAAACTAGAGGTTCAAAAAGAACAAATGAGTGCTCATCAGAAAAGATGAAACCTTTAAATAGATTGTGAGGAAAATCAGAGCTCAAACAAAAGGAGGGAGCTCAAACCTAATGAGACACTGACCAAGCAGAAAGGAAAAAAGACCACAAATAAACTGAGAGCGCCAAGTATTCAAGTGGGAAACTCAGTTCAGGGAATCATTGGTTCCTGATTTTAAATTTTAATTTAAATTTTAAACCATTAGTTCACTTGGGAACAGAGAACTGCAATTTGGGACAAGCAGACTCTGTTGAAACATAGGCTGGTCTGTGAACAGAGGAGAGGGACTACGCTTATGCAGGAAAGAGAGAGCTTGGGGAGGACTGTTGTGGTTCTTCATTGGCAAGTGGGCAGCTGCTTGTTTTTTTTCTGATGGGGTTTGCAAGTTGTAGTGTGATGTGTTGGAGAGATCTCCCCCTAGAACATCACATGGTCCCATTTTATTTTTTAAATTGAAGTATGATTGCTTTATGATGTTGTGTTAGTTTTTGCTGTACAGTTGAGTAAATATATTCCCTTCCTCTTGAACTTCCCTCCCCCACTCCAATCCCACTACTCTAGGTCATCACAGAACACCAGGCTGAGCTTCCTGTGTTCTATAGCAGGTTCCCACTAGCTATCTATTTTACACATGGTAGTGTAAATATATCAACCGTAATCTCCCAATCTGTGCCACTCTCCTCTTTACACCTGGTGTCCACTGACAGATGAATGGATAAATAAGATGCAGTACAGCTATACAATGAAATATTACTCAGCCATAAAAAAATAAAATTGGCCCACTTTTAGAGATGTGAATGAACCTAGAGTATGTCATATAGAGTGAAGTAACTCAAAAAGTGAAAAACAAATATTGCATATTAACATATACATGTGGAATCTAGAAAAAATCTAGAACAGCACACAACTCCATTTTAAATGAGGTTTCTTTTATTCTTTTTCACACTTTTAATTTGCATTATGTAGAGAGAATAAAAGCAAAGATTTCCAAATAAACCTGTTTATGATTTAATACTTGCATTTTTTTTCAACACTTGGATAGAAATGGGAATATTTAAGTACAGTTAACCCAGACCACCTAACCTGCCTCTTGAGAAATCTGTATGCAGGTCAGGAAGCAACAGATAGAACTGGACATGGAACAGCAGACTGGTTCCAAATAGGAAAAGGAGTACATCAAGGCTGTATATTGTCACCCTGATTATTTAACTTTTATGCAGAGTACATCATGAGAAACGCTGGGCTGGAAGAAACGCAAGCAGAAATCAAGATTGCCGAGAGAAATATCAATAACCTCAGATATGCAGATGACACCACCCTTATGGCAGAAAGTGAAGAGGAACTAAAAAGCCTCTTGATGAAAGTAAAAGAGGAGAGTGAAAAAATTGGTTTAAAGCTCAACATTTCAGAAAACTAAGATCATGGCATCCGGTCCCATCACTCCATGGGAAATAGATGGGGAAACAGTGGAAACAGTGTCAGACTTTATTTTTGGGGCTCCAAAATCACTGCAGATGGTGACTGCAGCCATGAAATTAGAAGACGCTTACTCCTTGGAAGAAAAGTTATGACCAACCTAGATAGTATATTCAAAAGCAGAGACATTACTTTGCCGACTAAGGTCCGTCTAGTCAAGGCTATGGTTTTTCCAGTAGTCATGTATGGATGTGAGAGTTGGACTGTGAAGAAGGTTGAGTGCCGAAGAATTGATGCTTTTGAACTGTGGTGTTGGAGAAGACTCTTGAGAGTCCCTTGGACTGCAAGGAGATCCA
>SJYX01013397.1:0-126813 GCA_006410675.1 Oreotragus oreotragus
TCTCGTTTGACCACTTCCAATTTGCCTTGATTCATGGACCTGACATTCCAGGTTCCTATGCAATATTGTTCTTTACAGCATCGGATCTTGCTTCTATCACCAGTCACATGCACAACTGGGTATTGTTTTTGCTTTGGCTCCATCCCTTCATTTTTTCTGGAGTTATTTCTCCACTGATCTCCAGTAGCATATTGGGCACCTAACGACCTGGGGAGATTCTCTTTTGATATCCTATCATTTTGCCTTTTCATACTGTTCATGGGGTTCTCAAGGCAAGAATACTGAAGTGGCTTGTTAATCACTCAGTTGTGTCCAATTCTTTGTGACCCCTTGGACTATAACCTGCCAGGCTTCCCTGTCCATGGAATTCTCCAAGCAAGAATACTGGAGTGGGTAGCCATTCCCTTCTCCAGGGAATCTTCCTAACCCAGGGATTGAACTCTGGTCTCCTGCATTACAGGCAGATTCTGCTATTATGAATTCCTCAAATTTGCAGATGAATTTGAAGAACAAATTGTGAACTTCTGCAAAGAAAGCTGCTGGGATTGGGTAGGGATTACACTGAATTCTAAGATCAATTTGGGGGGTATTGTCCTCTTTAACAATATTGTTTCCTGATCCATGAGTATGAGATTCCTTTCTATTTATTTCAGTTCAGTTCAGTCATTCAGTCATGTCCGAGACTGCGGCACACCAGGCTTCCCTGTCCATCACCAACTCCCAGAGCGTGCTCAAACTCATGTCCATCAAGTCGGTGATGCCATCCAACTATCTCATCCTCTGTCATCCCCTTGTCCTCCCGCCTTCAGTCTTTCCCAGCATTAGGGTCTTTTCCAATGAGTCAGTTCTTCACATCAGGTGGCCAAAGTATATTGGAGCTTCAGCTTCAGCATCAGTCCTTCCAATGAATATTCAGGACTGATTTCCTTTAGGATGGACTGGTTGGATCACCTTGCAGTCCCAGGGACTCTTTTTAAATCGTCTTTCTTTCAGAGCTTCCCTGGTGGCTCAGCTGGTAAAGAATCTGCCTGCAATGTGGGAGACCTGGGTTCAGTCCCTGGGTTGGGAAGATCCCCTGGAGAAGAGAACGGCTACCCGCTCCAGTATTCTGGCCCAGAGAATTACACAGACTGTATAACAGTCGGCCACGACCGAGTGACTTTCCCTAATTTCTTTCAATGCTTTCAGGGTATAAATTTTACACATCTGTTAAATTTGTCTGTTTTATCCTTCTGATGCTATTGCTAATGGAAATGTTTTACTTTCATTGTATGGACTGTTCATTCCAAGTGTATAGAAAAAGTTGATCTTTGTATATTGACCTTGCATCGCCCTTGCTTGCTTCTGCATCTCCATGCTTTACACAGCAGGCAGTCACTGTGGCAAAGCCTGCGGGTGGGGCAAGACTGGAGGCCAGGCCACCAGCCGCAAGGCACCAGCTGATGTTGTAATCTAGGTGACAGGTGTGTGGGGGTGGCCTGGCAAAGTGGGGAAAGAGAAATGGGTGGGCTTGAGCCACAGGACTGGGATGGGGTGGGAGGAAAGGAATTGTCAAGGATAAGGTCCATACACCCCACTATATATAAAATAGGTAACAGGGAATACTACTCTGTACTCTATAATGGCCTCTATGGGAAAAGAATCTAAAAGAGTGGATATGTGTGTATGTATAACTGATTCACTTTGCTGTACACCTGAAATGAATACATTGTAAATCAACTATATGCTGACAAAATGTTTTTTAAATGAACAACAAAAAAGGTAAGGCCCTAAGTTTTTGGCCTGGATCACATTTACCAGGATTAGGGGTAGGTGGCGTCATGGTAATTTCATTTTGAAAGTGTGGCTTTGAAGTGCCTTTAAAACAAGCGGAAGGAGGGGAATTAATTCCTGGCAGTCTACTGGCTAGGACTTAGCACTCTTTATGCCAAGTACCTGGGTTCAATCCCTGTCGGGGAACAAAAAAGTTCCATAAGCCACAAGGCACAGCGAGAAACAAACAAACAAAAAGGTCACCAGTTCCAGAGGCAGCTGAATAAGCCATTAGTAGCTCAGGGCAGCTCTAGGCTGGAAATAAAATCCCGGGTGTCAGAGTGCGGGAAAAGACAGCTGGGCAGTGGCTGAGAAGCCAACACCAAATGGACGGACGCAGGAAGCCAGCTGTGGCCAGGCAGCTGCAGAAGAAAGCTGGGGGTGAAGCCTCCCGGGGGAGGGTCCCACGGTGCCGTAAGCTGCTGAAGTCACAGTAGGTATTAACCTGCCTCAAAGACTGCAGACTTCGGTCAGTGGAACCCAGGCTGCACTGAGGTGGGTGTGCGTGTGAGCGTGCGTGCGTGTACACGCTGCCACATCTGATTCATTTGTGACCCCACGGACTGTAGCCCACCAGGCTCCTCTGTCCATGGCATTTTCCAGGCAAGAGTACCGGGATGGGTAGCCATTTCCTTCTCCAGGGCATCTTCCTGACCCAGGGATTGAACCGGCGCCTCCTGTGTTGGCTGGCAGATTCTTGAGCACTGTGCCTGGGAGGGAAAGAAGCAGACCTAACCAGCTTGCCCTGTGAGTGGGGGGTGGGGGCTGCTGCTTAGCCTGGGGAGACTCAGTTTTTAGTTTTTTTCCCCAAGTTTTTTGGGAAAAACTTGAACAAGCTGTATTGCTGGTGGGAAGGGGTCAGTTAAACTGGAAAGGGTGGGAGGAAAGAGAGGAGGAAGTCAGGGCAACGGTGACGTGCTCAACTCTGCCCCAAGCACCCCATCCCCTGCCACTGCTCTCTCATCAGGCAGTGGGCGCCAAACGATTAATATTCCAGTTCTGTAAATACTAGTGTATTACGTGCTTTCAGCCCTTATTGAGCCTGGAAGACTAGAGCCCAAGACCTGAATGAGATGCCTGTTACACGCATAATCGAGAATGGCTGATGCAGATTCAAGCTCGCTCAGTTCTGCATGTTCTCATGAGCAGTTTCCTGTTTTTATGAAGGTCAGCATCCCTGGCAACTGGCAAGGACTGGTGAAGGGTGCAGTTCCTGCGAGGGGCACGACCCCATAAAATCCAGCCCCCAAACCGTGCAGGCAGCTGCTCCCCATGTGCAGGGCCGGACCAGCATGAGGGCTGGATGGATGTTCAGCAGTGCCCACTGGGCACACAGCTCAAGCCGGGGACGGCGCGGGTCTGTGGGAAGTCAGCGCTTTCTCACCCCACTTAGCAGCCGCGTTGTTGCACAGCCTGAGGGACTGTGCAGCTCTCCGCCTGCTGACCTGACGGATTCCGGGGAAGGGCAGGGCGTCTGGAGGAGGCGGCTGCCACAGGGAAGCAGCCCACGTGGGCACCAGGAGGACTCCACGGGCTCCTGGGGGCGGTGGGCTGCTCTCGGCCAGAAGATCTGGGTCAGCCCTGTTTGACCAGCTCGTTAAGAGAAACCACAAGGCGGCTCAGACTCACCAGCATGGGCCTTCCTGCCTCTGAGTGGCACCCTGAGATAGAGGGTCCAGGTAGTGTCTTCTGCAGCCTGTGAAGCTCATGTCTGGTCGACTCAGATGCCTGTGATTCTAACCGGGAAGGAGGAAGCCTCCTTGTTCCAATGGAGGGGTGGTTCAGCTGGCACCCCAGCCCCTGCCTGTACCCTCCTCACCCGATTACTGCTGCAACCCTGCCAGGGGGCCCAGAGAGGATGCCAGCTCACTGCTGTGGGTCCAGGAGTCTGCATGGGTGGGCACTCAGCACACCCCATGAACTCCTGGGGCAGGTCTCAACCAGGGAGCTGGGCTCTCGAGGTGTGACCTGGCACAGCTGAGGCTGCATTGCCTGGGATCCTGTTAGCAATGCAGCTTTTCGGGCCTGGAGACCTACTGAATCACGCTTGCTCGGGTCTGAGATGCACTGGGTGAGACAGTCCCCAGGCCCTTCCCGCACCTTCCCTCAGCTGTCCCCTTCCTGCCTCAGCACCTTGCGCTCTTGACAGTCTCACCTGACTCCTAAGCTGTCCACTCTCAGAACACCCTGTCCCCTCTCCTCAGGCTTCATTCCACAGATAACCCTAATAACCCAAGGCCTGGGTAGAGTCGGGAAGGGGGCTACGGGTGAGGCATAGCCGGTAACCGGAAAATCTGGGCCAGAGGACAAGGACCTGAGGCCTTCATTCCGAGCTTCTGTGAGACAGTGAACAGAGGGTCATTTGAACGTTCCTGTCAGCACAGCAGCAGTGCCTGAGGCCCGTGACTCTACCTTCATTACCCCAAGGATGGAGTCAGGAGACCCAGGTTCTCCTCTCGGCTCCAACAATCAGCAGGTGGGTGAGGTGGAGGGTGGACACAATCATGTCCAAGCCCCCATTTTTGCAGCTTTACAGCCAGGGATCTGAATGGACAAGTCATAGACCTCTCCTGCATGGAGGAAGCCGTACACCCAAGTGGGATCCCACGCACGTGACCTTCCAGAATAGATCAAACAACGGCGTGGACATCAGAGCGGCGGCTGTGGGAGCTGTGCAGAGGGGGTGGTGTGGACCGAGAAGGGGCACGAGGGACCTTATGGGGTCGTGGAAATGTTCCATCTCATTAAAGGAGAGGCTGGAGCTGTTTATCCACAAGTTAAAACTCATCCAACTGTATGTCTGAAAGGTAAATTTTACTGCATGTAAGTTAAACCTCCATTTAAAACATTTCTAGTAAAATAAGGGGGTTGGGATTAGATGACTTCCAAAAATGCTCAAAGTCTAAAATCTTGGCTACCCTCTGATTTTTAAAAAATTTTTATCTGGGCCTGTACTGGGTCATCACTGCTGTGTGCAAGCTTTCTATAGCTGCAGCAGGCGGGGGCTGCTCCTCCTTGCCGTACAGGGCTTCTCAAGGCAGCAGCTTCTCGCTGCCGAGCGCCGGCTCCAGGTGTGCGGGCTTCAGTAACTGCAGCTCTAGGGCTCCGGAGTGCAGGCTCGGTACTCGTGGCCCCCAGGCTTAGTACCCGAGGCACGTGGAATCTTCCCAGGCTAGGGATGGACCCTGTGTCCCCTGCCACTGGCAAGCGGATTCTCAACCACTGGACCACGAGGGCAGTCCGGATTGCTTGGATTCTGATGTGGGATGATAACCAGCCTCGAAAGGGGGCAGACCTAAGCCTGTTGAGGTGTGGGCTTTGCCCGAGGTCTCCGCCATCAGAGCCCCTCCAGGGGCAGCAGCGCGCAGGACCTGGCTCAGAAGGCACCCCGACCCCTGTGGAGGCAGGGCCCTCATCAATTACAGCTGCTCCTCCGTCTGTCCTAAGACACGGCCTCTGGAGTTGCAGTCATGTCTGTGTTTCGGTAGCAGCTGCACAGATCTGCTAAGACACGATAACTTCTCTAGTAGGTGTCACTATTGTCAGCAGGAGTGAGTGGGAGGCGTTCACTAATTTAATGAGCAAAAAAATCACAAAGAAAAAAATGATAAGAGGGAAGTGGAGAGACAGCAGTCAGGAGCTGGCGACTGGCTCGGACCACAAACATACATTTCCGCCATAGAATCTTTATTTTACATGTTTGCGTCACAGCAAGAGAATCCACCCTCTATGCCACCCTGATCGGAACCCCCACCCATTATATGTTTACATAAATACTCTTCAATGGTCATCAGCGTTTAAAAAAGAAAAAAAAAAATACTGACAACTCCCTCTGCATCCCAAACTAACCTGGAAAGCAAAGAATATTTACAGACATTTTCTCCCCCAAATGAAACTTATTTTCTGGATTGGATGTGTCTGAGTTCTTTTGAGGTCACATGACCAGGTAAATCCAATTTTACGATCTGCAGAAGCTGCTTAAGGCGTCAAGAAACCCCCTTGTGCGGACAGGAGTTTTGGATCCTTTTGTAATGAGTGTCTTAAATGCTAAGAAGGCTGACAACTGGCTCCCTGACTGATATGCCTGCCCACCACCAAACCTCAGACCCTGCCTCGAGACAAGCTTGCTGTCTTGGGAGTGAGCTAAGTTCTCTGTTTGACCTTGACCTTTACTGACTTCATTGGGGACCCCCTTCCCAAATGGCCGGAAGCCCAAAGGTCCCTGGTGTGACAACGAGCAAATCCTGGCTCCGGCCCCTCTCTGTCCCTCCCCTGGCTTCGTTCTTCACAGAGCCCCACAGGGGAGGTGCGTGTCCATGTCCCAGAAACACTATCTGTCAGGCACACACCGTGCAGAGTGGGCGGGTGCATCGCCAGGCGAGAGGAGAGGCCCCGGGGGAAGCTGGAGAGTGTCCAGCTTGCCAATCAATAAATGCGTTCCAGGTGGAGGTGACAAGGACTAGCATCAACTCAGGTGAAGCTCTTAAGACCTCCTGCCCGAAAACACCAGGAGAAAAGCGGAGTAAAGGAGCAGATCTTCTAGAAAGTATGGGGGGGTTTGTTTCTGATATACCAAGAGGTATCAAGACAAAATCTAATTTAACTTCTTCAGTGGGAAAACCATTAATTTACTGAATTCTTAAGAAGAAGGAGAAGAAAAAGCCGCAGGCCACAGCACCCTGGACTCAGCCGACCCTGAATCTGCTCAAGGTTGGGGTGGGTCAGGGAAGCAAGGGTGAGGCATGGAGTGTGGGGAAGGAGGAGGGGTGGGCGAGGACCCGGCTCCTCTGAAGTTCAGCTGCCGGGCAGCAGGAAGCACCAGTGGCCCCAACGCTCTGCAGGGTGTGTGGGGCAGACTGTCTCAGGCCCCAGGAGATGGCCAGAGCCGCTCACAGTGGAAACCAGCATCTGTGACACCGCTCCTTGGTCGGTGAGGACTAAAACAAGACATCGTTTCCATGTGGGGGCAGAACATCACACACGGTCGAAAGTGATCATATGTGCTCGAGATAAAATTCTCCTGAGCTTGGAAAAAATACATCCTTCTCATAGCTGCTGGCAGAAAATGATGCAATGCACCCAGGGCTTCAGCCTGTGCTCCCAGGCTGAGCCCACGTGGACCTGACGGGCCAGGGCCAAAAGGAGGGGAGGGCGAGGGGAGAGGGAGACTGGTGTGGGTTGTGGGGAGGGCACATCGAGGGAGCGGACCCCTCACCCTGACAGCCCCACGGAGTGGCATCATGAGGAGACTGGTGCTGCCTTCGCTGGCTAGATATGTCCAAGGGGGGAAAAAAAAAAAAACCTGTAAATTTTACTCTAGAGTGGTTTCTGGAAAGAAAACTGGGCTCAGGCTATGATCTGAGAAACTATCTTTTACACTAGAGCAAGCTTCTCCTTACGAGAGAACGGGCCCTCAGGTGTGTTCAGCGGACACGCTGCTGCTGAAATGTTACAGCTCCGCGGGACAGAGAAATGGGCTAATGGAGTCTCTGGCCACTGTTAAGAGCCAGGATTAAGAGATCAGCGATTTCAAAAAATAAAAAAGGGAGAGATCAGTGATTGTTCTTACTGTCCAAAAAGTGATTTTCTAGCAAGAGACTTTATTAAAGGGAAACAGATCTTTTACCTTCTAAAATCTCTCAGCCAGCGGCACTTCCGGCCCACGGCCGGTTTCTCAGAGGAGGCAAGGGCGTCTCTCACAGGCAGATTCAGGTTCGGAGAGCAGGGGCAGAAAGCGAAGCTATAAATACCTCTGATCACTCCTGACACGCACAATCCTCTCTGCCCGATCCTCCAACACTGAGAGGGAGGGTTTAACCGCTCCAACAGCACCCAGCACGGGCCGCACAGGCTCTGACCATCAGGCCGCAGCGAGCGGCTGTCAGCTGGTTGGCTTTGGACCCCAAGCCCTCATCCTCACTCCAGGGTGAGGGCTGAGCGCTGCTCACAGCCATTCAAGCGACAGAGGGACAGCCACATGTTTATGGATCAGGATGAGGAGCCTAAATAATTTTGAAAACGCGTGCACTACCACCTAAGACACTTTATTAAAGGGAAACAGATCTTTTACCTTCTAAAATCTCTCAGCCAGCGGCACTTCCGGCCCACGGCCGGTTTCTCAGAGGAGGCAAGGGCGTCTCTCACAGGCAGATTCAGGTTCGGAGAGCAGGGGCAGAAAGCGAAGCTATAAATACCTCTGATCACTCCTGACACGCACAATCCTCTCTGCCCGATCCTCCAACACTGAGAGGGAGGGTTTAACCGCTCCAACAGCACCCAGCACGGGCCGCACAGGCTCTGACCGTCAGGCCGCAGCGAGCGGCTGTCAGCTGGTTGGCTTTGGACCCCAAGCCCTCATCCTCACTCCAGGGTGAGGGCTGAGCGCTGCTCACAGCCATTCAAGCGACAGAGGGACAGCCACATGTTTATGGATCAGGATGAGGAGCCTAAATAATTTTGAAAACGCGTGCACTACCACCGCCTGGTCTTGGACGGGACTTTGATTTTCCTTCCTCGTCGGCCTGACTTCAAACCTTGCCGGTTACAACACAGGAGGCAGACAGACGACCCACCTGTTAGGAAGGCTGCGGCCTGACTTTCACTTCGGATCCACTACCTTCTCCCTACTGCTGTGTGCAAGCTTTCTATAGCTGCAGCAGGCGGGGGCTGCTCCTCCTTGCCGTACAGGGCTTCTCAAGGCAGCAGCTTCTTGCTGCCGAGCGCCGGCTCCAGGTGTGCGGGCTTCAGTAACTGCAGCTCGAGGGCTCCGGAGTGCAGGCTCGGTACTCGTGGCCCCCAGGCTTAGTACCCGAGGCACGTGGAATCTTCCCAGGCTAGGGATGGACCCTGTGTCCCCTGCCACTGGCAAGCGGATTCTCAACCACTGGACCACGAGGGCAGTCCGGATTGCTTGGATTCTGATGTGGGATGATAACCAGCCTCGAAAGGGGGCAGACCTAAGCCTGTTGAGGTGTGGGCTTTGCCCGAGGTCTCCGCCATCAGAGCCCCTCCAGGGGCAGCAGCGCGCAGGACCTGGCTCAGAAGGCACCCCGACCCCTGTGGAGGCAGGGCCCTCGTCAATTACAGCTGCTCCTCCGTCTGTCCTAAGACACGGCCTCTGGAGTTGCAGTCATGTCTGTGTTTCGGTAGCAGCTGCACAGATCTGCTAAGACACGATAACTTCTCTAGTAGGTGTCACTATTGTCAGCAGGAGTGAGTGGGAGGCGTTCACTAATTTAATGAGCAAAAAAATCACAAAGAAAAAAATGATAAGAGGGAAGTGGAGAGACAGCAGTCAGGAGCTGGCGACTGGCTCGGACCACAAACATACATTTCCGCCATAGAATCTTTATTTTACATGTTTGCGTCACAGCAAGAGAATCCACCCTCTATGCCACCCTGATCGGAACCCCCACCCATTATATGTTTACATAAATACTCTTCAATGGTCATCAGCGTTTAAAAAAGAAAAAAAAAAATACTGACAACTCCCTCTGCATCCCAAACTAACCTGGAAAGCAAAGAATATTTACAGACATTTTCTCCCCCAAATGAAACTTATTTTCTGGATTGGATGTGTCTGAGTTCTTTTGAGGTCACATGACCAGGTAAATCCAATTTTACGATCTGCAGAAGCTGCTTAAGGCGTCAAGAAACCCCCTTGTGCGGACAGGATTTTTGGATCCTTTTGTAATGAGTGTCTTAAATGCTAAGAAGGCTGACAACTGGCTCCCTGACTGATATGCCTGCCCACCACCAAACCTCAGACCCTGCCTCGAGACAAGCTTGCTGTCTTGGGAGTGAGCTAAGTTCTCTGTTTGACCTTGACCTTTACTGACTTCATTGGGGACCCCCTTCCCAAATGGCCGGAAGCCCAAAGGTCCCTGGTGTGACAACGAGCAAATCCTGGCTCCGGCCCCTCTCTGTCCCTCCCCTGGCTTCGTTCTTCACAGAGCCCCACAGGGGAGGTGCGTGTCCATGTCCCAGAAACACTATCTGTCAGGCACACACCGTGCAGAGTGGGCGGGTGCATCGCCAGGCGAGAGGAGAGGCCCCGGGGGAAGCTGGAGAGTGTCCAGCTTGCCAATCAATAAATGCGTTCCAGGTGGAGGTGACAAGGACTAGCATCAACTCAGGTGAAGCTCTTAAGACCTCCTGCCCGAAAACACCAGGAGAAAAGCGGAGTAAAGGAGCAGATCTTCTAGAAAGTATGGGGGGGTTTGTTTCTGATATACCAAGAGGTATCAAGACAAAATCTAATTTAACTTCTTCAGTGGGAAAACCATTAATTTACTGAATTCTTAAGAAGAAGGAGAAGAAAAAGCCGCAGGCCACAGCACCCTGGACTCAGCCGACCCTGAATCTGCTCAAGGTTGGGGTGGGTCAGGGAAGCAAGGGTGAGGCATGGAGTGTGGGGAAGGAGGAGGGGTGGGCGAGGACCCGGCTCCTCTGAAGTTCAGCTGCCGGGCAGCAGGAAGCACCAGTGGCCCCAACGCTCTGCAGGGTGTGTGGGGCAGACTGTCTCAGGCCCCAGGAGATGGCCAGAGCCGCTCACAGTGGAAACCAGCATCTGTGACACCGCTCCTTGGTCGGTGAGGACTAAAACAAGACATCGTTTCCATGTGGGGGCAGAACATCACACACGGTCGAAAGTGATCATATGTGCTCGAGATAAAATTCTCCTGAGCTTGGAAAAAATACATCCTTCTCATAGCTGCTGGCAGAAAATGATGCAATGCACCCAGGGCTTCAGCCTGTGCTCCCAGGCTGAGCCCACGTGGACCTGACGGGCCAGGGCCAAAAGGAGGGGAGGGCGAGGGGAGAGGGAGACTGGTGTGGGTTGTGGGGAGGGCACATCGAGGGAGCGGACCCCTCACCCTGACAGCCCCACGGAGTGGCATCATGAGGAGACTGGTGCTGCCTTCGCTGGCTAGATATGTCCAAGGGGGGAAAAAAAAAAAAACCTGTAAATTTTACTCTAGAGTGGTTTCTGGAAAGAAAACTGGGCTCAGGCTATGATCTGAGAAACTATCTTTTACACTAGAGCAAGCTTCTCCTTACGAGAGAACGGGCCCTCAGGTGTGTTCAGCGGACACGCTGCTGCTGAAATGTTACAGCTCCGCGGGACAGAGAAATGGGCTAATGGAGTCTCTGGCCACTGTTAAGAGCCAGGATTAAGAGATCAGCGATTTCAAAAAATAAAAAAGGGAGAGATCAGTGATTGTTCTTACTGTCCAAAAAGTGATTTTCTAGCAAGAGACTTTATTAAAGGGAAACAGATCTTTTACCTTCTAAAATCTCTCAGCCAGCGGCACTTCCGGCCCACGGCCGGTTTCTCAGAGGAGGCAAGGGCGTCTCTCACAGGCAGATTCAGGTTCGGAGAGCAGGGGCAGAAAGCGAAGCTATAAATACCTCTGATCACTCCTGACACGCACAATCCTCTCTGCCCGATCCTCCAACACTGAGAGGGAGGGTTTAACCGCTCCAACAGCACCCAGCACGGGCCGCACAGGCTCTGACCATCAGGCCGCAGCGAGCGGCTGTCAGCTGGTTGGCTTTGGACCCCAAGCCCTCATCCTCACTCCAGGGTGAGGGCTGAGCGCTGCTCACAGCCATTCAAGCGACAGAGGGACAGCCACATGTTTATGGATCAGGATGAGGAGCCTAAATAATTTTGAAAACGCGTGCACTACCACCGCCTGGTCTTGGACGGGACTTTGATTTTCCTTCCTTGTCGGCCTGACTTCAAACCTTGCCGGTTACAACACAGGAGGCAGACAGACGACCCACCTGTTAGGAAGGCTGCGGCCTGACTTTCACTTCGGATCCACTACCTTCTCCCACCTGTACCGTCCTGCTCCGGAAGGGTCAGGACTGTACCACTGCAGCCAACCCAGCCCTTCCGTGAGCCTAGAGACGCCCAGAGCGGGGGACCCGGGGGTTTGAAGATGGTCCAGCCTGGGGGCTCCCGCCCTCCTGTGGCTGCGGGGGGCCAGGGCCTGCCCACACGCGCGCCCTCATCGGCACGCACTGCCGTCCCTGTCTCCAGGCCAGGAACTGAAGACTCCGTGGAGTCCCTCAGGGCGGCAGGGGTGGGGGCTGGGGAGAGGTGGGGGTGTCCCTCAAACCTTTGGTTCCTGCCAAGAAGTCTATGGCCTCGTCAAGGACAGCAGCTTACAGGACAAACAGCAAACGCGTCCTTCGGAGGGGAGCACCGGAGGGGGTTTGGGCCACGGCAGGAGACACGTTCCTGAGGCGTGGGGATGGCGTCTACACACAGGAAGACAGGAGTCTGGAAAAATGCCCCCGTTCCCCGGGCTGCTTCCTTCTCCTGTCACACAGCTCCGAGTTAACTCAAAAAGAAAAGTCCCTTAGATAATACTCAGGGCATATTTCCTGGCTCCTGAAGACAGGAGAACACACGAACCTCCCCAAAATACCTGTGGAAAGGCGAAGGGCAGGGTCAGGCCAGGGGCTCACTCCTCTCCACGTTGGGCCAGGACCGAGCCCCGTGGAGGTCGTGCCGGGAGAGCACGGGGGGATATCAAACAGCGCACAAGGGACGCGAGCGTCCTCACGGTCAGCTGGGAACAGTCAGGGGCACAGGGAAGAGAAAACCACTGTTTTTTCAGTAGAGACTCTTCAGGTTCCTAAACCGGGGATGCTGAGCGGCACCCCTAAATCTTGTGGCTTCTCATCGGCCCTTCCAGGCCAGCGGTCCAAGAAGCACCCCCAGCCGCCGTCACCGTCTGGCAGTCAGGAGGCGAGGGAGGGCTCAGGCTTCTGACACACACGCGGGCGCTGGGAGCCACCCGCAAGGCCAGCACCCCATGTTCCCGACATGGCGTCTCAGTCCCCGTCTCGGGCCCCGGCAGCCAAACCCTTGGCAGGAGGTGACTGACAAGCCCTGCTAGGCCCCGGGTCACGGCGGGCCTTCTGGGCTCGCCCCGTTATCCAAAGGCCTCAGCTCCGAACAGAGCGGCAGTGCCGTCCCCACCCGTGCTCAGCTCCATGCTCTGCCAGTTTGGAAGAGAACCTCACTGAGATTCCTGAAAGGGGCTCCCCACCCCCAGACCCCGAGAGTAAACCACTCATCACACCCTTCTTCTTCACACGCCTGCTCCTGGAACACAGGGACGAGGTCCGCGCCGCTCCTCCGCTCGCGAGTCCTGCCCGGCTCACGGGGAAAGCTTGCTTGGACGGAAGGGTTTGCTTTAACAGGACCGCTCCTGCCCCAAGCTGCTCCTGAAGGAAAGTCCTTCCCATGCCCCCGCTTCTGATCACACAGGGCAGGGGCAGCTGTGAGAGGAGGGGACAGGGCCGCCAGAGACGGCGCTGCCCTGAGCTGTTGGGGAAGCCAGGGAAATCCCAGCCGAGGCGGCTTTTTGAGCTTAAGAACACAGTTCTGTCCATCCATCAGGCAGGAAACCGTTTGCCATAAGCAGGGCCCTGACGGACGGTGACACCACGGCCCGCAGACAACCGCTGCCCCTGGTCACTTTCAGAATTCGGGACGAAGGTCTGGGGCGACACTCAGGGCCGGGAACCCCGGGGCAGGCGCCTCATGCTACACTGAGTCTCGATTTTCTGTGTAAAGTAACCTCATCTGTTTTCTCCCTGAAGATGCAGTGACACTTGCCCCCCGCCCCCGCCCCGGCCTTCCCTGTGAGTCCCTGAGCCCCCTCTCGACAGCAGCTCGCCTCCTGAAGACCCTTCCGGCGCCGGCAGGGTCCCCCATCTGCCAGCACTCCCTGCTACACACTGGGTCACAACTGCGTCTCCCTGAAGAGCTCCCCAATTAAAAAGCGGAAATAGAAATGAAAAACAAAGGCTCCCTTTCCCTGCCTCCTCTTACGCTGCCTCCCCGCCACTCCCACCTGAAGGAGAATGCGAGCTGCCTGTCACCAGCGCGCACCGGCGTCCAGAAAAGAGAAGCTGGGTCTCCGCGGCGCCTGGCTCCAGCCGCGAGCTCTGCGGTGTCGCCGTCGCGAGGGGCCGACGCTCCCGCTGACCCACCGGACTGCGAATAAAGAAGTCTCTGCCCTCGCCCCTCCAAGCCGCTCCGTCACGCGCTGCCTTCCCAGTCGCCCTGCGGCTCCACCGAGCCATTGGTCACCTTCTTGACTTTCTTCATATTCTCCATCACCCCTGACGTCGTCACTCTGAGTGAGGGAAAAAAACACCAACGAGGGAAGCTTCAGTCTTTGAGTAAAAGGCTGCCCTCGCCGCAGCCCAGCGCAACCAGGGCTTCGGGGTGTTGGCTCTGAAGCAGGACAGACCGGGGTTCAAATTCTGGCCTGCTCGACGCGAGCCGAGCTGTGTGAGCGCGCCTGGTCACGTGACCCTCCCCCTTGTGCTGCAGGATAAACATGATCCTGACTTCCCAGAACTGTCATGACGGGCAGCCAGGTGCTCCGCCGTGCTGAGTCACGGCGTGTCAGCTGTTAGCACAACCAATGTTAATCTCTCTCTCTTCCTGTCACAAAGTTCTATGTTTTATATATATATATGTAAAACTAGTCACAATTATGACATCATTATCTGTGTAATGATTAACATTCTGGGGAAAAAAAAAAGCTAATCAGCCGTAGACACTTTATACTAAACAGCCACAGTGGCTCACTTCTGAGACCTGGGACAGGACCATGGGTTTCGAGGCACCTCCTGGGCCCAAAGACTCTGACTGTTACAGAGACCGGGAGTGAATCACGACATCCCTTGAGGAGGTGGGGTCCAGGAGAGGACAGCCTCCTGCCTCACAAAGCGAGAGCCAGACAGAGCCTGAGGCTCTCCGTGTTCGCAGGGAACACTGAGCAGACATGCGCTCCCCCTGGTTGGCGGAGCCCGGGGGACTTCTGGGCGCTGCAGCGACGCTGTACGCCTCTATACCGGCGGTTACACATCTGTCCAAACCCGCGGAGTGCGCAACACCAAGAGCAGCCCCTACCGTAAACTACGGGCTGGGGTTGCGATGGTGACTCAGCGCAGGTTCATCAGTTGTAAGGAATGGGCCCTGTGGAGGGGACGCTGCCGATGGAGGAAGCTACACATAAGTGGGGTGGGAGGCACATGGAGGGGATATCTGCATTCTCTGTTCAATTCTGTTCAGTGTCATGAAGCTAAAAACGTTCTACCAAAGAGCCTTAAAACAAAAACCCCAGCCCAGCATCTCTACCTGTGGAAAGGCGAAGGGCAGGGTCAGGCCAGGGGCTCACTCCTCTCCACGTTGGGCCAGGACCGAGCCCCGTGGAGGTCGTGCCGGGAGAGCACGGGGGGATATCAAACAGTGCACAAGGGACGCGAGCGTCCTCACGGTCAGCTGGGAACAGTCAGGGGCACAGGGAAGAGAAAACCACTGTTTTTTCAGTAGAGACTCTTCAGGTTCCTAAACCGGGGATGCTGAGCGGCACCCCTAAATCTTGTGGCTTCTCATCGGCCCTTCCAGGCCAGCGGTCCAAGAAGCACCCCCAGCCGCCGTCACCGTCTGGCAGTCAGGAGGCGAGGGAGGGCTCAGGCTTCTGACACACACGCGGGCGCTGGGAGCCACCCGCAAGGCCAGCACCCCATGTTCCCGACATGGCGTCTCAGTCCCCGTCTCGGGCCCCGGCAGCCAAACCCTTGGCAGGAGGTGACTGACAAGCCCTGCTAGGCCCCGGGTCACGGCGGGCCTTCTGGGCTCGCCCCGTTATCCAAAGGCCTCAGCTCCGAACAGAGCGGCAGTGCCGTCCCCACCCGTGCTCAGCTCCATGCTCTGCCAGTTTGGAAGAGAACCTCACTGAGATTCCTGAAAGGGGCTCCCCACCCCCAGACCCCGAGAGTAAACCACTCATCACACCCTTCTTCTTCACACGCCTGCTCCTGGAACACAGGGACGAGGTCCGCGCCGCTCCTCCGCTCGCGAGTCCTGCCCGGCTCACGGGGAAAGCTTGCTTGGACGGAAGGGTTTGCTTTAACAGGACCGCTCCTGCCCCAAGCTGCTCCTGAAGGAAAGTCCTTCCCATGCCCCCGCTTCTGATCACACAGGGCAGGGGCAGCTGTGAGAGGAGGGGACAGGGCCGCCAGAGACGGCGCTGCCCTGAGCTGTTGGGGAAGCCAGGGAAATCCCAGCCGAGGCGGCTTTTTGAGCTTAAGAACACAGTTCTGTCCATCCATCAGGCAGGAAACCGTTTGCCATAAGCAGGGCCCTGACGGACGGTGACACCACGGCCCGCAGACAACCGCTGCCCCTGGTCACTTTCAGAATTCGGGACGAAGGTCTGGGGCGACACTCAGGGCCGGGAACCCCGGGGCAGGCGCCTCATGCTACACTGAGTCTCGATTTTCTGTGTAAAGTAACCTCATCTGTTTTCTCCCTGAAGATGCAGTGACACTTGCCCCCCGCCCCCGCCCCGGCCTTCCCTGTGAGTCCCTGAGCCCCCTCTCAACAGCAGCTCGCCTCCTGAAGACCCTTCCGGCGCCGGCAGGGTCCCCCATCTGCCAGCACTCCCTGCTACACACTGGGTCACAACTGCGTCTCCCTGAAGAGCTCCCCAATTAAAAAGCGGAAATAGAAATGAAAAACAAAGGCTCCCTTTCCCTGCCTCCTCTTACGCTGCCTCCCCGCCACTCCCACCTGAAGGAGAATGCGAGCTGCCTGTCACCAGCGCGCACCGGCGTCCAGAAAAGAGAAGCTGGGTCTCCGCGGCGCCTGGCTCCAGCCGCGAGCTCTGCGGTGTCGCCGTCGCGAGGGGCCGACGCTCCCGCTGACCCACCGGACTGCGAATAAAGAAGTCTCTGCCCTCGCCCCTCCAAGCCGCTCCGTCACGCGCTGCCTTCCCAGTCGCCCTGCGGCTCCACCGAGCCATTGGTCACCTTCTTGACTTTCTTCATATTCTCCATCACCCCTGACGTCGTCACTCTGAGTGAGGGAAAAAAACACCAACGAGGGAAGCTTCAGTCTTTGAGTAAAAGGCTGCCCTCGCCGCAGCCCAGCGCAACCAGGGCTTCGGGGTGTTGGCTCTGAAGCAGGACAGACCGGGGTTCAAATTCTGGCCTGCTCGACGCGAGCCGAGCTGTGTGAGCGCGCCTGGTCACGTGACCCTCCCCCTTGTGCTGCAGGATAAACATGATCCTGACTTCCCAGAACTGTCATGACGGGCAGCCAGGTGCTCCGCCGTGCTGAGTCACGGCGTGTCAGCTGTTAGCACAACCAATGTTAATCTCTCTCTCTTCCTGTCACAAAGTTCTATGTTTTATATATATATATGTAAAACTAGTCACAATTATGACATCATTATCTGTGTAATGATTAACATTCTGGGGAAAAAAAAAAGCTAATCAGCCGTAGACACTTTATACTAAACAGCCACAGTGGCTCACTTCTGAGACCTGGGACAGGACCATGGGTTTCGAGGCACCTCCTGGGCCCAAAGACTCTGACTGTTACAGAGACCGGGAGTGAATCACGACATCCCTTGAGGAGGTGGGGTCCAGGAGAGGACAGCCTCCTGCCTCACAAAGCGAGAGCCAGACAGAGCCTGAGGCTCTCCGTGTTCGCAGGGAACACTGAGCAGACATGCGCTCCCCCTGGTTGGCGGAGCCCGGGGGACTTCTGGGCGCTGCAGCGACGCTGTACGCCTCTATACCGGCGGTTACACATCTGTCCAAACCCGCGGAGTGCGCAACACCAAGAGCAGCCCCTACCGTAAACTACGGGCTGGGGTTGCGATGGTGACTCAGCGCAGGTTCATCAGTTGTAAGGAATGGGCCCTGTGGAGGGGACGCTGCCGATGGAGGAAGCTACACATAAGTGGGGTGGGAGGCACATGGAGGGGATATCTGCATTCTCTGTTCAATTCTGTTCAGTGTCATGAAGCTAAAAACGTTCTACCAAAGAGCCTTAAAACAAAAACCCCAGCCCAGCATCTCTGAAGTACTCTAAGAAACACGAGGCACCTCGGTCCCCCATTTGGACCAGAGGAATTTCCTAATCAGTGAAGTAAAATTCAACCAGCCAACGCAGCACACTCCCTCCAAGGACCCTTCCTATGCACCCCCAACTTCCAAGTCCCGTTACCTACAGTGGTAACTCAGTGGCTCCACACGTGACACAGCTAGCGTCTGTCCAGCTGGATCATACAGTGGAGAAACGATCTCATACAAAGTGAGAAAAGAAGGCTCTCCCTTCTTTTCTGTTGTCACGTTGCTGCCTCAGGGCCATGCAGTCCTCCCCAGGGCTGGGCTTTTCTCCTGGGTTATCTGTACTTCTGGTAAAGCCACAACCAGGAGGTGGTTCCTGCGGGAACCGAGGGATTCCTGCAGAGGCTGCTGGTGAGTATCAAGTGTTGGTTCTGTGGCTGCCGCACCGTGCTAAGAAGGCGGCGCTCAACACGTGCGGATGCCGAGGGCAGGGCACGAGGCATCACGACCCAGGGACGGCTCAGACGGCAGGCCTGGGACAGCCTTTGCTTCCTTGCTTTCCCTAAGGAAATACTCCTCGCCATATGGTGGCCCAACTGAGAAAACCACATTTCCTACATCATGACAGGCCTGCGGTGAGGACAGAGAGCGACAAAGCTGGAACTGGTAGTCTCGGGGGCCCAGCGCCCAGCAGAACGGACAGGCTTTCAGATGCACACGCAGAGCCACCCCAGACATACAGGATGGGAGTGCCAGGACGCAGGCCTGACAATGGCTCAGGGCGAGGAACCGGCTCTACCGGGGTGGGGTGGGGGTGGGGGATGCTCTGAAGCCTGTACTGAAAGATGAGGAGCCAACAGCAAGATGCAGGTGGAGGGAGGAGGGCAGGGGAGTTTCTGAAAAGAAACCCAGCAGGAAGAGGCGTTCTGTAAAATGTGGTCCCGAACAAGTTACAGCAAAAAACAAATGTACACTTAGCTCTCGGCTTCCCAGGTGGCGCTAGTGGTATAGGACCCACCTGCCAACGCAAGAGATATGAGAGACATGGGTGCGATCCCTGGGTCAGAAAGATTCTCTGGAGGAAGGCATGGCAACCCACTGCAGTATTCTTATCTGGAGAACCCCCTGGACAGACGAGCCTGGCAGCCTGCAGTCCACAGGGTTTGCAAAGAGTCAGACAAGACTGAGCGACGTAGCACACACGCATGCTCAGCTCCAGATGGACTCTCACTTGTGCCTTTTCAACCAGCGGTCCTGGCTCGGATTCTGTTACTTCTAGAAAAGGCATATCTGGCGGTTCCCCTGTGCTCCCCTCCACCTTCTGTAACAGGGTTTTCTTCCTCTACACAACAGGAAGCTGGTGTTTGGGGCCCAGAAGTAGGCTCTGCTTCCAATTACTATTTCCGCAGAGGAGCTGAGCACATCCCACGCTGCCCGACCTGCCCGCCAGCCCAGCGGAGCCTGCCGTGGGTCAAGGCTCAGCCTCTGAACTGGGAAGAGAGAAAAGGCCGCCTGTGCTAGAGGCCACACACTTCAAAGAGTGGACAGGGAGGGAGGAACTCAGCTGCAGGCGCGTTATCAAACACAACTGCTGACCTGGCCCATCAGAGTTCATCAGTTTACAAGCAAATATTCTCAATCACTATTCACTTCTCTAGAAAATGACTGCCCCTTCCCGGAAAACAGGACCCTAGAGTCACTTAGCCTGTGACTCAGAAAAGCTCTTTTTACAGCTCAGATATAGGTCAAGTCACTGTGCTAGCTGTGAAAAGCCATTAAGTTATCTGATGACGAAGGACGTGCGAGGATCATTAGCGGACTTAAAGATGACTTGGATGATTACACTGTCAAACCTGAGCTTCCACCAGCAGGCCCAATGGGAAATGGGGCTATCCATCCCCAATAGTTCTGAACAGGCCAAAGATATCCCCAAGTTCTTGCTGCTAAGTTGCTGGCAGCAGGCTCCAAGAATGCCTCAGAGGATGGCAAGTTCTACTTCCCCTGAAAAGACTAAGTGATGCTTGGCAGATATTGGACCTCAACCTGAATACAAAAGCCTGGGGCCTGAGTGTCCATCTCTTGCACCTAAACAGAGAGGGACCACCTCTGAAGCAATAATCTGCAGAGAGCAGCTGCTTCTGTTCACACCACGCTGCTCTCAGTGAGGTAGGGGCGAGGGAGGGGAAGGAAGAAAGGAGATTCTTACACAGATTCCATTTCCAAGTCATCTTCTTCCTGAGAAAGTTGTAGGTAGGGGTTGTCTGAAGCTGGACGGAACTTATACCCCGTGAGAACAAAGAACACCAGCGTGGCCATTTCATCCAGGAGCTGCGAATTTTAAAACCACCCCCAAGTAAAGGGATTAGAATACTGTTCTTCAGAAAGCAGTGGAACCAAACAAACAGTCTCCCCTGCCCCCAATAACCCACCGCTCTCTGATCAGTCACTCAAACGCCAAAGCTGACCGTTGGGGACCATGTTCCTTAGGGGACTTGCTGAAGCCTTCTGCCTAGAGAGGGCTTCCCCTGAGGCTCAGCTGGTAAAGAATCCACCTGCCACGTGGGAGATTCAATCCCTGCAGGTTCAATCCCTGGACTGGGAAGATCCCTTGGAGAAGGGAAAGGCTACCCACTCCAGTATTCTGTCCTAGAGAATTCCACTGACTGTATAGTTCATGGGGTCGCAAAGAGTCGGACATGACTGAGCGACTTTCACTTCTTCCCAGAGAGGACATTTGAGAGTCTTTGCTTTAAGTCTTCACTGGCATCTTTGAAGAGCTCATTATATACATACATTTCCCTACAATGTCCAAAGCACCAAGTGAGAGCTTCCAAAAAATAGTCTCTAAATCATTTGGTGACTGCTGCTGCTGCTAAGTCACTTCAGTCGTGTCTGACTCTGTGTGACCCCATAGACGGCATCCCACCAGGCTCCCCCATCCCTGGCATTCTCCAGGCAAGAATGGAGTGGGTTGCCATTTCCTTCTCCAATGCATGAAAGAGAAAAGTGAAAGTGAAGTCGTTCAGTCTGTCCAACTGTTAGCGACCCCATGGACTGCAGCCCACCAGGCTACTCCGTCCATTGGATTTTCCAGGAAAGAGTACTAACCAGTAGTTAAACTAGCTCTGCTGCTGCTGCTAAGTCACTTCAGTCGTGGCTGACTCTGTGCGACCCCAGAGATGGCAGCCCACCAGGCTCCCCCGTCCCTGAGATTCTCCAGGCAAGAGCACTGGAGTGGGCTGCCATTTCCTTCTACAATGCATGAAAGTGAAAAGTGAAAGTGAAGTCACTCAGTCGTGTCCGACCCTTAGCGACCCCATGGACTGCAGCCCTCCAGGCTCCTCCATCCATGGGATTTTCCAGGCAGGGTACTGGAGTGGGGTGCCATTGCCTTCTCCGAAACTAGCTCTGGTATACTGCAAGGATAACTTTATTATTGAAATAATAATAACAATGGACAAGAAGGAAGGTCTGGATTCTAAGCTATTCTAAGCCCTGTAACTGAAGGATAGGGCCCCATTTCATCGAGGTTTGAATTATACTGGGCAAGGCTTTCTCTGCCTGGGGTTTTTTTTCTCTTCAAGGACTTTTAAAATTGAAAACTAAATCAATTCCAGATTTCTCATGTAATCCAGCAGCTTTCCTGGACAAACACATCTTAACTGTACACCAGGAGAGACAGACGGTCCTAGTGGCCACTGCCAAATAAATCTGGAACCACCTCAAGTTGCCCCGAGACTTCCTGCTCAGACCAAGCTCCCTGGCAATGTCCCCTGAGCAGCATACCTGGTAGAGCCACTTCCACTGGAACGGAACAGCAAGTTTGAGGAGAAATGCAATAATCCTGGTGAAGTATATGTAACATACGATCTAATGAGGAACAGAGAGGCAAGAATAGAGTCAGTGCAGAAATCACAGCACTACTTTCTTCCAACAGTCTGCTAAGGGGAAAGCAGTCACCTGAAGAAAATTATTTGACACTTACAGTGCTAATTAATAAATCAGCAGAGAGAGAAACTCTCTACTGCTTGAGAGGATTTCCTCTTTTTCTCTAGGTGACTAAGATATCGACTGATAAAAGTCACTCTCATGGACAGGATACTTTGCTCTTAACTCCTGAGCAACCTCCTTCTCACCAAATTCTCACACTTTTTTTGGTGGTGGTGTTGTTGAGTTGCTAAGTCATGTCCAACTCTTTGTGACCCCGTGGACTGCAGCATGCCAAGCTTCCCTTCACTATCTCCTGGAGTTTGCTCAAACCTATGTTCATTGAGTTGGTGATGCCATCCAACCACTTCATCCTTTGTGGCCCCTTCTCCTCCTGCCTTCAGTCTTTCCTAGTATCAGCATCTTCTCCAGTAAGTCAGTTCTTCTCATCAAGTGGCCAAAGTGGAGCTTCAGCCTCAGTATCAGTCCCTCCAATGAATATTCAAGATTGATTTCCTTAGGACTGACTGGTTTGATGGCCTTGCAGTCCAAGGGACTCTCAAGAGTCTTCTCCAACACCACAGTTCAAAAAGCATCAGTTCTTCGGTGCTCAGCCTTCTTTATGGTCCAACTCTCACATCCATAGATGACTACTGGAAAAACCACANCAAGATTGATTTCCTTAGGACTGACTGGTTTGATGGCCTTGCAGTCCAAGGGACTCTCAAGAGTCTTCTCCAACACCACAGTTCAAAAAGCATCAGTTCTTCGGTGCTCAGCCTTCTTTATGGTCCAACTCTCACATCCATAGATGACTACTGGAAAAACCACAGCTTTGACTACATGGACCTTAGTCGACAAAGTGATGTCTCTGCTTTTTAATAAGCTATCTAGGTGTGTAAAATTTCCTTTCAAGGAATAAGAGTCTTTTAATTTCATGGTTGTAGTCACTGTCCGCAGTGACTTTGGAGCCCAAGAAAATAAAATTCTCATACCTAACCCACTGATTTCCAGCTCTAAAGGGCAATAGTATTTTAGTCCCAGGCTTTGAGAAATGTTTTCTAGCAATAACAGCAAAATAAAATCATACAGGGAAAACACTGGTCTTTAGTCTCTTCAAGAGATCCTGTGAATGTCAGAGGTCTACAGTCAGAGGAAGGACCAGTCATCCTAAGTGCCCTAGTAAGGAAGGGCATGACAAGGATGCAACATGCGGACCCACTGGGCATGGACAGCTTGCTGAGCGGGGAAGGGACTGTGCAGAGTGACAGTCAGTGCCAAAACGACTGATGAAAACGACTCTGAAGCTTTTGTCTGGGAGCAGGGAAGCAAACTTCTAGGAGACCCACAGCTTATACATTCCAGGAAACTATGATCCTAATATTTTATAGCAAGTTCTCCTTTTGGGGGTATGCTCATATGGACTTTTCGTGTTCATTTCAGTCATGTTTTTAGACGTGATCCCAATTTTGTAAGCCATTTTTAAAAAGTTAAATGAACAGCTATGCGTGGCGTTTACCTAGAAAAGCATCTAGAGAAATAATGACTGAACTGTTAACCATTAATACCTGGGGGAGGAGGAAGAAAGAGGAAGGAGTAGAAGGTTCAGGGTCATAAATGGCTTTTGCTGTGTTCCTATCATCCCGCATTTAAAAAATATCAAGCGTGTGTTACTTTTCTGAGCATGTAAAGCCAGATTTAAAACTAAAACCTAGTAGTAAGTAACTCAGATACTTAATTTCCCATGTCTACAGCCACCACTTGGTTTTGTTCAATGAAATCCCCACAGCTCCTGGGAGTTAGTTCATTAGCTCTATTCCTTGAATTGACCTTGTTCACAGACTTAGGAATTTTTAACTCACCAAGACGTAGTAATGTCTGAAAAGTTTCAGCTTCGCCAAGTTAATAGCAGCTGGGGAGAAGAAGACAACACCATGAGAGGCTGCTGCTGTTCTCATTGTTAAAGTGCGTCACCAGCAAGCACACTCGCGGTCCAGGGGCTGAGGCTAATGCAGATGGGGGCGCCACCTGGGGGCACCTCTGTGGTTCTGGACATGAAGCCTGCCAGGGTCTCCCCCCATCTCCAGGAAGGATCTGGGAATTGTGGGGGCAGCAGGCTGGCGACCCCAGCTCCGGCAAACCAGCGCTCCTTCCCGTCCCGGGTTCAGAAGCTCTAAACAGCCTTCCTGAGAGGACAGTGACACCAACTTTTCCAGCCCGCAAAGCCGCCACTCAACATTTCAGCTCTGCCACTGCGGCTACAGAGCTGCAACTCCACCAGGAATGGTCTCAGGGGACTCTCCAGCTAACCAAGGGTGTAAATCCAATTAACCCATGGTATGTACTGCAAATTTCACTTAGGTTTTCACTGGTTTCACTGTGTCTTGTAACAAAGCCCTTTAAAAACGACCTCCCCAGCTTTGTCCTACCTCCAAGAGTGCTCAAGGTCAGGGAGCCAGGAACAGCTAACTTCCTGCCACCACCAACGGCCATGAAATATTGATGACCACAGAGGGTAGCCTGGCTCCCTCTCCGATTAGCGAGCCTTTCATTCATCATCAACCTTCCGGCAGGAGGCAAATTAATTTTGCTTAACAGCATTTAATTACTGGTTCCCTTTAGGAATGGAACTGTGGATGGTGACGGATTGACTTCCCCTGTCTCCCTCCTCTGGCTCGTGATTAGTGGGGGGGCAACTGAGCTTTAGGTTCCCAAAGAGATTCCTGAAATCCTAAATTAACCTTCAAGGTGATCACCAATTAACAGTATCTGTAAGAACCTGCTCTGAGAAACCGAGTGGGCCGATGAGGTTCAGGAAACCTGGGCGATTCTAACGCCCAAACCAAGAGGCTCTGAGCCCCGTGTCTGCAGCACGACAGACTCACGCACTCATGTGGCATCTGAAGGAGCTAAATGAAAGAGGCAGATAAGCCGGAGCTTTCTCATCGAGCAACCCCTCTGGTGGTCCTGCTGTTATTAAGTCTCTCTGGTTCTCTGTCCTTTTTCATCTACGCTGACTCTGGGCCAGGCCCCGGGATGCAGCGGTGACCGCGGAGCCTGCCCCAGGGGCAGCGGCTTCCGTCCCTCAGGGAAGGAGAGGCGCTGGATCAGGGCCACCCCCTCAACTCGCCTGGCCCACAGAGACCCAGGCAGTGCGGGGTGGGGTCAGGGACTTCCCCTGCTGCCTGCAGGACAGGAGACGTTTCACTGAGGCCAAGATGTTGAAACCGAGAAGTGACAGATGACTGTGCGACCAGATTTAAAACTCTGCACGTTTGTATAAAGCAGTGTTCGTCCTGTGCATGCGTGCGAACCTGTTCACGCCGGTGGCGGTCAAAGAGACGGCCAGCTCATGCTGCTCTCCGCCCCACAAACCCAGGTGGCCTCTGAGACCCGGGGCCCTTCCACAGAAGCAAATCGTTCCTACATTTGGACGTTTAATCCGCTTCATTGTGAGTAATTGACAAAGAATGGCACCAACAATCGGACCATTTAAATGATGAAAATGCTTTAGAAGCCTCTTCTGGATTTTGCTTGCTGAAATAGATCCTGGCAAATGAAACTCCTGCCTTTGTTTCAGCAAGAACCCTTCAGAGAGAAGCGGCTTGTTTCTATTCCTGGATTTCAAGGTGCCGTGCTGGGATGCGCATGGTTGCCATGGCCACCCCCAATGAGGGGCTCCTGAGGCAGACCATGGGGACGGGGCGAGGGGGGTTGGGGGGGGAGGGTCAGGATTCCCAAAGGAGGTGGCGTCCAAGCAGAGGCCCGCCTGGGGCCCCGGAGGGAGGGAGTGGAGAGGCCGAGCCACGAGGACGCTTGGGAGGAGCAGGCGCCCGGGTCTGGAGGTGCTGGCGAGGCTGGGGGCTGTGCCGGCTGGAGGACAAGACCCAAGACTGAGTCAGACACAGACCGCAGGCGGCGCTCCTTGAGGGTGCTGAGGCCCCAGGGAGCCTGGAGGGGCTCGAGCAGGGCAGAGCCTGGATCACATCAGCATTTTTGAACAACCTCTTTGAAGAAAGGATGGAAGAATTAAGAATAAGAACTCAGGGAGTTCCCCAGTGGACCAGTAGTTAAGCTTGCTCTTCCCCTGCCAGGGTGTGGGCTCAATCCCCGGCCAAGGAACTCAGATCCCACAAGCCATGCAGTGTGGCTCAAAGAAAAAAGAAAGAGGAAGAATCCAACTGAGATCAAAATCCTTGAATTTTTGGAGGTTCCTCTAAGCAGTGGTGGGGTCCCTGTCAGCGCAGAGTGGGGAACAAGGTGACCTCATCTTAGTGGTTGGGGAGCAGGGGTGACGTTGAGGATACCGGAGAATTCTTCAGGGGAAGTCTGAAGCCACCCCCGCCCTCCGCCTGCCATCACAGGGAAGGAAATCAGGGGCAGAGGCAGAGCTGACCGAGGGGAGGCAAGGGGCTTAGGACGCTGCGGGTCTCGTGGGGGTGAGAGGAAAGGAGAGGACAGGAAGGCACCACATTGCTACCTCCCTGGGACGCGTGCCAGCAGGGCTGCCCATCAGACACTCGCAAGAGAGGCAGGCCAGGAAGCACACGCTGAGTGAGCCTGCACACCCACGTCCAGGCCCCATGGGGAAACGTCAGCATGGGCAATGACGCCAGGTCATCCCAGGACCCGTGCTAGGATGAATAAACGGACCTTAGGAACAATCAGTGGTGACTCTAACAGACGCAATCGCAATGCACAGAGCTCAAGTTTGATCTGGAAACCCACCCGTCACGACGGACATCACTTCCAGTCGCGAGAAAGTCATCTGTTTGCAAGACTGCTGCTTATGGGATCAGGCTCCGGGGTCCCGTAAGGTGTTCCTGCCACAGCCCAGGCTGTGAAGGCAGGAATAAAGCTCACTTATTGTGAGAAATAAGTTGGTAACAGCGCAGGCCCTGCACATTTGAACACCTTGAGTTCAGATTCCATCTGTGTTGTTTACGGGCTGTGTGACCTCAGGTAAGTCGCCTAACTTCTCTGAGCCTCGGTTCCTTCACCTGTAAAACAAAACCACCACCACCACCTACCACTGGGGCTGCTGGGGGATGGATGAGGCGGCACGTGGAACCCAAACAGCACACGGGTTTAAGCAGTGGAGGAGCGTCTGATGTTAAAGCATTAGGATTATATTAGGATTAAGTTGATCCCTGAGCAACACAGATTTGACCTGCTCCTGTTCAGGTCAAATAGGCGGATTTCTTTCCCCAATGGACTAGAGGACCTGTGGCGTGTAGGATGCAGGAATGGCAGTGACGGAGGGCCAGCTGAAGCTGCTCTCTGATTTTCAGCTGCGCAGAGTGAGCACCCCCAACTCCTTGTTCAAGTGGACGCAGTTTCAGTCCGCCAGTGACTGTGCTGCAGTGGCTGCCGCCTCTGGCAGGAGCCCAGGCGCTCGTAAGTGCCTGGGGACCAGCGGCGGCCCCGGGCTCTCCTGTACGCACATGCTGAATCAGCCTGCTGGGCGGGGAGGCACCGGCTCCGAGGGGGCAGCCTCGCCAGCATGATGCAAGGAGCAGTGATGGAGCAGGTCGCAGCCTGGAATCCCAAGCCTCCCTTGGCTTTCCTTCCGGAAAGCTTTCCCTGCAGTTAAGGGCCACGGCGGGGCTGGGCTCCCGCGGGAGTGTAGGCTCCCCAGGTCTGGGCTATTTCTGACCCACCACGAGGAGCAGCAAATATGGTAAAGGAATGAGTGTGGTGGCAGGAGAAACCCTCGGACAGGGGACAGGAGCCAGGAGCCCTGCACTCCGGCCCCCATACCACCAGAGCGCCACGGGCCTGCGCCCAGCCTGCACTGCCTTCTCGGGCATCAGTCGCCTTCACGGGAGGATTCCTTTACGGCGGCTTACATCTTCTTCCTGGCAATGGCTCTTAGCTGGGGTAAGCACCAGAATGCCCTGGAGGGCTTTACGTAAATGACAAGACAGATGCCCAACTTGCCCCTGACCCTTCTGGAACTGGGCCTGGCTGGAAGGTTCTGAAAAGCCTCCCAGGGATCAGGGAAGGACTGGGATGGGAGGCAAGGAAGGGGAGCAGCCCCGCCGCTTCAGGATCCGACAAGGCTACGGCTTGTGGGCTCCTCTCCCTCCCACTCGTGCTCAGGAAAACAGCCGTGACTCTGGGTTCCGGCAGACGGCGTTTACCGACGGGAAGAGAACAGGTGCCCGCCACGGCGGGAGGAGCCCAGGCCTCTCACATGCTTAACAAGACAGTCCTCTGACGCAGCCGCATGTGAGCCGATGTAAGCCATCCGGAGGAAAGGCCACCCCCTCCCCGGACCGTCACCTCACCTTCCCTCTTCACACCACAGGGTCACCACACAGGCTGGCAAGATGACGGACCATGCCCTTACCCCCAGGTGGCCTTCCCCGACGGTCCTGGACCCAGGACCACGAGAAAACAACAGGGCTGGTTGTCCCAAGGCTCCCCTGGTGGCTCAGACGGTAAAGACTCCGCCTGCCAATGCAGAAAGCACAGGTTCGATCCCTGGGTCGGGAAGACACCCTGGAGAAGAAAACAGCCACCTACTCCAGTTCTTGCCTGGGAAATCCCATAAACAGAGGGGCCTGGCGGGCTACAGTCATGGGTTCGCAAAGAGACACGACTGAGCAACTGAACAACAACAAGCTGGTCGTCACGTCTACTGAGCAGTAACCAGGCACCAGGCCGCGCACCCTTCACACTTCATCTCGTGTGATCCTCACAAGAGACTCTATGAGGGCAGGGTCATCGCCGCCAATGCCTCATACGTGAAGGATTCAGGCCTGTAGGGTTTAGTACATTACCAAGGTCACACAGCTTGCAAGTGAGGAGGGCACCGCTCAAACCCAAGACCCTTTCTCCAAGGACCAAGCTTTTAATCCCCACATTTTGTGCTGAAAGAAAGGCAATTCACAGCCTTGTAGTTCACCAGTAGCCCCGGGACATGATGATGGCTTGAAATCCTCATCAATGCCCGGGAGCTGCCAGCGATCCATCCCGAGGGGTTAATACCGATAGATCTATGGGACACACAGAGGCGAACGCCCACAAGAGTCACCTACAGGTGGAAAATTTCCCAAATAATCCTTTCCCGGGAAGCCTCGAGGCGTAAAAACATCCGCCCTAGCTACCAGCTTTTCCCCTGCTTCCTCCCTGCCGCTATGGAGGAATTCTGAGTCAAACAGAAAAGTTAGAGAATGAGTGTGATGGCAGAGCCGGGCCAGTGGGAGACTCGGGCTGACCGCTCTCAACAGCACGGGCTGCACGGTGTGCCTCCGCTCCCCGCAGGGCCTGCTCTGGCGGGGGACAGACCTGAGAGAGCCAGGCCGCTCCTGACCCGGGGCCACCCTGCTCCGAAAGCGTCCTTTCTGGGGAGCGATTCGCTCACGAGGCGCCTCTGGCCTCATTAAGAGACCCCACTAACCTAGCTCACAGAGAAGATATCAGGAACAAGGGTGGGAAGGGTCCGCTAAGAAAGGAAGGGCTACTAACAGGATGAAATTTTTGACCTTCACTCTGTTGAGGCTCATGTGAAAAAGTGGCGCAAAATGTGTTTCCAAAATCCACTTAGAACACCCACTCCGGTGGCCCAGGAGCGGGCAAAAGCCATAGGTAAGAGCCGTGCGCACGTCTTCTTGTAAGCAAACGCTCACCTTCAGTGACTAGTGAAAAGAAACAAGAACGGCCCAAGAGAGTGGCTGACAAGGAACGTAACTCTGCGGAGGGCTTTGCTGAGTCAAGCATGCTTCTGCCTCTCTCTTCCCTTCTGCTCTAGAACCGCACCAGAGAACCCCCTGCTAGGGGGCTGAAGGGTCCTCAGGGCTGAGCAGTCTCCGCCTCTGCTGCGGTCAGCACTCACCCCATCACACCATCTCCAGCAGCCACCACGATGAGGTGCGCTGAGCAGCATGTCTGGACCCCACCCTCCCCACCCCAAGGCTGTGCCCACGGCACGTATTCAGTCCACTGCAGCGAGGAAGATGGATAGACATCCCGCTGCTTGAAGACACAGCCTGGTCAGCTGCGACAATGTCTCCGCAAGAAGAGAACCTGACCTCCCTGAGTGCTGCAGCAGTCAACAAGAGCGGCTTTCAACTGTATCTGTCTCGAGACCCGGAGTCACATGCGTGCTGATACCCCCCAAGACAAAGAACCCAGACGGTTGAGCAGGCCTGCTGGGGGCCAAGGGAGGGACCCCTCAGGCAATTAGGTCCCCAATGTTTCAAAGGCTAATAAAAAACAGGGGCTTCCCAGGTGGCACAGAGATAAATAATTCATCTGCCAATGCAGCAGACCCAAGAGACATGGGTTCGATCCCTGGGTCAGGAAGATCCCCTGGAGGAGAGCATGGCAACCTACTTCAACATTCTTGCCTGGAGCATCCCATGGACAGAGGAGCCTGGTGGGCTACAGTCCATGGAGTCATGAAGAGTCGGACATCACTTAGCAATGGAGCACACACAGGCTAAAAAACTGGCAATGTGTCCACGATGAAGCAGGTTCTCAGCCTAGGGATATGAGAGGCCCCTTTGCTTTCGGCTGTAGGTTACACATACTCAAGGTGGTATCCCTGGTTAAGTGACTATTTCAAACCGTTGCCCAGAAGCTGTGACCAGGATGACGACAGAGAAGGAATTTTGGGTGATCTGAGATGGGAAAGGTTTTGGGGTTTAAAGAAATTAAAAATCACTGTATTAAGCCAATGTAAAAAACTAGATTTTTTTTTTTCCCTCTCATTCTAATGACAGTCTATTTAGCTATGGTTTTCATCCTTCCTAGGGTCACAGACTTGTTTGAAAATTTGCTGAAGGCCACACAACCCTGCCCACACCTGGGTGCCACACGCCGGGGTAGGGCATCATGGACGCCATGGGACAAACAACAGAGTCAGAGGGTTGCCACGTGCTTTGGTGAGGCAGCCCTGAGCACAGGACGGAACCCTCCAAAGGCTTGACCCACGCCCCCTCACCTCACGCCTGACCCATCCCCCCCTCACCTCACGCCTGACCCACACCCCCTCACCTCACGCCATAGGAGATGCGGGCGTTTTATGAATGCTTCTGTCACACCACCCAGAGAGAGCCACCAGGTTACTTAAAGAAGCTTATGGATTCCCATTAGAGTAACAGGTTAGGTAAAATATCAGGGCAGAGGATGACGTAAAAGTTATTGCTCCAATCAAACAACAAGAAACGCAGTTCTGGACACAGGGCTGGAGTTCAGTAAATAGTTAAAAGCAGGGTGAGCTTTAGTTTTCGCAGTGCTCAGTACAGAGTGAAGTCAGTCAACACGGCTACACTGTAGGTGCGGTTTCTAAGACGGTATCTCTTGAATGTCTACAGCAGCCAGGAGCCGGCAAACTCTTTCTGTGCGGGCTGGAGAGCAATCGTTTCAGGCCCTCTGGGCCGGGTGGTCTCTGCCACAGCCCCTCAGCCCTGCCACTGCAGCACAAAAGCGGCCACAGGCATACACAGAGGCATGGCTGTGTTCCAATAAAACTTTATCTACAAAAACAGGCGGAGGGTTATCTCTCTTCCTTTCTCGGCAGTGGGTTGTTTGGCCTGTTTATATGAATAAACCCAAATAAAACATTCCCCCCCATTAACTGTCCAGAATGAACAGACATCTTCGTCACAAGCATATGGCCAACTAAGTCTGAAACGGGCTCAGCAGGCACAGGAGAAGAGAGCCAGGCAGCTTCCGTTCCCACTCGTGGCCCTCATGACCAGCAGAGGTTCAACAAGTCTCATCCCTAAGACAAGGCTCTCAGACTTCAGTCTCGGGACCCCTTCCCACTTTCAAGAGCTTCTGTTAATGTGGGTCAAGTCTACCAGTACCTACCGTATTAGAAACTGACACAAATTTTTAAAATATTTAATAACTCATTTATAGGTTAACAAAAATAAATCCATTATGTGTTAATATAAACAATGTTTTCCTCATAAAATAAAAAACTCAAATTTCAGGAGAAGAGTAAAACTGTTTCCCATTTTTGTAAATCCCTTTAATGTCTGGCCTAATAGAACAGAACTGGATTCTCGTATTTGCTTCTGCCTTCAATCTGGTGTGAGGGAGTGTTCTGATTAAAGTTTATTTAAAAAAAAATAGGGCCTGATCAGAGGCAGGCCTTCTCAGAGAACTGCAAACAGTCGTCTTTGATTCTGCATTAAAGCTTGACAAGTGGTAGCTTCTTAAAGATAACTAAGATGGGGAATCTGAAACTGTAGCAATGAACTTTCATAATGTCACAGTAAAATCCGCTGGTCCATCTCAAGCTTTGAACAGATCTTTTATTCATGCATGTATAACATGCGTGGATCAGGTGAAAAATATTGTCTGTATGTGTAACATGCAATCATCAGGTGGAAAAATATTCTCTCACTGAGTTAAAGGAGATCTCTGAAATACTGAAATTCATCATGAAATATTTACATTTACTAATACCACCTCTGTTCATATCAGATGTCTGTTAAAAACTGGGAAGCTGTCAAGCTTACAGGGGTAGATTCTATGTTTTCCTAAATTAAAACCTGTGTTTTCAAGTGAAAATGAGATCACTGACAACAAATACTTTTTGTTTTCCTGAAGTGACATACACATTTCATTCATTTTCAAGAAAATGTCTGTCAAAAGCCCAGGCCTGAGTAACTGTAGTTGGACCATCATCATTCCTTTAAATAAAAACAGTGTCCTGGGCCTTCCATGGTTAAGAATCCGCCTGCCAACGTAGGCGACCTGGGTTCGATCCCTGGGTCTGGGAAGATGCCACATGCCGCGGGGCAACTGAGCCTGTGCCACGACTACTGAAGCCCGCACTCCCTACAGCCCACGCTCCACAGCCAGAGCAGCCCCTGCCACGCGAAGACCTCACACCCCAACTAGAGAAGCCCGTGGAAAGGCCACAAAGACCCAGCAGAGCCCCGAAAACTGTCCCGCGAGAACGCAGCTGGCGGAGCTCACACCCACACCACTGCACAGTGCTCTTCCTCAGGATGACCGCCGCACTCAGGAGGAAGCAGAAGCGCTTCCTGGGCATGTCCCATCCCACACAGAGCGGTGAAAGGCGCAAGTCCAAGGGCTGCGAGGTGCCGACCTTAAAAGTTTCGCCCAGCTCATCAAGGGCTCTCTTCAGCGACGAGAGCCTTCTCCACCCGTGAGTAGGCGAGAATGAAGAGAAGGCAGCGGCCACAGCAGTCCAGTGCCCGGGTCGAGCAGCCTGCTGAGGTGCCGGCTGGTTTACCCGCCACTGCTTCTGCACCATCAGTGCAAAGATCAACAGCAAAGGCGGCTGATGACGTCGCATTACGAAGGAAGTTCTGACCCCGAGGACCCTCTGGAGGATGGCTGCTCTGACAAACCGCTGTGACCTCTGGAGGTCACAGCTACTTTCGGAACATGGCAGCGGCTGGAATGTCGCCACTTCTCCACTCCCCCAGCAACCAGCCAACCACCATTTGTTTGAGGGCTTTTGAAGCTCATATGAAAGCTAAGATTCCCCAGAATGCTTCCTCTGAAATTTTCCTCAGAAACTCAAGGGGGTGGTGGGGAGGGAGATGCTCAGAAGCTGGGACTGTTAATTAGACCCAGGGCGTGTATCCCCAAGGCATCCTCTGAGGTAATGACACTGGAGAAAGAGAAGGGAATAGGAAGGCAGGCTCAAGGGCAGAGACGGCGATTCCTGGCAGGCTTGAAACGCAGCGGCAGCAGAGTCGGACGTGCCTGTGGAGACTCCATGAAGCCGCCTCAGAACGCAGCGCAGCAGCGACTCTAAATGACAAAGGACGTGAGAGGAGCGCGCGCGTGTGACAGAGAAGACAAATGCCCGACTTTAGGACAGCAGGCAGCCTCGCCCTCTGTGCTTTCCTTCATACTCTCTCAGCGCCAGTCCGGAGGAATCCAGAGGTGAAGAAGTCAACAGCTCCAAACCCACACTCTCTGAAAGCACCATGGACCCCAAGTGCAGGGAGAACCTCGACAGACAGCGCTCCCCCGCTCGCCGTCAGCCAGCTTGGATGGCACATTCTTAAGAAGCTGACATTCCCAAGCCCAGGTCACTGTCAAGGTCATGTAATCAGTCAGTGGAACAATGAGCCTAAGGATAAGAACCAAAGCACCAAGCTCCATCCAGGGAAAAGCTTCCAAATCCAGCAGATTTTATCGTCCACAGCCTTCACTCTGTCAGCTGTCTCAAGGATGGGCAAGATCTCAGGAAGGGCCAACGGAGGAGCAGAGGGTCAGCACCACATTCCAGACCCAGGGGCCCACGGGCGGTATGCTCATTCGAGCCTTCCCGTGCCGCCTCACCGCTGCCCTGGGCGGCAGAGCGGGGCACGGGCACTCAGCAGTCACGTCTGAAGAGGGCGTGCCAGCACAGCCAGCTGGCCTGAGTTCTCTGCAGGGGAGACATCAATCGTGGGGACACAGCTGCCCTGACTCTGCAAGTGTCACAGTTTTCAAAGTACAGAGTGAAGCATGCATCTGGAGATGAGCTCAAAAGCATCCCCCAAACTAAGTTCAATGAAAGAACTCGGATCAAGAAGACACCCCTATTCTCATCTACTCTGTCCCCCTTTCAAAGGATTTGAGATATCTGCTGATGGGAAATGGGTGCTTTCTTAATGGTCTGTCCCCGAGAATAGTGGACGCGAGCCCTGGTGTGCCCTCACGACTTCTGGCTCTCAGACTGTCCCTCCACTCAAGAGGGCCCTTGCTGTCACCTGGTGGAAGGAATAGGAAACTGCCTCGTGCGCCCTGGACGATGACAAAAGCATGCCTGCTCCACGATCCTTCTCTTCACTATGGATGTGGGTGGACAGGGGTGACCCCTCCTGGCTGCACCATCTACCCCAGGGAGGACGCTTCACCGGAATGCTCAGCCAACGGTCAACTTCTCATGGAATAAATGGTCACAGAGACAATTAACTGCCACAGTCACCCTTCACGTCCTCTAAAAGGAAGGTGAAGAAGGCAGAGAGGCGCCAGAGGGTCAGGACGGCGGAGAGAACGGGAGAAGGCAGTACTGAGGAAGAACCAGGAACTCACCAAGGGGAAGAAGAGGACAGATAAAACTGATCGACTGGAGGACATTACCCTTGGGGTTTTTAGACATCTTTAGTCGAACAGTCAGAAAAATGAACCCAGAACCACAAGTGTAAAAAGATTAAAAAAAAAAGTTTAAGATGTCACATCTCAACACATTAAAATCTGAGAAAGATCTATTAAGTTACAGAAATAATAAAACGGGACTTCCCTGGTGGCGTGGTGGGTAAGAACACAGGGGACAGCCAATCCCTGGTCCGTGGAAGCTCCACGTGCCTCGGGACAACGAGGCCCACAAGCCGCAGCTACTGAGCCCACCTGCTGCAGCTGCTGAAGCCCACGTACCTAGAGCCCGCTCTAGAACAAGAGAAGCCGCCACAATGAGAAGCCCACGCCCTGTGACCAGAGAAAGACCGCAAGCAGCAACAAAGATCAAACCCAGCCAAAAAATACATAAAACACGTAAATAAATGCAGCAGTATGAACACGTTAAAAATAATAACAAAACTAATTTTACATACAATATGCATAGAAGAAGGAAAACAAGAAAGTCAAGAAAATGCCTAAACAATACGTATTCCCAGAAGGTGGGTTTTATTTTCTACTTTGGATTCTCTTGTTTGTGACAAGATGCTTTATTAAGACTCTCATTTGTGGTTTGTTTTCTGCAGTTTTCCTTTATCCATTGCGAGAAGGCAGGAGGGTTCTCTGAGATCCACGGCTCAGAGGAAGGCTAGGTAGCCAGGCTAAAAGCAAAAGATTTCTGCAGAGCACAGTCCAGCTTCAGCTCAATGAAAAGAATCTATCACCGAGGGCATTCCAGAGGGAGAAGGGAACCCAGGGCCTTTGAAGGAAGAGAGTAAAAAATACAAGAGAGCTATTTCCTGGGACTAGAAAGAAAATAAGCTGGCACATTCTGCAAGGGGTGGGCCTGTGGCCCCCTGGGGAGCCGAAGGACCTTGGGAGCCTGGAATCTGAGCAATGACTGAGGCTCCCAGCCTGGCATGACCCTCACACACCAGGCTATTCACAACAAGACCCAGATAGCAGGAATCTCAACAGGAACTACTGTGGGCCCCAGACTATGTATTGTGCTCTCAATAAGAACCCCAGATTGTGCCTGACACCTGGTGGGAAGGCTTGAAGTCAGATTAATTCAAATTAGAGAAAATGATGTGATACTCGTTGAACAGCAAGTGTGAAGGAAGATTCCTACCTACTATGTACCAAATTTCCCAAAATGAATCCACATTACTTTTACAATCAGAAAACAGATTGACAACATATTTTATCTAACGACAAGTGAATAATCTGCCTTAAAGAACATTAGTACAGCACTGGGTGTGTGACTTCATGGATCCAGAGGCAGGTGGGACCTTTGTGAGTCGGGCTCCTTGACCCCTGTGGCCTGAAATCCCCACTTGGCCCACGGCACCCTGCAGTCCTGGACATGATTCAAATAAGCCCAGAGACACACACAACACTTTCTCTGCAGTTTCTTTTCTGACTTAGGAGGCCGAATCGGAAAGCCAAGAAGATGCGGAAGGGTTCTAACTGCACGGCAACTTAAAAATCAGAGTGCTTTAGAGGATCTTTCTGGCATCAGTCTCTTTTTAAATTAATACCGACACATCTATTTTGAAAGTGTGTTAAGTCAGCAGGAAGGGACGCTTTACACATAGCCATCTCGGATCCGTAAGACCTTCTGTTCACATGGGGAGGTGTTATCTGGTCCTTCCAAGACAACATTTGCTCCTCCTGACTCAGTTTTGAGAAGGTGAGGATCACACTCACGAATGGAAATGCGGTGAATCATCTGGTAAGCAGAGTCACCCCCAAGCCTTATACAGCTGGGCTCAGCAACGCTCCCCAACCTGCCTCGTCACCCAACAACCGGGCTGCTCTTACAAAGCCCCTGCCCAGCCACCCTCCCCGCAAGAGGCCAGCATCATGGGCCCCCGCCTTCCCGCCCCTCCTCTGCAGTGCCCAGGCACAAGGCTTTAGGGAAGGCTGGCCAAAAGAACAAAAAACACACAGGAACTTGCCTTTTCCATCTGTGGCTGATGCTTCTTGTAAATGCCTGATTGACCTAAAAAAAAACATTTGCAGAACAAAAGGTTAGCTAACGAATTTGCATTCCTCTCCATTTTCAGTGCTAGTAACTTGAGGCCTTTAATTTCTCCACGTAAACTGAAAGGCTGGAACGATGACTTTATAGAGCACTCCCTAGACAGGGTAATGGTTGATAACCAAGCCTCAGGCATGTGTGGCTCTCAAGCCTGAGAGTTAAAGACGCCCTCTGCTGGCTGCAAAAAGTCTGGCAAGGGCCTGGTGTGAGGGGAGAGATCAAAACACAGTCGTGAGCAGTCTGCATCTTCTGTTGCTGCTAAGTGGCTTCAGTCGTGTCCGACTCTGTGCAACCCCATAGACGGCCTCCTACCAGGCTCCTCTGTCCCTGGGATTCTCCAGGCAAGAACACTGGAGTGGGCTGCCATTTCCTTCTCCAATGCATGAAAGTGAAAAGTGAAAGTGAAGTCGCTCAGTCGTGTCCGACTCTTAGCGACTCAGGGACTGCAGCCCACCAGACTCCCCCGTCCATGGGATTCTCCAGGCAAGAGTACTGGAGTGGGGTGCCATTGCCTTCTCCATTGCATCTTCTGTTAGGTTGGTGCAAAAGTAACTATGGTTTTGCACTGTTGAACTTTGCTGTTTGATTTTGGAATATATTATTAAATAAATGTGGTTATGTTATACATCACTTTAATGCACATTCCTTGCTTTATTACTTGCTGTTTATATTATATTTATTTTAGACTAGGGAAATGACTACCATTCCTTCAAGCATCTTGACAACTTCTTGCAGGGAAAACGCTTCCACAACCAACAGGAGGCAGAAAATGCTTTCCAAAAGAGCTCGTTGAATCCCAAAGCATAGATTTTTATGCTACAAGAATAAACAAACTTATTCCTCGCTGGCAAAAATGTGTTGATGGTAACGGTTCCTATTTTGATTAATAAAGCTGTGCTTAAGCACAGTTATAATGATTTAAGGGCTTCCCTGTCGACTCAAACAGTAAAGAATCCGTCTGCAATGCAGGAGACCTGGATTCGATCCCTGGGTTGGGAAGATTCCCCAGAGGAGGGCATGGCAACCCACTCCAGTGTGCCTGCCTGGAGAACTCCCATGGACAGAGGTGTCTGGTGGGCTTCAGTCCAGGGGGTCACAAACAGTCACACATGACTGATAACTAAGCACACACAGTGATTTGAAATTCGCGGCCCAAAACTGCAGTCACTTTCCACCAACCTAATATCTCATCTCGGTCCCACCACTATGCCCCCACCCTGAACGGACCGAGACAATGCAGGCTCAGCGAGCTCACCTGCCACCTGGAGAGAACGGACCCTATAAGGTCACAGGCTGACCTCTAAAGCCTAGACCTAGGGGCTGTGAGCACAAGTACTCATGCAAACTTGATATTTCATTGACTGGGGATTTCTAACTTTGCCAAAAACATGCTGGCCTCCAAGGAGTCTTTTCCAGCTAGGAAGTGCTGGCAACTAATTACCATTAGTACAGTTCAGACAGCGGAGCAGGAACGTTCTTAGGAAGCTGTGGACCAGCGTTCTAGGCAGAGTTGAGAGGCACGGAAGGAGGGACTGTGAGAGGAAGGGCGCTGCGCGAGCAGACCCACTGCAGGGGCAGGGCCGGGGTCTCATGGACATGGGCTGCAGACCTAGCCCAGCCACCACTCTCGACTGGACTGTGAGTCATTTCTCCCAAAAACTCTGTAGTCTGCCCACCTGGGAGAGCTGAGTGGCACAGCACGTGAAACTAAGGAGCACAAAGCTGACGCCGAGCTGAGTGGCACAGCACATGAAACTAAGGAGCACAAAGATGACACCGAGCCGATGCTGGCTGAATCCGAGCGTCCAGAAGAAATTCTGACACAGTTTCTTAAATTCTCTCTCTAGTACTTGAGCTTTTCTCATTTTACAGCAATTTTCAGAACATCTACCATGAAGAATCTTGCCATTTGGCATCTGCTCCTTAGTGTTGCAATCCACGAACGGCAGGAAGGGACCCCTTGTAGCCCCACAATGCATCCCGGCCTTACTCGCTTTCCCTTTCTGGCCGCACTCTGTGGCTTGCAGGATCCTAGTTCCCGGACCAGGGGTTCCAGCCGGAGCCCCCAGCAGTGGAAGCTCAGAGTCCTAACCACTGGACCACGGGGGAACCTGCCCACGGGTCCCTTCTATGCTGCTGTGCTGAGGGTGACAGACATCAGAGCTGGGGCTGAGGCTCTGTTCCCTAGCAGTAAGACGCTCTTTCCAACTAAAGACGATGCCAGTTGTCCTGTTTCAAATGTCTGGGTCGCTATTCCTGAACAGGATACGGGGCGGTTGTGGAGACTAAGAAGGTTCATCTGTGCTCTCTCCGAAGCAGGCAGCTGTCTGCTGAACTGACATGTGAACATGCGTGATGTATGAGTTAGGTTAAGAGTGAATCTAACATGCTCGGGACTTCCCCGGTGGGCCAGCAGTTAAGAGACTGCTCCAAATGCAGGGGCCCAGTCTTGATCCTTGGTCAGGAAACGAGATCCGACATGCTGCAACTGAGAGTCCACATGCCGCAACTAACATCCAGTGGGCCCCAATAAATTTTTAAAAAGTGGATCTAATTGATTGAAACGAAGATTACACTCCACTGACACCACGTTCTAAATAATCAGAATAATGAACAACCCCATCAACCCCAGGACCATAAAAATACTAATTCACTGTGTAGGGCACTGCAGTATGGAACACCTCACTTCTAAGAGAAGACAGCTAAGTCTATTTTTTAAAACTTTATTCTGAAAGAACTGATTGCTTTCAAGTGGCCACAGAACCAGATCATAATGAGGGTAAGGGTCCGATTTCTGTGAGCCTCTTTCGCTACTTTCTTTCTTCCTATGGAAGCAAGAATTTCCTTCACTTGGATGCGTTCTAAGGAGGATATTCTTCCTCTTCAATCGCTGACTTGGCACTAACTGTCTTTACACGTAGTCAAAGCACAGTATATGCATCTAAAGGCTGCCAATCCCAGGGATGAAGTGAAGCCATCTGATGACATGTACGTTTATGAGCTGAGAACTACCACTAGTTTTATGTTGATGTACTTCCTCATTTTCTATCTAACTTGGCAAGAAGAGGCTATCTGTAACAGGCTTTCTTCAACTTCAACTCCCTTTCCTTCAAATTCACACGGCTGTTTTATGTTGCTACTGAGTTCTCATCTCCAAACGCTTCTCCAGCATCTGAAGTACTAAAAGTCGGTGCCAGGTGAGCGCTACTGCAGTCCCCTGGGGAACCTAACAGAGAAACAACTCCCCAGTCCAGCCTGGAGACTAACTCAGGTCAGCCTGGGGCCCAGGAAGCTGTCGTGTGCCCTAGGTGACTCTGACCAGTTCGGGTTCGGCGGGTCCAGCTGCCAGGCTGGATGGACATGCCCGTGGCGCAGGCGTGGCCTCCCCCCTGGGGGCACTCACCACACCACCGGGAAGAGGATGGCCCCACAGCACAGCAGGTCAACCAGAAACAGGGAGTCCTTCCACAGGCCGTACTCTGTCGTTCCCTCCTCGGTGGACTCTATGATGATGTAGGCCACGTTGGCCAGGACCTGCGGGACACAGGGAGCATGGACGGATCTGTGCGACAGAGCCCCGGGGCAGCTGACACCCAGGCCGACAGGCCGGGCTGTGTGCGCTCCATCCTGTCGTTAAGCAATAAGCATATTATGAAAGTCCCTCAGTTGGTCAGACAGAAGGCAACAGTTTAAAACCTGTGACACCTCTGAGCACAAGGGAGACACAGTTGACGAACTATTCTTTTGAAGATTATCACTAGGTAAGAAAGCAGAAGAGTTCCACCTCTACTCCATGCAAAGCCCGTGGTCCCAAACACTCTGCTTCACTGCTCTACAGGGAATTCTCCCTATTTCCACAGAAATGGGAAACCTGTCGTGCTATGACTTAGGAAGGGTAGTTTCTCTTTCTGTCTAGGACATATCAGTTAAATCATCACTGAAGCCACACTTCACACAAATGCAAAAATTAGCCTGAAATTTCAGTCTCCCACTGACACGCAGCCTCTGGGCTCCTCCAGAGGCCTCGTCCATTGTACAGGTCTGCATCTGTGGCTCTGTCTAAGACAAACCGGGAAATAAACAGCTTAATTCCATTTTGCCCTCAGTTCACACTCTGGACACAAGGCACGCCGTGCCACTCGAGGCACTGGTGCAGGACCAGGCGCCAACAGTGTTCCTGAAACGCCACGTCTGCTTCGCTCACTCCCTACTCAGGAGCGCGCAGTGGCTCCCATATACCAGAGGGAAACAGTTTCAACTTGTCAAGGCTGATGTTCAAGGACTTCCCAGACTAGCCCTTGCATTTAAATCCTCGTAACTTCCTTATATTTGATTGTCTAAATGGCCTTGCTTTCTCAGAGTGACCTGCCTTGTAGCCTTGTGTTTTTGTTCCTTCTGGGGAACAGAAGAGGGAAAGCTGGGAAGAGCCTCCATCATGTCACTCCGGGCTGCGTGAAGAAGAGCGGGGCTGAAGAGGAGGGCAACTGCTCCTGGAGGGAGGGGAGACAGGGCAGGAGGACCCCGGCCACCGCCTCCCAGCTCCTGAGGCCTTGGCAGGCTGGAGACCACTGCCCGGCAGAGGAGCGGCATGGTGGCTCAACAGCCCAGGCCCGTCCAGCGCCTCGGCCTCTCCTGCTCGCCAGACAGCAACGTCACCTTTCTCTGCCACATGTCCTTCCTTAAAATCTAGGCCAGGCCCATCTCCACCAGACAGCTCTTCCAGATCATCCGAACTGAAGTGAATACTCTCTTGTTGGAAACATACAGCGACCAGTCTGTAGCATTTACGTGGCACTAACATGGTTTTCCCAGTGGTCATGTATGGATGTGAGAGTTGGACTGTGAAGAAAGCTGAGCGCCAAAGAATTGATGCGTTTGAACTACGGTGCTGGAGAAGACTCTTGAGAGTCCCTTGGACTGGCAAGGAGATCCAACCAGTCCATTCTGAAAGAGATCAGGCCTGGGATTTCTTTGGAAGGAATGATGCTAAAGCTGAAGCTCCAGTACTTTGGCCACCTCATGCGAAGAGTTGACTCATTGGAAAAGATTCTGATGCTGGGAGGGATTGGGGGCAGGAGGAAAAGGGGACGACCGAGGATGAGACGGCTGGATGGCATCACTGACTCGATGGATGTGAGTTTGAGTGAACTCCGGGAGATAGTGATGGACAGGGAGGACTGGCGTGCTGTGATTCACGGGGTCACAAAGAGTCGGCCACAACTGAGCGACTGAACTGAACTGAACATATGCCTCTTATGATTGAAAGTGAAGATGGTTTTGCCACAAACACTGCCAAACCATCAATCACCAGGTGAACGGGCTGACCTGGGTGCCTGGGGGAATTGGCACCGTTCCAATCCTCACCCGCCACACTTGCACTGGGCTCCAAACGATCATGGACGAGAACGACTTTACTAACAGATGCTCTCTGGTCAAGCAGAGCTGAGGAGTTGTGTGTCCCTGCTAGGATCTGTTTATCATGCATCCTTTACGTCCACGTTCTACCTCCAATAAGACTGCTACACTTAAGACAAAGTTTCTTTCCTGAAGGGCTCACAGTTTTTTAAAGTTGGCCTCAGTCCAAGGCCCCAAACACATGAAGCTCTTAATAAACATTTGCCCCAATGTCTCATATTCTACCTTCTGGAAACTCACTGGTGTCATTCACATTTTACAATAATTTGTTGGGAATTTCCTGGCAGTCCAGTGGTTTGGACTTAGTGCTTTCACTGCCACGGTCCAGGTTCAATCCCTGGTTGAGGAACTAAGATCCTGCAAGCCGAGCAGCACAGCCAGAAAAAAGAGAAATCGTTAACCAAGTCATAGTAGACCCAGGCTTCTCCGCTAAGAGGACCATGAGATGCAGAAAAGGCGGCAGTACGTTTCCCTAACTTCTCAGCAGCTCCCTGTTCATGTACTGTTTAAAGACGGCAGACGGAGGAGCACCTCCCAGTGCGAGAACCTGAGATCTGGGTCCATCAGAATCCAGAAAGACAGGCCCAGGCTTCAACCCCAAAGGCAGAGGAGGGGGGTTTCCAGGAGACCCAACTCCCTCTCCCCAGACAGGCCTGGAGCTCAGCCCAGCAAATGCTTGAGAGAAGGAGGACGAGCAGGGTTAGAGATCCTTTACCTGAAGCGGGATGACAACCATGAAGACCTTCTTGTCTTTATCAGAAAGGATGTGCTTAATGAAAGCCCAGCCAGTGCCGATAAGCGCGATGGTGATGAACAGCAGTGCCCCCTTCAAGCTGCAAAAGGGAAGAATGAACAGACATCAACGGGTCTCTTTAGCCTTTCATTCTGAGTCACAGTCTACAGCTCACTCTATGATCTCACGCACTTCCTCCAAAAGACAGATGGCCAGCACGTCAGTGAACAGCGTTCCTTTTCCGGCACAGCAATAGTTAGCCTCACGGCCCACTGCTGTGCTGGGGGGACCCCTTCGGGATCATGCTGACAGCCACCCACGTGCCCCACGGCTGCCCTGGGGGGGCGGGGCCGTCTCCCTCGCCCTTGGGCAGGTCTCACGCTAGCTCAGCTCCCCAGCCTTGCCCAGCCATTACGTCACAGGACGGGTACTTCCCGAGACACTCTCGGTACTCACAGGTGAGTGATGTAGTACACCACGGCCCACCCTTCGATTGGGAAGCCCTGGGAGGAGATGTAGTGGTAGTCGATCTGCGAGAAAACAGGTGGATTTTAGAAAGGTTGTCTACCAATGCCTTACCCACAGCAAGACAGGAAATGCCACCAGAGGCTCTTGTCATGGGGACACCCGCCCCCACTCCCTAACATTGCACTTGCGGACGCACAGTGAAGCGTGTGAGCGTACTGCGAATGGCAGGGAGCTTGGGAAGCGAGACAGAAGGGTTCCACGTCACTAACCCCTAGTCCAGGTCCCTCTCTTTTTTTTGGCCCCACTGCGTACCATGTGGGATCTTAGTCCCTGACCAGGGATCGAACACACAGCCCCTGCATTTGAAGCATGGAGTCTTAACCTCTGTACCGGCAAGGAAGTCCCAAGGTCCCTCTCTTGAGGCAGATGATTCACTCTGGCAAATGGCTGCCTAGTCTCTTCTTCTAAGAAATCTCCAAGGGAGTCCCTGGTGGTTAGAAGTCCAGGTTTTCACTGCTGGGTCCCGGGTTCAATCCTTGGGCAGGGGAACTGAGATTCCGCAAGCGTACTAAATGGCTAATTAATGAATTAATATATAAAAGTAAAGATATAAAAAACTAAAAAAAAAACAAAAAAATCCTCCAAATGCCATGGGTCTTTTCAATCCCAGGCAACAGCTTTCTCTCTCATAGCCTTGCTGCTTACATAATAACTAACTCAGTTAAAAAAACCTATGTGGAATCACCCAGCTTCAACTCTATTTTCTTTGGGGGAGAGGGGGAAACAAACCTGTAAATTTAGAGCTACCTGAAGCTACCAATGAATTTCCACTAAAGTGGGCAGCTTCAGTAGCGCCCCAAATGCCTGCAGGCAGGACGCCCAAAGCCACCATCAGTCCCTTCATGCACCTTTCATTCCTCTACACGTGGCTGTCTGGATATGAAAGTGACCCAAGAATCCTATGACTCGTCATCTGCATGATTCCAGAAGGAATCCTTTTACCTTAATCCAAATGGGAAACTAGCCAAATAATTGTTGTTTCCTGAAACTACAACTGGATACATTATTACTTTTTCTAGGACAACATTTTTACGGGCAGTAGGCTTCTGAGACAGTCTGGAGACTGTCACCCTTCCAGATGGGGCCCACGGATATCTCGCAGGCCTACAAAGTGGGGAAGCTGTGATTGTCTCCCACAGGCTGGCTCATTTCAGTCTGTATCAGCACTAGATATTCAGAGCTTGACTCAATTCTTAGGCCTCAATCTTCAGAGCATCAGTTTCCTCTCAAACAAGTATGCTAACAGTGAATTTCAAATCAAATGGGAACGTGGGGGATTATTTCAAAAAATAAAGGAAGCTGTGGAAACAATTCATGAGGTGGCCCTCTAATCTCAAGAAATGACTAGGAGGGTAAAAAAATAAAATACCTACAGGAGAAAACTCTGAGTCTGCAGGTAATATCTAAAGATGTCTTAAGTCTAGCACTAGGGAGGCTGTGATGATTTATCCCATGACCAGCCCTTCCCGGACCAAAGGAGGCTTCATGGCAAAGGTATTCTTTCATCTGTTGTTGGATGTAGCCTGTCTTCCAACTTATTTTCCCTGATAATATAGGTATTTCATAAATGACCCCAAAACACTAATACATACTGCGTGGGACACCAAGGAGAGAGACTTGGTGAAAGGAAGGGCAGCCATCAGCCAGTGAATGCTGAACACATCGTTCCTGTGAAACGGAGAGAAAAGAATTCACGGACAGTTTCACACTCCCCAAGGACGGCAGAAGCCCCACCCATCACACTCCCCAAGGACGGCAGAAGCCCCACCCATCATATATTTATAAGGAAGTCGTAAACATGGTCTAAGCAAACCACAAACACAAAGCTTTTTAAAAAAGTGGTTGCTGCCAGCAGAGAAGGCATGGAATGGGTCCTAAGTCGTCTCTACCATGTAATCCAACTCTGTGAATGGAGCCAAGTTATGCACAATGGGTTCCCAGGCCTGATAAGATGGAAATCTAAACAGGCTGCCAGTTTCCTCTCCGGAAACCACCCTGGAAAGCCCACAGAGGCAAGAAAGAGGCAGATGAATCTATGAAAATGGCACAAAATCCCCAAGATGGCAGAGGTGACTGGGCAGAGCTCCAGGGGAAATCGCTAGCCCAGAGAGGTGGGCTTGGTGCTAGGTAGCAGGGATGGTCAAAGACCATGCCCCTCTCTGGGCCCTGAAGGCTGGAACCTGCCAAACACACCAGGCCAGTGAGACACAGCGCCCGCTCCCACCCCCCGTCCTCTGCGGGTGCTAGCCCACCCTTAGGCTGCCAGTGAGACACAGCACCCACTCCCCCACCTCCTCTGCGGGTGCTAGTCCACCCTCAGGCTGCCAGTGAGACACAGCGCCCGCTCCCCCCCTCCTTTGCGGGTGCTAGCCCACCCTCAGGCTGCCAGTGAGACACAGCACCCACTCCCCCACCTCCTCTGCGGGTGCTAGCCCACCCTCAGGCTGCCAGTGAGACACAGCGCCCACTCCCCCACCTCCTCTNGGCAGTGTCTACCCCGGCTGGGCCTTCAGAGCTGGGCAGCAGCTCCATGCTCCCACCAGGCACTGAACCACAGTCTCGGCTCTTGTCTTAAGAACAAACAGCCCCTGAACTGTCTCTTATACACATCTAGATGTGTATAAGAGACCACCCTCAGGCTGCCAGTGAGACACAGCACCCACCCCCCACTCCTCTGCGGGGGCTAGCCCACCCTCAGGCTGCCAGTGAGACACAGCGCCCGCTCCCCCTCTCCTCTGCAGGGGCTAGCCCACCCTCAGGCTGCCAGTGAGACACAGCGCCCGCTCCCCCCCCTCCTCTGCGGGTGCTAGCCCACCCTCAGGCTGCCAGGAATTCAATTCCTCTACCCGTCCCGCCTCGCCCTAGGAGCTAACCTGTGAGACCCACAAAACCATGACAGAGAAGAAGTTTTAGACCGTATGAAAGAAAGCAAAGGCTTGAGGAAGAGCGACAGTGGGAATCCCCACTCTCTGATATCAAGGCAATCTGCAAAGATACAGCAGTTAAAAATGGGGGACAGTGAGCGTCAGAGAAGTAAACCAACAGCTCAGAGGCAGATTTGTGCTTGTACGGAAGCTTAATGTTTAAGGTGACACCAAGTCATTGGGAAAAGAATAGACTGCTTAATACCCGGCACTGGAGGAGAAAAAAAAAAACTCAGCTTAAACCTACATAATAAATGAGGAAAGCTGACCTCAGCTTCACGCTTACCTATACCCCAGGGGGATTTGGCTGCTAAACAGAACACAGACATTTTGTGATCTGGAGTAGGAATGGGCCTCTCAGGATCCACGAGGCACGACCCAGAAGACAACAATTACATGGCCTCGACTCCACTAATGTGAAAGATTTTCCCTCAACAATTCAACTGGGAAAAGAAATCGGCAATGTCTTAAGGCATACGAGGGACTGAGATTCAAATGTGCACAGAACTCAAGCACAGCAACCAGGGACAGACAGAACAGCCAACGGAAGGATAATGCAAACACAGGCCGTCACGCGGAGAAGCTCGGGAGGCCGATACGTCTCTGCAGAGGTAATTCTAGAAACACGCCAGAGAAAACGAGGCACCGGCTCAGGTGTTGGTAACGGCGCGCGTGCGGGAGCAGCACCCGCCCGCCCAAGCACCCCAGGAAGTAACCTGGCAGCGCTCGGGGAAACTAAAGGAGCACTCGCCCCATGCCCAGTGCGCCTCCTCCCGGAATGAACCTCAGAGGCTGCCCAAGCCGTCTGGGGACAAGCTAAGGATCCACCACGAAGGGGGCGGGCGAGCAAAATGGGGCGCCCACTGGATGCCACGGAGGAGCTGACCAGCCATGAACTGGGTGCGCACCAGCGATGTGCCTACATCTTAAAGAGGACGTTACCGAGTGGAACAAAGTACGAAAACAATACCTACAGACAGGACAGTTCACGTGAACTAAAAATACATTCAATACCAGTAAACGTGATTTGTTTATCAAGATACACAAATACCCCAAAACACAAACGAAACACATTTGGGCGGCTGGCCGTGGGTGGGAAGGAACGAGAGAGGGGACAGGAAGTCAAACAGGAGAGGGCCTTGCACAGAACGATAAGGAGGGCGGGTTGTGGTGACGCACACCAGTTTCCGGGCTGGCTTCCTCCCTGGCTCTTTCCTGCTCCGGGGCCTACCTACTTGAAGGTCAAAAGGGAAGTCAAGGCCAGAGGAGTCTGTCTGTCCTCAATAGCCACGAGACTCACCCAGGCTGCAGAGCCGGCAAGGGCTGGGCTCACCCCCAAGGCCTGGCCCCCTCAACCTGCAGCCTGGGGGACAGCGGCGATGGCAGGTGAAGGCAGGCAAGAGTTCCAGCTCTGAGGGGGCAGCGACCAGGCTCATACACGGGCTCTCCCCGACCGCCCTCCTCTCACGAGGCCTCAGAAACCTCTGCTGAAAATGGTGCCGCCACACTCAGCGCCGGGCTGGGCGGAGAGCAGCTCTAAGCAGGCCAGCTGTCCATGTCCCCTCCCCAGCTCCCTGTGCGCCGGGGCCACGACAGAACTCGCGGACGTGAGAGAGGCCATGATGGCACAGCAGACCAACATGGGCCCAGGCCAGCTGTGCCCAGGACGCCAACCGTGGCTCTCACCTCCCCTCTCGAGGCCTCAACAAGCCAAGGCCCAAGTCTCTCGGCTCCCTCCAGCTCTAGGGGCTGTGAGTCTCTCCAAGAGCCCTGGAGTCACATCCATGACGTGACTCGAATCACCAACCCCACGTGGCTCAAGACTCCTGGAAAAACATGGGGGCAGGGCGGGTGGCAGAGGGCCAGAACGACACATTTCTGGACCTACACTACAGTTCAACAAGAAGTTTAAAATATGCTGTCCAAAGCAGGTCAGCCTTGTTTAACCACAGGTTTTAAACTGTCATCACAGTTTTATAAAGAAGTGAACCAGTGACACTGACTGTTGCCTCGCTAAATAAAGGGAATTTAAAATACCACTGAACATCTGGCTAAACTATTTTGCATGTGCCTCATCTTTGCACAGCACTCTGATTTGCAAAGCCCTCTTGTACACATCATTTCAGGTGAAATCACATAAGAAATCTGAAGATCTAAGACTTTGAGAGAAAGGCAGATTATGGCAGATTATGACTGTTCCAGTTCTACAGCTGAGAAAAAAGAGAATTACAGAGTGAAGCCAGGTACACTTCAATCAGTAGCAACAACAGTCAGCATTTACATTTGAAAACCAGGTTTCCAACTCCTAGTTCTTACTTGTCTACTAAAGGCAAGAGCAAAATCTTCTTAAAAAAAAAAACAAAAAACAAAAACAAAAAAACCACCCTCCACCATCTTTTATGGCCTGAATTTGCAGGATTCTTTTTTTCTTATTAATGGTTTCCCGATCTCTAGTTCAAACATGATTATGTAGAGTCCTTCACAAGCAAACAAGACATTCTTTGCATCCAGTGGGTGTAAAAGATATACAACAAACTGGAAACAGCAAACTGCACCCAGCAGAGCCCAGTATTCGAGCAGAGCTACGTCCACTAGAAGACAGGCAGGCCACCAGGGCTTAGAGGTCTCTACTTCTGGCCCAATGCTCCAGAGAAGGAGGCATCTGGTATTTGGGGTACTCATTTATTGTGTGAATTTAAATCTCTATTATGATACCATATTTCCATACCATCCTTTACACAGTTTATGGGCTTTATAACAAACACTATTCTTTAACTGAAAACTAGCATTTCGTTTCCACTTTGGGGGAGGGACACAGAATTAATCACTAGTTCTCACTAGTGATTAATCATTCATATGCTGCTACTCCCCTCAAATACCAAGAAGAGGAAGTTAGAGCCTCGGGGGTTTCAGGAGAAAGGCCAAGAGTCAGGCAGGCAGGCTTTGAAGAGGTTTTCTCGAGCCTCTGGAGGGCAGTGTCTACCCCGGCTGGGCCTTCAGAGCTGGGCAGCAGCTCCATGCTCCCACCAGGCACTGAACCACAGTCTCGGCTCTTGTCTTAAGAACAAACAGCCCCTGAATGTGACCAATGCATTCACGATGAGCCCTGAGCTGGGGTGTCCTTGCTATGGAAAGTGAAGTCAGTCACTCAGTTATGTCCGACTCTTTGTGACCCCATGGACTCTAGCCTACCATGCTCCTTCGTCCATGGGATTTTCCAGGCAAGAATATTGTAGTGGGTTGCCATTTCCTTCTCCAGACCTTGCTATGGAAACACTTTGCTTATACATTTTACTTCAATTGTATATTACTGAAATATTTGGATTTGCTTTTTAAACCAAGCAATAGGAAGTAAACAAACATCACTGCATGCAAAGGCCTCCCACACTGTAAGGCTTCTGCAGAGTTCCCCCTGTTTCGGGGAAGATGCCCTTTGAAGAGAACGGGACTGCTTGTGACAAGGTCTCTTGGTTCAGAAGACAGCAACAGGTGAAATTAAACAAACACTTCCCCAAGCCCTGGGGGCTGAAGGGCTGAAGAAGGTGATAATTTACCGTCGTTTTCGAAGGATGTGAATCCAGATGGTTCCAGAAAGAAAGAAGAAGAAGGCCATGGAAATGTACAGTTTGGGGAGAGGAATTTCTCCTGCTGAGAGGTAGCTGTCAGGATTCTTCTCTGTGATCTCGATCTGAAACCAACAAGAGACTATTTTCACTTTTCAGGGAATAGATCATCCCATATTCAGTAATCTGAAATCTCTGCTATTTCACAGAAGCTCAAGAAAGTGAGCACCAGAAGTTAACAACCATATTCTTTTCGGAAACAGAGTTAGAGATGACTTACAGGCAGTGTGATGCTTTTTTTTTGGCTGCATCCTGAGGCATGTGGGATCTAAGTTCCCTGAACCAGGGATCGAACCTGCATCCCCTGCCTTGTTAGTGCAGAGTCTTAGCCACTGGACCACCGAGGAAGTCCGAACAACCACATTCTTAATGCACAGGCTGAAGTGTAAACACATCCTAATATAAATCCTTTATATTTCCTTTTAAAGAATCCTCTGCTGAAGTATGTTGCCCACTGGCAGAAATGTTATTCTGGCCATGTTTTTCTCTAACTCTGCTTAAATGTCCTTAAAACTGCTCTTAGAAAGGAAAAAACCATCTTGCATTTTACACAGCTGACAACATCTACATGGAGCAGTTTTCATATGGTACTCACATCGAGGCTGAACGAAAACTTGTCATTAGACCAAACGTCACTTCCAAGACACTTGTGAAAATAAAGACTGTAGAGGCCTTCTTGGTCATCAGTGCTGATGTTAAAGAAAAACTGAAAATGAAGAAGAAAAAAGTTTAAGGATATCCAAATCCTCAGCTAAATTTTTATTTATTACTTTTCTCAGCTAAATTTTTAAATCTCAGAAAGAAGTCATGAATACTATGAACAGAAGAAAACAGACTGTTTACTTAAGTTAATCAAACTCTCCTAGAGCAGAGTTCCAATACACGTTTTCTTGTTCTTTGACGCCCTCCTAATATTTTAACGATTTTCAAGCTAACAGGAAAGTAGACTGGCTTATTCGGTGAATACCTATGTGCCCGCTACCGAGACCCTACACTTTACTACACTTCCTTTATCACGTATCTATCCATCAGTGATGGGTTTTTGCTGAAGTCTGCAGAGCTAACTTAAGACACGGTTATCTAGCTTTCAAGCCCACACATTATTGTTTTGCCCTTTAGGTAAAAAATACTTCTAAAAAAGAAAGGATGTTCCTCTGGTACTTGAAAAATTAAATGACCAGTATTTCCTCATCAAAACGTACCTGTATGATTTTAGACAACAGTAACAGAGGCTACATCTACTATGTTTAGAGATTTTTCTTTGTTTTTCAACATATTTCACGTATTCAAGTGAAGCTTAATGTAAATCAAAAAATGTTATTTATATATATACATACATATATATATTCACAGAATGTGACTGCTTAATCAATTCTAGGGAACATTTTATTATAAGTCTAAAATATTAATATACCGTTTAGGGCTACACATACAAGTGGTGAACGATGAAGAAAACAAGGAAATGGTTATGGTAACATCTTTCATGACAGGAGTTACTCTAGAGTTGAGAAGAACATGAGGGGCACAGGATGGTAAGCACTGTTCTAGCTCCTGTACCAGGTGATGGCCACGAAGGTGATTACTGATAATCATCTGTACTCAAGGGAAGTACTACAGACTCTTCTATAGGTACCGTGCCTCAAAATTTTAAAGAAGGGAAAAAAAGAGACACCTGTAAAGGGGGCTAATGCAAGTACCTACTTTCATAGCTTGCTGGGAGGATGAAGTGAGACAATGGTAAGGTGTAAGTACTTAGCAGGATGTCTGACATTTATTCATACATTCATTCATCTCCCTAATTACTGATAGGAAGACTACTAGGGCCAGGCCCAAGATGAGGAATTTCACACAGAGCAGCAAGAGAGCAGATAGAAATCCCTGTCCTTATAGTCACCTTCTAAAGGGAGAGAGAGACAATAAATATAACAAATAAATACAGTATGCTGTACGCTCAAAAGAAGTATTAAGGGAAAAGGTAGAGCGGGGGGGTGTGGGGGGCTGCATTTAAAACAGTGCGACTGGAGGAAGCTTTGCTGAAAAGGTGACATTTGAGCCAAGACTTGGAGGAGGAAGAAATTAATCATGCAGACTCTGTAGACAAGCTTTTCTCCAGTGGGTACTGCAAGAGCAGAAGCCAAGGCTTTATCTTCTCTAGGAGCAGCAGTGGCTGGAGCACAGTAATACACAGAGGGCGGGGAGGAAACAGGAACTGAGGTCAGAGTCGACAGCAGCCAGACCACATGTGCTCAGAGACCAGAGGGAGGACTTGGGCTTCTACTGTGAGACAACGGGGAAGCTGCTGAGGGTTCAGAGCAGATGAGCACCCCCCAAACTCTCAGTCAGCTGTTAAGACCGCTGGCTACTAAAGTCAAATAACATCAACACTGTTAGAGTAGCAAAAGAGTCCATGGTGAGAGAGCTCAGACCTGCAGATGCAGGGGTGGGGGCCTTTCAGAAGTGGTACAAATACAGAGACTCTCGGGTGCGGCACAGGGGTGCAGGCCACTGTCAGAACTCACAGAACCACACGCTCAGAAGCTGTGCACTTTTCTCGAAGTAAAGGATGCCTCAGTTAATGAAAACTGCCTAGAGAAAGAGGTAGTGATTCTTACACTTACAGAGGTAGTGATTCTTAATGATAAGAGACTGTTTGTATAGTGCTTTACAAAGCACTTTTTAAAAAATGATACACCTAACACCCTGTGAGATGGGTGTCATCATTTTCCATTTTCAGATGATTAAAGAGTGAGCTTCAGAGGTTAAGTGAGTTGTCCACCTAGCATGTCACCACCTAGCAGTGGGCTCTGAGATCCAACTCAGTGTCCTACCCCACGCCCCACACACAGGCTGTGATGCTGTCATGGACACGCATGTGCAGTTAGCGACGGTGATGGCTAAGCAGGTCACTCAGGCCTCTAAGTCTCAGTGAGCTCATCTCTGAAATGACAACATCATCCAAAAGATGACAATCATCCTTTCAGGTGTAGAATTCTGGGTTTCTGACACACTCTGAATGGGAGGCAGTGTGGGATTAGACAGGCAGAGTTCTGGGGACAGCCAGGGAGAACCGGGTTGGAACCTGGGCCTCGATGCTCACACTGGACATACATGATTTGATAAGTGGAGGATAACAATCCCCACCTTGGAGGTTTGTTACGGAGAGAGTTGCTATATTCAAATGACTGGCACAAAGCATATATAAGTTATTATTCCTAAATTGAGAGTTTCTTTAAAAATTTACCCTTTTACATGGCAGAGATAAATTCTACAAAGTTTGACTCAAAGAGATTACGTACCTGGAATGAAACTGCCCCATCATTATTACAAACAGAAAAGGATTTCTCTCCTGCTGCCTAAAAAAAGACATCAACAACCTATTTTAGATGAGAACATCAGAAAAAAACATGCAACTAAAAATAAAAATTTTAAAGCTCCAAAACATGTTCTTCTAAAATCCTAAATTCACTGGACTTCAAAAGCTCACTGAAAAAGAAATTCACCATCTTTTCAATATGAATGAAATCCTGTTTTACCAAAAAAGGTAAACCTTTACCCGTCTCCTTTTCTTAGTCACCGCTCCTGTCACTCCAACAGCCCCCTGCTCCCCGCTGAGCACCTCTCTAGTCTTCCAGCTTTAGTGAGACAACGAATGCCAACCCAGGCCGCACCTCAACGCGGCCCCTGGCCTCCATGCCCAACGGCAAACGACTGACATTCTGCGGCAGGCACAATGGACTAAAGCTGAGTTACAAAAAGAAGGCGTTACTGAGACATGGGACGGCATAGAGGCACCTGAAATAATCACACTAAACGAAAGAGAATCTAGTGGCAGAGCAGTGGCTCCCGAGGGACAGAAGGGGACAAAGGGGCAGGAGAGCCCTCTGTGCTGATGGCTATGTTGTGGGGGTGGCTTCAAAGGTGCACGTGTGAGTGGAAAATTACTGAGCTGCCACTTTAAATATACACAGTTTGTAGTGTATCAATTTTACTTCAAGAAAGCTGTTAAAATAAAACCTTGCCATCTGGATGCACCATCACTGAAATATTAAGATAACCCCAACTAAAACTTTCCCATATGTCCTTCTGCTATTTCTGTTCCCCACCTCGCTGAGGGTTAGTTCTTCTCCCCGCCGCCCTGGCCTCCCAGACTGCTGCTCACTCACTCCACATCCTGAAGCTCTGCTCTGGCTCAGATGCTCAACACCCTAAACCTGCACGGTTACGACAGCACTCCTGGTCCCTCTCAAGCCCCCGGCCCCCTCACCACCGCTACCCTGCACATTCCTTCTGAACAATGACTTTCCCTTGACACGTTCTGTATCACGTTCCATCCTGACCAAGGACACACGATGACTTCCTGTTTTCTGTGCATCGATATCTTCAATTTTTTTGGCCCTCTATAATCTAAGATCCCTCTCTCTGGTCCCAAATATATGTTATGTCTTACTTTCAACAGGCCAGTGCCCAACACTTGTCAATGCTCGCTTCCACTTCCAGTCTTTGCTCATGATGGTCTTCAGCCCCTTTCTTCTCATCTTCTTCCCCAAACAATCCACCAAACTTCAAGCCCTGGTGACATCTCCCTCCAGACAACTCTCAGACACCCCACTTTCCTCTCCCCTCACTATCTGAGCTTCTGTCACATAAGGGCTGTATAACTCAGTACTCAGTCTTACTGTGAAATTATTTCAGTGTCCAAGTTCTCTCCCCAAACAGAAGGCAACCGCCTGTAGACTGAGCATGCAGATGTGCGTGTGTGCGCCTGTGTGTGTGTATGTATATATGTATATAAGGACAGTCTTACATGCGTGTGAGCACNTTCACTGGACTTCAAAAGCTCACTGAAAAAGAAATTCACCATCTTTTCAATATGAATGAAATCCTGTTTTACCAAAAAAGGTAAACCTTTACCCGTCTCCTTTTCTTAGTCACCGCTCCTGTCACTCCAACAGCCCCCTGCTCCCCGCTGAGCACCTCTCTAGTCTTCCAGCTTTAGTGAGACAACGAATGCCAACCCAGGCCGCACCTCAACGCGGCCCCTGGCCTCCATGCCCAACGGCAAACGACTGACATTCTGCGGCAGGCACAATGGACTAAAGCTGAGTTACAAAAAGAAGGCGTTACTGAGACATGGGACGGCATAGAGGCACCTGAAATAATCACACTAAACGAAAGAGAATCTAGTGGCAGAGCAGTGGCTCCCGAGGGACAGAAGGGGACAAAGGGGCAGGAGAGCCCTCTGTGCTGATGGCTATGTTGTGGGGGTGGCTTCAAAGGTGCACGTGTGAGTGGAAAATTACTGAGCTGCCACTTTAAATATACACAGTTTGTAGTGTATCAATTTTACTTCAAGAAAGCTGTTAAAATAAAACCTTGCCATCTGGATGCACCATCACTGAAATATTAAGATAACCCCAACTAAAACTTTCCCATATGTCCTTCTGCTATTTCTGTTCCCCACCTCGCTGAGGGTTAGTTCTTCTCCCCGCCGCCCTGGCCTCCCAGACTGCTGCTCACTCACTCCACATCCTGAAGCTCTGCTCTGGCTCAGATGCTCAACACCCTAAACCTGCACGGTTACGACAGCACTCCTGGTCCCTCTCAAGCCCCCGGCCCCCTCACCACCGCTACCCTGCACATTCCTTCTGAACAATGACTTTCCCTTGACACGTTCTGTATCACGTTCCATCCTGACCAAGGACACACGATGACTTCCTGTTTTCTGTGCATCGATATCTTCAATTTTTTTGGCCCTCTATAATCTAAGATCCCTCTCTCTGGTCCCAAATATATGTTATGTCTTACTTTCAACAGGCCAGTGCCCAACACTTGTCAATGCTCGCTTCCACTTCCAGTCTTTGCTCATGATGGTCTTCAGCCCTTTTCTTCTCATCTTCTTCCCCAAACAATCCACCAAACTTCAAGCCCTGGTGACATCTCCCTCCAGACAACTCTCAGACACCCCACTTTCCTCTCCCCTCACTATCTGAGCTTCTGTCACATAAGGGCTGTATAACTCAGTACTCAGTCTTACTGTGAAATTATTTCAGTGTCCAAGTTCTCTCCCCAAACAGAAGGCAACCGCCTGTAGACTGAGCATGCAGATGTGCGTGTGTGCGCCTGTGTGTGTGTATGTATATATGTATATAAGGACAGTCTTACATGCGTGTGAGCACACACACCTGGAAAAGCTGAGAGCACAGGCTGGGGTTAGTTCTTACCTTTGAATCCACGGTACTTCTTTTAGACTTTCCACTTTCTAAAAGAAGAATCATTTAGAAGATATTATGGCATGGTTCAGCTCATATGTATACTATCGTATCACTTTATGAGACTCTAGCTCATCTAACATCAAATAATTCAAACAAATAAACAAAATGGCGAGGCCACAGGCCATCTTACAAACTTGTAACTCCTCAAAACCCCAAACATTCTTGAGCTGTAAAAGCCGCAAATTGGACATGTTTTATTATGAACACAATTTTAAAAATGGCAACACTCAGCATCAACGAAGGAAATTGTCTCTAAAGAACCCAGTGGATGTAACTGCCAAAGATGCCACGTGGAATGACTTTCTTTTTTTCTAAGTAATGACATTTGAAACCAGATCACTGTTTAAAATATATCTATGTATGAGATTTACTCACATATGTAGAAAAAAGAGCAAATATTATTAGCATAAAGCATATTTTTTCCTCATGGCTAGGAGTGTAAAGATTGCTAATGACTTCTTTCAATGAAAAGAGAGGGCCTCTGTGTCTTATTTTTACTTAAGTCGTTCTTTCTGAGGAAGAGACTCTCAAACTATGTAGGAAGGGAGAGAGTTTCAGAATAAAAAGGACAAAAATGCTCTGCCTAGGGAATGGTCTTGTGAGCCCAAGGAACCTAGACAAGGAGAGACGGCACATGTACACGGAACCGCACGATCGCACACATGGAGCATCTGCGCACGGCTTTTACATGCTTTAGAACTTTGACAACTGAGAAAATAACACACAAAAAATACTGTACCTAGTAAAGTTATCTTTAAAGAACCCATATAAATTATTAGATAAACCTGATGGTCAATAAAAGAGGTGATAAATCTCAACTGGTGAATCAACATAGGGAGGCAAAGTGCAATCTCAGTAGTAAGAGTGACTTCAAAACCGAGGACACCCCTTTGCCTTTCACTTTAGTATTTAAAAAACAAACACAACCAAAAACCCACTGCTGGCTAGGACTTGGTGATGTGGGTGCTATGATTATATATTTCCCAAAAGGAGTATAAATTCATACAACTCATGTGGAAAGGAATGAAAACATGTATCAACGTTCCCAAAAGTATTCATATCCTTTGAACCAGAAATTCCAGTTCCTGGAACTCAGCCTAAAAAAAAAGTTCTACATATGAAAAAAAAAAATCTACAAATAAAGATGTCTGATGCAGCAATGCTTTATAAGAGCATCGAAATGGAACTACGTCTCTTTAAGGGAAAATGCTGAGCAAACTACAGTATCCATTTAATGGGGCATCTGATAAGTATAAAAAAATATTAAAACTGAGTGAACAGGGATGCTTATAAAATTATAAGATGACTACGAATTTTTAAAATCAAATGTTCTAGACTTAGGAAACAAGTTTAGAAGGAAACAGAAACTACTGATTATTCTAACATGGAGAATAAGGAGAAATGACTATTCTTTCCCCATCTTTCCTGCATTTTTCTTTGTTATGCATTTTTATATCACCTCAAAAATAAAATAATGCTAAATAAAATCATGTTTGTTTTTAAGCAGGAACAAAAATGGATCTATGAGCAAGGTAGTGAAGGAAAGGCCAGTGTCTGCCTTACAGTTACCTTGTTCTTTCGGAGCCTGGCTGCCTGCTGAGACAGGGTTAACACCAGCCTCCTGGCTCCGACCAACAACCTTCTCATCCTTGGTAAAGATGATCTTTGGTAACTGGGTACCAGCTTCTGGTGGAGATCTTATTTTCACTCTGTATTCAAGTAAGACAGAAGAAAAAGAGTTCAAAGTAAAGCTTACGGCCGGTAGGTGTTGTCAGTTAGGTGTTGTTTCCAGCTCTAAGCCCATCATCTCATGCAGTCCCTGATGAACTATGATTCAGATTCTATTATCTGCCTTTTACATATGCTGAAATGGAAGCTAAAATTCTTTAATTTGCCCAAGAGTAGTAAGCTAGTCAGCAGCTGGGGCAGCCTCACTCTAAAGTTTGAGTCTGTAGCAACCATTTGATTCTGAGGTATACATTTCCTCCCTAAGTATGTGAAATGTGTTCAACAAATTGATGATGATCAAGCTGAATGAACAGGGATGCTTATAAAATTATAAAATGACTATGCATTTTTAAAATCAAATGTTCTAGACTTAGGAAACAAGTTTAGAAGGAAATATAAATGACTGATTATTCTAACATGAAGAATTAGGAGAAATGACTATTCTTTCCCCATTTTTCCTGCATTTTGTGCACAAGGGAAAAGGAATAAGGGGTTAAAAAAATCCAGTAAGGTGTTAGAACAAGGCCTCGGGGAGCAGGTGACGGGCAGTAAAAACGATCAGCAGGCTATCTAAGATGCATTTCCTCCCTCTCCCTGCTGACCAGACCCCATCCCGCCAGAGGAGGGGCCTGCGAGCTTCGATGCCGGAGTGGAGCCGTGCCGTCGGTTGGCACTGTCGCATGCATCAAGGGGAGGACATCCAGCACGGGACAGGCAGGAACCTCCTTCCCCTCAGCTGGCTGCGAACAACGCGCTCACTTCACTGAACACGCGCCACGCTAGCGCATGCTACTCTGCCTCGGTGCAACACGTTCTCTTTGCCCAGAATGCGCTTCCCTTTCTTATTCCTCTGCAAAGTCTCCTCACGAGAAAGCTGGCTGCGCCAACACTTCTCTGAAGCCTTCCCTTCCTGCCCACGAGCCACCGTCCCTCTGCCCTACTGCTCCTCCAGTTTGCTGCCTCCACTGGTACTGCTGTTCTGTCTCATCCAGAAGCTCCTCCAGGACTGCGCCTCCACTTTCTTCATTTTGTCTGCAATCTCCAGCACTCAGCAAAGTATTTGGCGTGTGGCAGATGATACGACGCGTCTTAGCTTAACTACCAAACTCCCCCTAACTTTACTCGAGGGTTGAACTGAAGGAGTATTAGCATTACTTACTCACTTCTGGAGATGTCTAGGATTAAAAGGGTGACAGAGGCAGACTGTTTCTTTAAAATACAGTAATTCACATCTTCATCCTGAGAAAGGAAGACCCAATTATATGGCATGTTATTCAGTCACACTAGAACAAGAACAAAAAGTTTTCATGAACAGAGCAAGTAAGTGGCCCAGCCCCCACTCAAAAAACACAACTGTGGCTGCTCAGAGATGCTTGGAAGTCAAAGCTGCCACCTCAAGAAACGGCACTGACAGGAGCAGGGTGTTCCCACCCAGGGCCTTGGGCTCAAGTGTAGGGAGCGTTCAGGTCACGCACTTGATGCTCACCAGATAAGAAGAAAATCCATCATTCTTTGTTCGGTCTAGGCTGAATCCAATCTAAGAGGAGGGGAAAATGGTAGAAATGAATTAGCACTGATGCCCGACGTTCATACCTTTCTTAGTCCAAGAGAAGAAAAGGTGATTATTTTGGCCTGGCCTTCCTCTCAGTTTTCTTAGCATGTATTTTGTAAGAAGGATCAGTTGTAACTGAAATTATTCAAGAATTGTAACTTCAGTGTTAAAAAATAAAACTACTGATGCCTGCTCACAAGTTTAATTTTCTCTGTATTCTACTATTTCATATTTTAAAATGGGGGACGCTCTTACCTAAGCAACAGAAAAGGGTTTACCCTTGCTCCTGGAAAGGCACTTACAGTTAAGTCCTTGTCTGTGGCTCCTTTAGGTTCATTCACTGAAAGGCTACTGACATTCACCTTCATGTACCCATTCTTGAAGAATCCAAAGGTGTTCAGATGAACCTTATGCCTCACGTCATCCTGAAAAGATGTGCAGTAGAAGAATTAGTAATCTGGAGAAGTTGATCAGTAAACCTATTCATTTGCTTGGAAAACTGCGATATCTAGTTCCCTGTCAGCTAACCAACGTCTCCATATATTCAGGAACATTGACCACTGTGGGACCTGATCTTGCTCCAAAAGCTGAAGACGACTCATCAGAAATTCATAGGACAGCAACAATTTTACAGAGGGAAACACACACTAGATTCGATTCGGTCCAGTGCATCTGGAAGGGTCCCGAGGGCAGACTCGACGGCCTCCTGGGACGTGAATTCCAGGGAAGGAGGAACAATGTTCTCGTCATCCTCCTATCCTTCCTTCAAGCGCCAGGCCTGGCACCCAGCAGGCACTCAAAACAGGGAGGTGGGTGGGGAGGGGGACGTGGCCAAAGCTGCTCCAAGAATACACTTGGCTCCTCCCCCCGAAGGACAACAAGGGACACCTGCCCGTTACTTGAAACTGTCCCAGAGTTGTGACTCCAATCTCAGCTCAGTCCACAAATTCTAAGACCAACAGAACAACAGGATCAGCGGATACTCCCAAAGCTGAGGCTCCCCAAAGGCACTTCACGGTGTGCAAAGTCATGAGTTTCACATTGGGAATTATCTGCCCAAATGTTCAGGTATCACACAGATCCTAAATACAAAACACTAGGCCAAGTATTTTTTTAAAACTTGGATTCGGTTCTTCCCCAAATCCACATCATTATTTTTGCTAGTGCTTATTTTTCATTTGTATTTTTAAATTTTATTCATTGTTTCTTTCACTTAGCTGTTCAGTCGCTCAGTCATGTCTGACTCCTTGCAACCCCATGGACTGCAGCACACCAGGCTTCCCTGTCCTTCACCATCTACCAGAGTTGCCTCAAACTCATGCCCATTGAGTTGATGATGCCATCCAACCATTTCATCTTCCACCACCCCCTTCTCCTCCTGCCTTCGATCTTTCCCAGCATCAGGGTCTTTTCAAATGGGATGGCTCTTTGCATCAAGTTGCCAAAGTACTGGAGCTTCAGCATCAGGCCTTCCAATGAATATTCAGGACTGATTTTCTTTAGGCTTGACTGGTTTGATCTCCTTGCTGTCCAAGGGACCACACTTCAAAAGCATCAGTTCTTCGGTGCTCTGCCTTCCTCATGGTCTAACTCTCACACCCATACACAACTACAGGAAAAACCACAGCTTTGACTGTACAGACCTTTGCTGGCAAAGCGATGTCTCTGCTTTTTAATACTGTCTAGGTTTGTCATAGCTTTTCTTCCAAGGAGCAAATGTCTTCTACTTTCATGGTGGCAGTCACTGTCCACAGTAATTCTGGAGCCCAGAATCACTGAATAAAAATAAAATCTGTCACTGTTTCCACTTTTCCTCATCTGCTTGCCATGAAGTGATGTGATCAGAAGCCATAATCTGTTGAGTTTTAAGCCAGCTTTTTCACTCTCCCCTTTCACCCTCATCAAGAGGCTCTTTAGTTCCTCTTTGCTTTCTTCCATTAGAGTGGTATCCTTTGCATATCTGAGGTTGTAGATATTTCTCCCAGCAATCTTGATTCCAGCTTGAGAGGCATTCAGTCCAGCATTTCGCATGATATACTCTGTATAAAGATTAAATAAACAGAGTGACAATATACAGCCTTGATGTACACCTTTCCCAATTCTGAACCAGTCAGTTGTTCCATGTAAGGTTCTATTGTTTCTTGTCCTGTCTACAGGTTTCTCAGGACGTAGGTAAGGTGGTCTGGTGTTCCTATCTCTGGAAGAGTTTTCCAGTTTACTGTGATCCACACAAAGGCTTTAGCGTAGTCAATGAAGCAGATTTCTTCTGGAATTCCCTTGCTTTCTCTATGATCCAAAGAACACTGGCAATTTGGTCTCTGGTTCCTCTGCCTTTTCTAAATCTAGCCTGTACATCTGGAATTTCTCAGTTCATGAACTGCCGAAGCCTAGCTTGAAGGATTTTAGGCATTACCTTGCTAACGTGGGAAATAAATTAGTACATGGTCTTTGTTAGGAATCTGTATTTTCTAAATTCCTAACAAAGATCATGGACTAATTTGTAATTGCTAAAAAAATAGTTATTTTCAGCAATTATTATTTGCCAGCAATATATTAATTGCAAGACCCTCATCTAACCTAATTTCCAACACTCTCTTTTAAGTGATCATTTTACCATATAAAATAAGATTTGGAAGGGACTCTGTAAACTGTATTTCACTACACAAACAGAAGACACAAAATTTCAATTAATAGGAACCAAGAAAGTCAAATGCACTAATCACTCATTCAACTTTGATTTAATTCAAACGTAAATAAACCAGTATTTACAAAATACCACCAGGGGCTTCCCTTGTGGCTCACAGGTTAAAGCATCTGCCTGCAATGCAGGAGACCTGGGTTCGATCCCTGGGTTGGGAAGATTCCCTGGAGAAGCAAATGGCAACCCACTCCAGTATTCTTGCCTGGAGAATCCCATGGATGGAGGAGCCTGGTGGGCTAGAGTCCACGGGGTTGCAAAGAGTCGGACATGACTGAGCGAGCTCACACACACATGCTAATGACTAAGGCCCAAGAACTGATAAAAGACTCATTCTCAAAAAAAAAAGTCTCCCAACAGCCAGTCCTTATTGTCCAGGAATAAGGAAACCTCTTCTTCCACCACAGGGAAGCCAGAAATCTCCCCAAGGACAATCAATGGTCAGCGAGACAAGAGAGCCCTTTCCCCCAGGAGGCTCAAAATCCCCTAAGCTGTAGAAAAGTAAAAGGAGTAAAAAGAAATACCCATCTACCCACTGCTCACAGTTACGACGTGTCTACATCAAAGCTGCTTCAGAGCCATCAGAACAGAGAGAGGGCAAGGAGCAGGAAGAGGAAGAGAATAAATCCTATTCCCCTCGACCATCCCTTCCCAAGCTCATGACATATCCATAACCATAAAAATCAATACAGTATCATGATGTTTTTAAAATTTGGATAAACTGTGTTACAACGTAGGTGTACATCTGGCAACCTGCATTTTTCAGACAGCACTGCAGTCTTTGAGGCCCTATCTGTGTTGACACATTGAATATGCTCTGGTTCCTCACTTTATATGCTTGTGTGCCATCGCATGTACATCATGGTACATCTATTTTCCCAAAGCATCACCTGGGCATTCAGGTAAATCCCAATCATTCCTGGGCATTCAGGTAATTTCCAATCATTTGCTATGACAACACTGTTATGAGAATTCCTTGTACACATCTTTTTTTTTTCTTTAAACTCTGTGCTATTTTAAAGATGTATTCCAAGAGAAGAAAAGGTGATTATTTTGGCCTGGCCTTCCTCTCAGTTTTCTTAGCATGTATTTTGTAAGAAGGATCAGTTGTAACTGAAATTATTCAAGAATTGTAACTTCAGTGTTAAAAAATAAAACTACTGATGCCTGCTCACAAGTTTAATTTTCTCTGTATTCTACTATTTCATATTTTAAAATGGGGGACGCTCTTACCTAAGCAACAGAAAAGGGTTTACCCTTGCTCCTGGAAAGGCACTTACAGTTAAGTCCTTGTCTGTGGCTCCTTTAGGTTCATTCACTGAAAGGCTACTGACATTCACCTTCATGTACCCATTCTTGAAGAATCCAAAGGTGTTCAGATGAACCTTATGCCTCACGTCATCCTGAAAAGATGTGCAGTAGAAGAATTAGTAATCTGGAGAAGTTGATCAGTAAACCTATTCATTTGCTTGGAAAACTGCGATATCTAGTTCCCTGTCAGCTAACCAACGTCTCCATATATTCAGGAACATTGACCACTGTGGGACCTGATCTTGCTCCAAAAGCTGAAGACGACTCATCAGAAATTCATAGGACAGCAGCAATTTTACAGAGGGAAACACACACTAGATTCGATTCGGTCCAGTGCATCTGGAAGGGTCCCGAGGGCAGACTCGACGGCCTCCTGGGACGTGAATTCCAGGGAAGGAGGAACAATGTTCTCGTCATCCTCCTATCCTTCCTTCAAGCACCAGGCCTGGCACCCAGCAGGCACTCAAAACAGGGAGGTGGGTGGGGAGGGGGACGTGGCCAAAGCTGCTCCAAGAATACACTTGGCTCCTCCCCCCGAAGGACAACAAGGGACACCTGCCCGTTACTTGAAACTGTCCCAGAGTTGTGACTCCAATCTCAGCTCAGTCCACAAATTCTAAGACCAACAGAACAACAGGATCAGCGGATACTCCCAAAGCTGAGGCTCCCCAAAGGCACTTCACGGTGTGCAAAGTCATGAGTTTCACATTGGGAATTATCTGCCCAAATGTTCAGGTATCACACAGATCCTAAATACAAAACACTAGGCCAAGTATTTTTTTAAAACTTGGATTCGGTTCTTCCCCAAATCCACATCATTATTTTTGCTAGTGCTTATTTTTCATTTGTATTTTTAAATTTTATTCATTGTTTCTTTCACTTAGCTGTTCAGTCGCTCAGTCATGTCTGACTCCTTGCAACCCCATGGACTGCAGCACACCAGGCTTCCCTGTCCTTCACCATCTACCAGAGTTGCCTCAAACTCATGCCCATTGAGTTGATGATGCCATCCAACCATTTCATCTTCCACCACCCCCTTCTCCTCCTGCCTTCGATCTTTCCCAGCATCAGGGTCTTTTCAAATGGGATGGCTCTTTGCATCAAGTTGCCAAAGTACTGGAGCTTCAGCATCAGGCCTTCCAATGAATATTCAGGACTGATTTTCTTTAGGCTTGACTGGTTTGATCTCCTTGCTGTCCAAGGGACCACACTTCAAAAGCATCAGTTCTTCGGTGCTCTGCTTTCCTCATGGTCTAACTCTCACACCCATACACAACTACAGGAAAAACCACAGCTTTGACTGTACAGACCTTTGCTGGCAAAGCGATGTCTCTGCTTTTTAATACTGTCTAGGTTTGTCATAGCTTTTCTTCCAAGGAGCAAATGTCTTCTACTTTCATGGTGGCAGTCACTGTCCACAGTAATTCTGGAGCCCAGAATCACTGAATAAAAATAAAATCTGTCACTGTTTCCACTTTTCCTCATCTGCTTGCCATGAAGTGATGTGATCAGAAGCCATAATCTGTTGAGTTTTAAGCCAGCTTTTTCACTCTCCCCTTTCACCCTCATCAAGAGGCTCTTTAGTTCCTCTTTGCTTTCTTCCATTAGAGTGGTATCCTTTGCATATCTGAGGTTGTAGATATTTCTCCCAGCAATCTTGATTCCAGCTTGAGAGGCATTCAGTCCAGCATTTCGCATGATATACTCTGTATAGAGATTAAATAAACAGAGTGACAATATACAGCCTTGATGTACACCTTTCCCAATTCTGAACCAGTCAGTTGTTCCATGTAAGGTTCTGTTGTTTCTTGTCCTGTCTACAGGTTTCTCAGGACGTAGGTAAGGTGGTCTGGTGTTCCTATCTCTGGAAGAGTTTTCCAGTTTACTGTGATCCACACAAAGGCTTTAGCGTAGTCAATGAAGCAGATTTCTTCTGGAATTCCCTTGCTTTCTCTATGATCCAAAGAACACTGGCAATTTGGTCTCTGGTTCCTCTGCCTTTTCTAAATCTAGCCTGTACATCTGGAATTTCTCAGTTCATGAACTGCCGAAGCCTAGCTTGAAGGATTTTAGGCATTACCTTGCTAACGTGGGAAATAAATTAGTACATGGTCTTTGTTAGGAATCTGTATTTTCTAAATTCCTAACAAAGATCATGGACTAATTTGTAATTGCTAAAAAAATAGTTATTTTCAGCAATTATTATTTGCCAGCAATATATTAATTGCAAGACCCTCATCTAACCTAATTTCCAACACTCTCTTTTAAGTGATCATTTTACCATATAAAATAAGATTTGGAAGGGACTCTGTAAACTGTATTTCACTACACAAACAGAAGACACAAAATTTCAATTAATAGGAACCAAGAAAGTCAAATGCACTAATCACTCATTCAACTTTGATTTAATTCAAATGTAAATAAACCAGTATTTACAAAATACCACCAGGGGCTTCCCTTGTGGCTCACAGGTTAAAGCATCTGCCTGCAATGCAGGAGACCTGGGTTCGATCCCTGGGTTGGGAAGATTCCCTGGAGAAGCAAATGGCAACCCACTCCAGTATTCTTGCCTGGAGAATCCCATGGATGGAGGAGCCTGGTGGGCTAGAGTCCACGGGGTTGCAAAGAGTCGGACATGACTGAGCGAGCTCACACACACATGCTAATGACTAAGGCCCAAGAACTGATAAAAGACTCATTCTCAAAAAAAAAAGTCTCCCAACAGCCAGTCCTTATTGTCCAGGAATAAGGAAACCTCTTCTTCCACCACAGGGAAGCCAGAAATCTCCCCAAGGACAATCAATGGTCAGCGAGACAAGAGAGCCCTTTCCCCCAGGAGGCTCAAAATCCCCTAAGCTGTAGAAAAGTAAAAGGAGTAAAAAGAAATACCCATCTACCCACTGCTCACAGTTACGACGTGTCTACATCAAAGCTGCTTCAGAGCCATCAGAACAGAGAGAGGGCAAGGAGCAGGAAGAGGAAGAGAATAAATCCTATTTCCCTCGACCATCCCTTCCCAAGCTCATGACATATCCATAACCATAAAAATCAATACAGTATCATGATGTTTTTAAAATTTGGATAAACTGTGTTACAACGTAGGTGTACATCTGGCAACCTGCATTTTTCAGACAGCACTGCAGTCTTTGAGGCCCTATCTGTGTTGACACATTGAATATGCTCTGGTTCCTCACTTTATATGCTTGTGTGCCATCGCATGTACATCATGGTACATCTATTTTCCCAAAGCATCACCTGGGCATTCAGGTAAATCCCAATCATTCCTGGGCATTCAGGTAATTTCCAATCATTTGCTATGACAACACTGTTATGAGAATTCCTTGTACACATCTTTTTTTTTTCTTTAAACTCTGTGCTATTTTAAAGATGTATGTATTTATTTATTTTATGCTTTGGCTGTGCTGGGTCTTCACTGCTGCACACAGGCTTTCTCTAGCTGCGGTGGACAGGCTTCTGCCTGCAGTGGCTTCTCTTTCCGCGGAGCATGGGTTCTAGGGCATGCAGGCTGCAGCAGCTGCAGCAAGGGGGCTCAGCAGCTGTGGCTCTCGCGCTCTAGAATGCAGGCTCAGTAGCTGTGGTGCACAGGCTCAGCTGCTCCGCGGCATGTGGGACTTTCCCTGATCGGGGATCCAACTGGTGTCCCTTGTATTGCAAGGTGGATTCTCAACCACTGGACCACCAGGGAAGCCCCGCTTGCACATACGTTATGTATTATCTGGGTGGGGATTAAGGGTTTATACATCCAGATGGACAATCCTAGGACACAGGGTGTGCACATTTTCAATTTTAGTAGAAATTGACAAATGAATTCCCAAAGTATAGGAAAGTTTCTTTACATCCTTACTGAACCTTGATGTCATTAGACATTTCATTTTTCCCAGTTTGGGGGAAAATCAATGCTGATGTTGATTCAATTTGCATTTCCTGGTACTTTATGAGTTTAAACACCTCATTTAGGTTTATTAGCCATTTGAGTTTTTCTTTTGTAAAATGCTTTTTTAAAACATATCATACGTCAGACTTCCCCAGCAGTCCAGTGGTTAAGACTCTGCACTTCCAATGCAGGTTCCAACCCTGGTTGGGAGAGTAAGATCCCACCTGCCAGGCAGCGTGGCCTAAAAAGTAAAAATTTAGAAAACTAAATAAACAAACGTCATATGTCCATTTTCCTTTTGGATTTGTTTTCCTAAGTTCTTTATATATTCTGGGTACTAATTTTGACTTTGATGCTGCAAGTATCTTTTCCTGGACTTTTTTTTAAACTGTGGTATCTTTTGTTATACAAGTCTTTTTATATTTTGAAAGAGAAAACCTATTGATCCTTATTCCTGACAGTTTTCATCTTCAAAAAAATCTATCAGGGGTGTGGGGGAGGGAAGCACTGAAAGTTTGGAATTAATAGATGCAAACTATTATATACCATAGGATAAACAACAAGCACCTACTGTATAACACAGGGAACTGTAGTCAATATCCTGCGATAAACCATAATGATAAAGAAAAGATACAGAAAAGAAAATATATATGTATAACTGAGTCACTGCTGTTCAGCAGAAGTTAACACAACACTGTAAATCAACTATATCTCAATTAAATTTTTAAAAATTCAATGTTTATTCCTGATAACAATTTTAAATGTCTTTTAAAAAACATCCTTCTCTATTCCAAAGTCTAAAATATTTGTGATAGTGAAAGTCAGTCAGTTGTGTCCACCTCTTTGCAACCCATGTATAGTCTGTGGAATTCTCCAGGCCAGAATACTGGAGTGGGTAGCTTTTCCCTTCTCCAGGGGATCTTCCCAACCCAGGGATTGAACCCAGGTCTCCCACATAGCAGGTGAATTCTTTACCAGCTGAGCCACAGGGAAGCCCAAGAATACTGGAATGGGTAGCCTATCCCTTCTCCAGAGGATCTTCCCAATCCAGGAATTGAACCGGGGTCTCCTGCATTGCAGGTGGATTCTTTACCAACTGAGCTATTAGGGAGGCCCAAAAATATTCATGATATGTTATTCTAAAAGTTTGAGAGTTCTGTTTTCACATTTAATCTTTAATTCACCTGGAATATATTTTGTTTGTAGGAGAGCCATCTCTTTCCACCCCATCCTCCCATGGAGACCAGCGAGGTGTCCTGAGGCCACTCCAGAGCGATCCGTCCTAACTTCCACTGCCCTACAACGGCCCCTCTGCTGCACGTCAAGTTTGCACTAGGATGAGTCTCTCATCCGCGCTTCCCGTTCTGCCCCATTGATCTGCCTGATCCCCACTACAGAGTTATGTGGCATTACGGTTCAAAACTGGGCAGGATAAGACCTCACTCCTTCTCCTGTTTTGATGTGTGCTGGGTATTTTAAGATTTTTAGTGACTGGGAGAGAAAATCAAGGGGGCTTCTGGGGTATTAGTAAAGTCCTTCTTCTTGACCTGGGTGCTAATTACCTGGGTACATTCAGACATTAAACAAATTCACCAAACTGCACACGTATGACCTAAGAAACTAAAGAAAGGCAGGGCAATGACAGCAGAGAGGAGACTGGCACACAGAAAGACAGTTCCTGGACTGAGAGTTCCCCCTGAGGGGAACAGGGTGCCACCAATGGGCTTAAAGGGAGTGTCATGATTGGCTTTGGCTTTTAGGAAGATAAGGCTACAAAATAAAATAGGAACTAAGATAACGTGGGGAAAACAGGTACCAGACCTCCCTGGTCCAAGGATGGCCTAGACCTAACAGTCACAGTGATGACAGCAGGGAATGGATTGGAGAGCTTTTTATGTAGAACACAAATCTATGAAACCTGGTGATAAGAATAAAAGATTTCTGACTTAAGAAAATGAACAGCTGGTGGTCCCAATTACCAAGAAAAGAAAACTGGAGAAAGAGTATGTACAGATTAGGGGTGAAGGGTGAGGATGTTTCTAACATACAGAGATGATTATGAGCCACTTACGTGGAAATGGGGGTTAGGAAACTGGATACACTTGTCCAGAGCTCAGAAGAAAGGGTAGATCTGGAGACAAAACTAAAAAAAAAAAAAATCCCATAACCCTTATAGACAACTACTATATTTTTCTCCTTTTCCCCCTTGTTTTAGAAAGTTGTTTTAAACTTTTCACTAAATATTGGACTATAAGAAATGGTTTATGTTCCTCAATAACTTCACATTTTAGACTGCTTTCAAATATAAAGCAAGTGGGGTGATGATAAGTCAATTTAGTTTTTCTCACAAACTGAATTTTAGAAAACAGAGTAACATTTAACTGGGCTAGCTTATGGTCACCCACCCGGCCACTTCTTTATTTTAAATAGCTCCTCAACTGGCGGTCCACTGACCATACTGGCCCACAAATGGGCTGCATGTGGCTGACACAGTGCTTTGCTTTTGTTTTTAAATTTGAGTTTGAGCTAGCTAGTTTCACTTGAAAGCCTGGATTTCTAGTTTTTCTTAAACACACAAACACACATAATCCAGCAAATCTAGGCCACACAGGACAGAAGCACAGATGAACATACTGAACTACACTACGAGGAATCAATCAGCAAAATCCAGTACAGGGGAGCTGGAAGGGGTGAGGACCCCCCTCCCCCCCGCCCCAGATCAAGACAGACTTAAGAGGTATATTAACCAATCATACTGTGAGGAGACTATTTAGGTTCTGATTTTTAAAAAGTTTAAATCCATTTATGACCAATGGAAATTTGAACCTGATTTGGTATTTCATGATGTTAAACATTTTCTTTCTTTCTGTTAAAATGACGTTGTTGCTGTTCAGTCACTCAGTCATGTCTAATTCTTTGTGGTCCCAAGGACTGCAGCACCCCAGGGCTCCCTGTCCTTCACCATCTCCCAGAGCTTGCTCAAACTCGTGTCCATTGAGTCGGTGATGCCATCCAACCATCTCATCCTCTGTCACCCTCTTCTCCTCCTGCCTTCAGTCTTTCCTAGTATCAGCATCTTCTCCAGTAAGTCAGTTCTTCTCATCAAGTGGCCAAAGTGGAGCTTCAGCCTCAGTATCAGTCCCTCCAATGAATATTCAGGATTGATTTCCTTAGGATTGACTGGTCTGATGCCCTTGCAATCCAAGGGACTCTCAAGAGTCTTCTCCAACACCACAGTTCAAAAGCATCTGTTCTTCGTTGCTCAGCCTTCTTTATGGTCCAACTCTCACATCCATACATGACTACTGGAAAAACCACAGCTTTGACTAGACGGACCTTTGTTGGCAAAGTTAATGTCTTTGCTTTTTAATATGCTGTCTAGGTTGGTCATAGCTTCTCTTCTAAGGAGCAAGTGTCTTTTAATTTCATGACTACAGTCACCATTTGCAGTAATTTTGGAGCCCAAGAAAAAATCTGTCACTGTTTCCATTTTTTCCACAACTATATGCCATGAAGTGATGGGACTGAGTTCCATGACCGTAGTTTTTGAATGCTGAGTTTTAAGCCGGCTTTTTCACGCTCCTCTTTCACCTTCATCAAGAGGCTCTTTAGTTCCTCTTCGCTTTTGGCCATAAGGGTGTCATCTGATACTGCAGTTACGTTTTTAAGAGTCCCTATTTCTTATAGGTACATACTGAAATATATACTGAAACATTTATGGATTTTAAGGATCAAACAATATGATGACTTTGATTCACTCGAAAATAATATGAGGACAAATGTTAGCACAATATGGAGAAAGCAGAACCCTCACAAATTGCTGGTAGGACTACAAAATACTACTACAGTTGCTTTAGAAAGTACTTTGACAGTTTCTTAAAAAGTTAAATATAGATCTACCATGAAAAAAAAAGTGAAAGTGTTAGTCGCTCAGTCGTGTCTGACTCTTTTGTGATCCCATGGATTGTAGCATGCCAGGCTCCTCTGTCCATGGGATTTTCAAGGCAAGAATACTGGAGCAGGTAGCCATTTCCTTCTCCAGGGGATCTTCCCAACCCAAGGATCGAATCCATGTCTCTTGTGTCTCCTGCATTGGCAGGTGGGTTCTTTACCATGTGAGACACCCGGGAAGCTTTCTACCATATGACCCAACAATGCTACTCCACTCCTAGCTATCAACCCTCCAAAATGAAAACATGTTTCCCAAAGACTTGCATGTGAATGTTTGCAGCAATATTACTCACAACAGCCAAAAGTGGAAACCCAAACATTCAAATGTTCTGGTAAATGGCTGAGCATAGGTGATATATTCATACAATGAAAAAGTATTTGGCCATTTAAAGGAGTGAATTACTAATACACAGTACAACATGGATGAACCTCAATAACATAAGTAAAAGAAGCCAGACAAAAAGGACCATATACTATGTGATTCCATTTATATGAAACATCCAGAAAGGGCAAATCTATAGACATAGAAAGTACATTAGTGGTTGTCTGGGGCTGGAGGTTAGACTAGGAATTAACTGTAAACCAATAAAAGAGATCTTACATGGGTGATGGAAATGTTCTATGGCTGGATTGTGGTGATAGCTCCATAACTCAGTAAATTTACCAACAAAATTTACAATGTATGGATTTTAATGTATATAAACTATGCCTCAAGAGTTTCCAAAAGTTAAGGAATCTAAAAAACAAAAGACAAGGAATTTGAGAAGACTAGAAGAAGAATGGAAAGTGTAACCTGGAATGAGAAAACCGAATAAAGAATGAAAGGGGGACTGCTCTGGTGACCTGGTGGTTGAAACTTTGCCTTGCAGTGCAGGGCATGTCAGTTTGATCATGGTTGAGGAACTGAGACCCCACTTGCTTCAACTAAGACCAGAGGCAGCCACACAAGTAAACACATTAAACAGAAAAAAAGATCTGTTTTCTAGTTAAAAAATAAAGAATACACCTGAGAAGGGATGCGTGCGGGGATAGGGCAGAATTAGCCACTGGTTAATGGTTATGGCTACATGGGAATTCACTATACTCTTCTGTCTATTTTGGTGAATGGTTGAAATTCTCTCTCTCAATCTCAAGCAAAATAAGACAATCTAACATTGCTGCTCTGACAGGCTCCCTTCAGGTGACTTCATTTTCTTGGGCAAAATGTCAGACTGTTTAAGAGAAGAGAAACAAGTACAATACTGATTATGGAACGGGCACCAATTTATTTGAGAAAACAAAGATGAAAAACATTAAGCAATGTAGCTTATTCCTTGGAAGGAAAGTTATGACCAACCTAGATAGCATATTAAAAAGCAGAGACATTACTTTGCCGACTAAGGTCCGCCTAGTCAAGGCTATGGTTTTTCCAGTAGTCATGTATGGATGTGAGAGTTGGACTGTGAAGAAAGCTGAGCATTGAAGAATGGATGCTTTTGAACTGTGGTGTTGGAGAAGACTCTTGAGAGTCCCTTGGACTGCAAGGAGATCCAACCAGTCCATTCTAAAGGAGATCAGTCCTGGGTGTTCTTTGGAAGGAATGATGCTAAAGCTGAAACTCCAGTACTCTGGCCACCTCATGTGAAGAGTTGACTCATTGGAAAAGACTCTGATGCTGGGAGGGATTGGGGGCAGGAGGAAAAGGGGACGACAGAGGATGAGATGGCAGGATGGCATCACCGACTCGATGGTCGTGAGTTTGCGTGAACTCCAGGAGATGGTGATGGACAGGTAGGCCTGGCGTGCTGCGATTCACGGGGTTGCAAAGAGTTGAACACGACTGAGCGACTGAACTGAACTGAACTGAAGCAATGTAGCACAATGTGGAGAAATCAATCACCAGAATTACACCAACTCAGGTTGCTTCTCCCATTGAGGGTAGTATACTTTTCCTTCTATATCAACATTGTCGATATTTACCTAATGATGCTGGCCATCTGACATTTTAATTCTAGACATGCCTAAAGCCAAGAGACATGGTTCCATGCGTCCATGGTTCAGTATTAGTTTTATTCTCTAATTTATAAGCTACAAAAACTCAGTTACATGATTTCACCTAAGACTCAAGATTCTAAACTATAAAGTGAAAGAATTTTAGGAGTTCGTCACTTGGAGTCACAGGCCTGGGGACTAAGGCCTATGGATAAGCTTTGGCAGGATTACAAAGCCCTATAAATTCCAAGAAGTTCTGCCTACATTTCTACCTGCATTTTCTGGGAAGAGATTCAATATCTTTTAGCATATTCTCAAAAGGAGCCAAGACTCACTTCTCTCCCTGCAGTTGACAACCATTTCAATCAGGATATTTATTATTTACAAATAACAGTATGGGTCTAGTCAGGTTTTTTTAATCCAGATTCTGTATTTTAAAGTACAGTCACAAAATACATTGCTTTGTTAATGTACTGGGTTTTAATAAGACAAACCTTCTCACTGCTGAAACCTCACTCTGCTAAGAATACCTTACAGAATGAAAATAATGTACAAAGTTTTGGGTCACAACGATTTATTTTTCCTAGTCTCATATATTAACCAGCTAAATCGCCTGGAGGCATGTTTTGAGTTAAAAAGCAGGATACAAAGGGTTCATTCTAGGCCTATCGTAAATTTCTTCCCTAGACAGACAATGACAGAAGCGAGGGATAAAAAGGGCCTCTAATCAAAAACATATTTTCATTGCTGGGCTTAAATTTCTGGTAACGGATTTCAAGCGAGATTTGAAATTCCTCCTGGAGATGCTCGCTTTGCTCAGGCCAGAGACCAAGTCCACCAGGGAAACTGAGGCAAAGGTTCCGCGCACCTTCCAACCGCCAGGCACCAGGGGGATGGACGAAAGGAGACGGGAGACGAAGTCGCGGGTAGAAGTTGGAGATCAACGGGAGGAGGAAGATCAAATTGCTCTCGGCAAGGAAGACAGGGAAACCAACAGGAATGCAAGCACGGCCCCGAGAGTCCTTCGGGGTTACGCCGCAGCTCAGCCCCTTCCCCTCTCAGTTCTCTTCCTACCCTTTCCAGACCGACCGAGGGCTCCCGCCATTCCCACAGTTCCCAACAGAGCCCTCTGGGAGGGAGTCCGCGACTGGGAATAGAGGCGGGAACCCCAATCGCTCATAGACAACCTTCCCACCCCCGCTTCCCCGGGCCAAAAGTTGCCCCTCAGCATCAGGGAGCGGCCTCGGCCTCTGTCCCCCGCCCTGGTCTTGCAAGGCCCTGGTCGCCCTTACCTTGAGCGCCAGGTGGTGGACGCGGCCCAGGCCGGGCTCGGCCAGCAGCTGCAGCAGCCCCAACAGCGGGAACAGCCGGAGGCCGGCGGCTAGCCGAGGACTGCGGGAGCCCGAGAGGCCGAAGGGCGCCGGGGCAGCCATGTTTGTTCCAGCATCACCAGCTGCTTCCTCTCCCGCCCACTTCCGGGGTTAAAGGGCGGCGGCTGCCGGAAGCGCCTGAAAGAGGGCTCTCTGCGGCCTGCTGCGGGGAGATTGTGGCCTTTTCCCTGGAGTTTGCGGTCTCGGGAGCGGGGCGGGTACACTTCGAGGCCGTTCAGTTGGCCTCTAATGTGAGGACTTTTCGGTTTAGCCAGAAGAGGTGCGCCCGCAGTGGGTAGCCTGTGGCGGTTGCCATGGTAACAGTCGCTGGGCTGGACCAACCCCGGCCTTGTCTCCGCCCCGCGGAGCTTTGAAAGCGACCTTGGTTGGGCCTGCGCGACCGTCGGCCCACCGAGGGACCTGGCTTTCCTAGGCGGGGAATGCCTCCTGGGTTGATGGGACCGATTGCCCTGAGCAGCCTTCACTCGGTAGAAAAACCAAGTTCGTGGCTTGTCATCAGTCCTTGGGTGGTTTTGTTTTGTTTTTTTTTTTGAGGCACTTAACACATTTTTGATGAGGTGATTTTAGTAATTTATTGAGCCTTTATGAGGTACTTCTTCCCCAGTGGCTCAGCGGTAAAGAATCCACCTGCGGTGCAGGAGACAGAGACTCGGGTTCCATTTCTGGGTTGGGAAGATCTCCTGGAGGAGGAAATGGCAACTCACTCCAGTGTTCTTGTCTGGGAAATCCTATGGACAGAAAGGAGCCTGTCCATGGGGTCGCAAAAGAATCGGACACAGCTGAGCGACTAAACAAGGACAAGGTATCAGGCACTTCGTTAAGCCTTTTGGGTGCATTTTTGCATGTAATCCTTGGAACAGTCTGATGAGATAGGAGGTAGGTGTAAGTATTACCACCCCCACCCGACACACAAACACACACACTTTACTGGTAAGCAAATTGAAGTTCTGAGAGATTGTCATTTGTTCCAGGTTGAAGTGGGAATCATGTGGAAAATGCTAAATACTGTTATATCGCTTCATACCATTTCATCCAACCACTAGAGTATGAATGTCTTAATCCTGTGTGGAAATTTTCCTTGCTTCTAATCTTTCAAATTTGTAGATTGTTCCCTCTAAATCGCTATTTTTATCATGGAGTTATAAAAAAGATAATGCTTATTAAAATTACCAGTAGACTAGCTAGGTTTATTTAGTTTTTAGGTGTCTTTTTGTTTTGCCTTTTTTTTTGGCTTGCCACACAATGCATGCTCTTTGTGGGCAATCATTTAAACAAAAGAGAAGAAAATAAAAACCACAAGGAATCCCCCAATCCTGCATGACTATCAGTGTTTTATGACAGAATCAGATTCCTAATGTTTTTAACTGGAACTAGGAACTGAAGTTAACATGATATATCTAAATGAAAATAAAGTGCTGCACTCAGGTTAACAAAAATCAGGAGGGGAAGTACAGAGTAGAGGAGTAAGAGTCCCAGATCTTTTAGCTGTGCAGTCTCCGTCAAAGTCATGAATGNTCAGATTCCTAATGTTTTTAACTGGAACTAGGAACTGAAGTTAACATGATATATCTAAATGAAAATAAAGTGCTGCACTCAGGTTAACAAAAATCAGGAGGGGAAGTACAGAGTAGAGGAGTAAGAGTCCCAGATCTTTTAGCTGTGCAGTCTCCGTCAAAGTCATGAATGTATGAATTCTTGAAAGTGAAAGTGGCTCAGTCGGGTTGTCCATGGAATTCTCCAGGCCAAAATACTGGAGTGGGTAGCCTTTCCCTTCTCCAGGGGATCTTCTGCATTACAGGCAGATTCTTTACCAGCTGAGCCACAAGGGAAGTCCAAGAATACTGGAGTGGGTAGCGTATCCCTTCTCCAGCAGATCCTCCTGACCCAAGAATTGAACTGGTCTCAGTCGGGTTGTCCGTGGAATTCTCCAGGCCAAAATACTGGAGTGGGTAGCCTTTCCCTTCTCCAGGGGATCTTCCCAAGCCAGGTCTCCTGCATTACAGGCAGATTCTTTACCAGCTGAGCCACAAGGGAAGTCCAAGAATACTGGAGTGGGTAGCGTATCCCTTCTCCAGCAGATCCTCCTGACCCAAGAATTGAACTGAGGTGTCCTGCACTGCTGGCAGGTCAAAACCTAGTACACGTTCTGTCACACCCTCTGTAAGAACAAAAGCAGGGCACTACAGTGTAGCCAGGAAGATAGAAAGGCAATGTTTCCTAGTTGGTAGTTTAATTTCTTTCTCCAACCTAAGGTTTTTAGCCATGTATTATGAGTATGTAAACCCACTCCAGTGTTCTTGCCTGGAGAATCCCAGGGACAGGGGAGCCTGGCGGGCTGCCGTCCATGGGGTTGCACAGAGTCGAACACAACTAAAGCGACTTAGCAGCAACAGGAGCAGCAGCATGACTATGTCATCTTACTTTGAACAAAATTCTCGTCTGATCTTCCTACACAATTTTACAGATGAAGAAACTTAGAACAAGAGACTTTATTGTCTTGGAAATCCACAAATGAGATAATAGTTAATCTAGTTATTAAGCAGTTAAGTTTGCCAAATATTCTGCTGAGTACTTTATATGTTGTTGTTCCTCAGTCAGTAAGTCATGCCCTACGCTTTGTGATCCCATGGACTGCAGCCCACCAGGCTCCTCTGTCCACCACTGTCTCCCAGAGTTTGCTCAAATTCGTGTCCATTGTGTCAGACGCTGTCTTAACACATCTCACCCTCTACCACACCCTTCTCCTTTTGCCTTCAGTCTTTCCCAGCATCAGGATCTTTGTGCACATTATCTCATTTAAGACCACGAAATCTTTGTATGGTCTGTATTTTTGTTCCTTTCTTAAAGACAAGACTTGGTTAGAAAAATATACTCGAGGGTGGTCTGATCATTTATAAATGACTCTCATCCGGGCCTTGCCCACAAAACCCAGCATTTAATCCTTATCCTGCAATTGTTATAAAAAACTTAATTTCATATGAGGCTGGAAGTGTCCTTAGAAAATCAACAAATCCTTTCTCCTTATTAACAGATGTGAAAACAAATCCAAAAAACTCGAAAATGATTTTCTCAGGATCACACAAGGACTTAGGTAATTTTGGGCCAGCATCTAGGACTGAACCTCATCTGCTTTAAAACTGGCTCTGTGCTTCTTGTAATATACCATACACGGCATTCCGATTATTAAAATTTTATTATTTTTTTAAATTCTTTTAAATTTTCAAAAAATAAAATCCCAGAATCTGAGTAGCCAGTATCTTATCAAGTGAAATTCAAGAGAAATGTTCAGAAAGCATTTTAAAAATCAGCAATATGAAAGAACATGGAAGAAATAAAAAATAATTGATACTTTCTTTTAGGTAAGAGGAGAAACCAGACAGTCAACTGATCCTCACATCAGTATCAAACTAGTCAAAAGAAATGGGGATTTTTAAGTGCAGTTTCCTTTTTTTATGAAGGCTTCCTAGGTGGCTCTGTGGTAAAGAATCCACCTGCCAGTTCAGGAGATGCGGATTTGATCCCTGGGTTGGAAAGATCCCCTAGAGGAGGAAATGGCAACCCACTCTAGTATTCTTGCCTGGAGAAACCCACAAACAGAGGAGCCTAGTGGGCTACAGTCCAAAAGGTCACAAAGAGTCAGATATGACTAAGCACACACGCACTTCATTTTTAAAGGCAGTCTGCAATGTTTGGATCGTTATTGTATACTTTTTAAAGTGAGGTACCATTTTTGAGAATATCTGGTTTTAAATTTGAAAATAATAGACTTCTAAAAATGGATTGATCAGGAAGAATCTTAGTTTTTTATTGGAATAACTGGTTTATAAAATAGGAGACCTTTGTCTTTTAGTCTCTGGAAAACAGTTTTATAAGGGCTCAAAGCTGGGTTTTTATACCTTGCTTCTTTTCACTTGGGAATTATTATGTGACTTTCACAGGGTCACATACCAGTGGCATCTGTCCAGAAGTTTATGAGAAGTAGCTTCTTCAGGTGTTTGAGAACTAGATTGTGCCGGTCATTAGTTTGGAGCTGAGAGATTTGAGCAAACTCCAAGAATTGGTGAAGAACAGAGAAGCCTGGCATGCTGCAGTCCATGGGGTCGAAGTCAGATGCAACTTAGCAACTGAACAACGAAAGAAAGGGAGCACAAATTACAAAGACTTAAAAGTGAAGTATGCTTTTGAACTGTGGTGTTGGAGAAGACTCTTGAGAGTCCCTTGGACAGCAAGGAGATCCAACCAGTCCACCTTAAAGGAAGTCAGTCTTGAATATTCATTGGAAGGACTGATGCTGAAATTGAAACTCCAATACTTTGGCCACCTGATTCGAAGAACTGACTCATTTGAGAAGACCCTGATGCTGGGGAAGATTGAAGGCGGGAGGAGAAGGAGACGACAGAGGATGAGATGTTTGGATGGCATCACCGACTCAATGGACATGAGTCTGAATAAACTTCAGGAGTTGGTGATGGATAGGGAGGCCTGGCATGCAGTCCATGGGGTTGCAAAGAGTTGGATACGACTGAGCAACTGGACTGAAATGAAAGTAAAGGGTTTTTTAGATAGTTACTTCTCAAATTCTGTGAAAAATGCTGTCTTGGCAATTTTACTTGGGCACATGATTTCAGAATTTCAAGAGCAGGTTATTTGCATAATCATGATACTGTAACTGGGAACAGACCTGCTGAGTGACAGAACGAGTTAGGTTTGCGTCTCCCTGGCCACATTGTCAAAGGGGCATTAAACTTTAAGGTGCTGACTGAAAAAGCCTTGAGGGGCTGGAGAGACTATATCCTAAACCTGACTTTCCTCACCCTCTTAGTCAAGTGGGTCTTATTTTTCTGTTTCCTCTACCATTGCAAGATCTACTGAAGTTTGCCACCAGAATTTGGAGTTTGAATCTAGTGTGATTAATAATGTTTGACATTAGTTTAGAAATTTCCAGAGATATTTAATGTAATTATGGGGTTAATATTCTCTAGTTATGATTGTTGCTTGTCTTTCTTATCGAAAGAGATGACATTTTGGATCAAAATTGTGTATAAACACAGTACAGGGAACCAGAGGTCAAAGAAGAACTTGGCAATATATTCAGAAGTCAAATGTCACTTTCCTTCTTTGACTTGAAATGTCATTTCTTGGGACTTGGGGAATGCCCACAGACTCTCCTTGCAGAATCATCTTCTTGGAAAAGCTAGCCCCTGACATATCTTGAATCCTGCAGGTTGGAGAAAAACTTCCAATCCACTTCTCAGTTTGGTGGCACAGTGTGTAACTTGCTCAGCCACAGACAACTGGTTTTTCCTGATTTTATGCACATCTTTATAGACCTTCAGGGGAATTCCATTACTGAGTACAAAAATTGGTTGCAGTCTTAAGATTCTACTCACGACAGCGTTCTCCTTTTATCCCACTCCAACTTTTTCCACTCCACTGCTTTCTTGGGTCCTTAGTAAGTAGTTTGAATGCTAAACAAATGGAGAACTTTAAGCTGGAAACTGATGGAAGCCATTTTAAAGGAAAAAAAAAGAAATCCTGAGAATTTCATTAAGAAGAGTACTTCAGCGATAGACAACCAATCAATAGGAGTTCAGGCAATCTGTTTTGCCACATCAGGAGTGCTTAAAGGATTGCTTTCCTTGATGGAGGAAGTAAAAATCCTCCAAAAAATAAGAGGAAAAATAGGGAACCGATACTTGTGCCCCCATGTGCTAAGCATTTCACATGTGTTCTTTCTTTTCATCTTTGCAGTAACTTTTAGAGCAAAGCATTATGTCCATTTTATGGAGGAGGAAACTGAGGCCTAGAGAAGGGAAATAATTCAGCCAAAGCTCTAGAGCTTTCTGTGCGGGGCTATCCACTCTGTGGATAGCTCACTCTGTGCTCGCTGCCAGCTCTCTTCTTTCAGCCTCACAACAACCTTGGAGGTCCGTGTTTTAAGTGAAGTTCTGAGAGTTTAAGTAACTTGTCTAAGGCCACATACCTCATAAGTAGTGGAACACTAGGATCCCAATGGAACAATTACAAAACCACTTCGTGTATTAAAAAGCAGAGTGATCACTTTGCTGACTAAAAGTCCATATAGTCAAAGCTATGATTTTTCCAGTAGTCATGTACGGATGTGAAAGTTGGACCAGAAAGAAGGTTGGGCACCAAAGAATTGCTTTTAAACTGTCTTGCTGAAGATCTTGAGAGACCCTTGGACAGCAAGGAGATCAAACCAGTCAATCCTAAAGGAAATCAACCCTGAACATTCATTGGAAGGACTAATGCTGAAGCTCCGATACTTTTCCAACTCATTGGAAAAGACCCTGATGCTAGGAAAGATTGAGGGAAGGGGAGAAAGGGGCAACAGAGGGTGAGATGGCATCATCGACTCAATGGATGTTATCATCGACTCAATGGACATGAGTTTGATAATACCCTGGGAGATAGTCAAGGACAGGGAAGCCTGGCGTGCTGCAGTCCATGGGATCACAAAAGAGTTGGACATGACTTAGTAACTGAAGAACAGGAAGCCTTTTAAATAGATTAGTTAGTGATATCTCTACATCTAAGCCCCTGAATTAGATGTTTATACTAGCAAGACAATTGGAGTTGCTGAAAGACTCTATTAAAATTGTTTACCTCTAACTCCATGGCAACTATACAGGGTCTATATTTTCTAGATACCTTATTTCAGTGCTAATAATATCCATGTGATCAGATTATTCAGTGAAAATTTATGTAGTTACCTGCGAAGATCCTAACTTTGTAAATCAGTATTCTCTACATGTTCCTAAAAGGTGAAACAGGTGTATATAGCCCAAACCGATCCCCTAGGTAATTTAGAGTCCCTTGAGAGCAAGGAGATCCAGCCAATCCATGCTAAAGGAAATCAGTCCTGAATATTCATTGGAAGGACTGATGCTGAAGCTGAAACTCCAATACTTTGGCCACCTGATGCGAAGACCTAACTCATTGGGAAAGACTCTGATGCTGGGAAAGACTGAAGGAGGGAGGAAAAGGGGACTACAGAGGACGAGATGGTTAGGTGACATCACCGACTCAATGGACATGAGTTTGAGTAAACTCTGGGAGTTGGTGATGGACAGAGAGGCCTGGCATACTGCAGTCCATGGGGTTGCAAGGAATCGGACACGACTGCAGGACTGAACTGAACTGAACTGAGGTCATTTCTGTATTTACATAGATGGGGTTTACAGTTGTTTAGGCATTAAATCATGTCCGGCTCTCCGGCAGCCCCATGGACTGTAGCCCCCCGCCAGGCTCCTCTGTCCATGGGATTTCGAGGCAAGAATTCTGGAATGGGTTGCCATTTCCTCCTCCAGGGGATCTTCCTGACCCAAGGATCAAACCCCTGTCTCCTGCATTGGCAGATGGATTCTTTACTACTGAGCCAGTGGAGAAGCCACAGGATTTACAATACCTCTTGTGAAAACTGATTCCTAAGCGGGTCAGTCACAGTGACTTGTTAATAGAAGTTCTTCTCTTAAACTCACTTCCTTTTACTATAAGGGAAACAATGGATTTAGTTCCTCCTAAAAAATACTGTGCTGTATTTAATCTTTTTCTTTGCTAGCTTATTTCTTTTTATGCTGAATCCTGTTTGTTTCCATTGCTTTAAAATCAGCGGTGACTTTTTCTTTTATTTCTTGGCGATTCTGATACCTTCAACCTTTTTTTTCAGTTACCACCAGACTTAATGAAGTTAAAGGTATTTGTAGTGTGGTCTAATTAACCCAGTCCCATACAGTACTGCTGCTGTGGCTTTTAATGGGTTCCTATAACAGTTTCCTGCTTACTCATCTTAAAAGGCTTCCTTTTAATGTGGTCTCTTTCTCTCTCTGCTGTCTTTTGCTCTTTGCCCCCCCCCCCTTTCTCTTCTTTAGAGCTGCAGGTTGTTTTTCCTCCTGATTAGCATCTTTTCACAAGTCACTGTTTTTGATAAGTCTTCTAGAAGGCAGTCAAGATTAGATCACTGTATTTGAAAAAATAGTAAATCTTGGCAGGAAGGAATTGAGGTGAAGAAAGCTGAGCGCCAAAGAATCGATGCTTTTGAACTGTGGTGTTGGAGAAGACTCTTGAGAGTTCATTCAGAAAACGAAGATCATGGCATCTGGTCCCATCACTTCATGGGAAATAGATGGGGAAACAGTGGCTGACTTTATTTTGGGGGGCTCCAAAATCACTGCAGATGGAGACTGCAGCCATGAAATTAAAAGACGCTTACTCCTTGGAAGAAAAGTTATGACCAACCTAGATAGCATATTGAAAAGCAGAGACATTACTTTGCCAACAAAGGTCCATCTAGTCAATGCTATGGTTTTTCCAGTGGTCATGTACGGATGTGAGAGTTGGACTGTGAAGAAAGCTGAGTGCCAAAGAATTGATGCTCTTGAAATTTGATGTTGGAGAAGACTCCTGAGAGTCCCTTGGACTGCAAGGAGATTCAACTAGTCCATTTGGAAGATCAGCCCTGGGATTTCTTTGGAAGGACTGATGCTAAAGCTGAAACTCCAGTACTTTGGCCACCTCATGCAAAGAGTTGACTCATTGGAAAAGACTCTGATGCTAGGAGGGATTGGGGGCAGGAGGAGAAGGGGACGACCGAGGATGAGATGGCTGGATGGCATCACGGACTCGATGGACGTGGGTCTGAATGAACTCCGGGAGTTGGTGATGGACAGGGAGGCCTGGCGTGCTGCGATCCATGGGGTCACAGAGTCGGACACGACTGAGCGACTGAACTGACTGAACTGAACCGAAGAGGCAGTGATAGACCCGACTGGTAGTTTGACTCCTTCAGAGCCAGGTAACAGTGGAGCATAGTGTAGTGAAAAATGCACCCCACCAATGACCAGGAAACTAGAGAAAGGCCCCCTGCTACATACCAGCTGGGGATATAAGAAGGCACTAGATAGGAACATCCTTGAACATGGCATACTGTAGACACTTCAGTACTTCCATGTTACCAAATACTTCTCTGCTTCAGGTATGAAGCTTTAAAAAGCTGGAATTAAAAAGGAAATCAAATCAAGGAAACATAAAAGGGGAAGCACTTCACTTCCTTGGCCATTTTTCAGGTTTTGGTGTTCCTGGAATACCTTCATATTTCTTCTGCTGGGAGTGAAATCTACCTTAAACACTATTGGTGAAGATGCCTGTTCACATTTCATAAATGTGATGACACCAAGCCCCTCTTACCTTGGACAGCTCGTTCTTGGAATGATCAGTGGACACAAGAGCCAGCAAACTGCAATGCTAGTGTCTGTAAATAAAACAGGGAAAAGTTACACTTAGCTTGCAAGCTCTATTTATTCATTAATAATCATAAACTCTTCTATCTATACTGCAGTTTCTGGTTTCACAAAACACTTTCACGCTCATTATCTCACTTCAGTCCATGTCAACCTCGTAAAGAAGCAGGAAGAGATTTTCTACCACTTTATAGGTGAGGAAACAAAAACTCACACAGGATAAGAAGGATGCGAAAAGAACCAACATTTCTCTCATGGTTAAATTCACAAATGTGACTGGATATTATTTTCCTCACTTTACAGATGCAAAAACTGAAGTTCAAAAAAGGTAGGTAACTTGCCCAAGACTGCACAGTACAATACATGGCAAGATGAGTTTGTACCCTCTGAGGTCTGCCTGTTCATCCAGTGGGCTTTCCTTTACATCCAGAATATTAGGTAGGGAAAATATGAGGACAGACAACTCATTGACTTGATCCACCAGACTTAGTGAAGGAGGAAATAATGAGATAAAACCAGTTATTTGATTGACATGCTGCTGCTGTTGCTGCAGCTAAGTCACTTCAGTCGTGTCCGACGCTGTGTGACCCCATAGATGGCAGCACACCAGGCTCCGCCATCCCTGGGATTCTCCAGGCAAGAACACTGGAGTGGCTTGCCATTTCCTTCTCCAATGAATGCGTGAAAGTGAAGTTGCTCAGTCATGTCCGACCCTCAGCGACCCCATGGACTGCAGCCTTCCAGGCTCCTCCGCCCATGGGATTTTCCAGGCAAGAGTACTGGAGTGGAGTGCCATTGCCTTCTCCGTGATTGACATGAGGAAGTGGGACAAACACATAGGATTTAGAGCCAGTCAGACCTGTCTGCCTCTTACCAATGGCCTTAGGCAAGTTACTTAAACCCCCAAGTGTCAATTTCCTTATATGTAAATGAGATATACAATACCCACTTCATAGCCAAAGATGAGTTAAACTTTTGGGGGGAAGATTTTCCTCCATTATTTCATATCTATAAGCATTGATGGGGTGGTCAACAAAGTGGTATACAAAAATTCCTTCCTATAAGCCCATGCTTATATGATCCAAGAATAATGTTCTAAGCACACAAGAATAGAGGGTATCTCTGGGTTGGGTATTTCCTTGATTCATGTCTCTAGTTTAAAAATACCATAGTATTTATCTGTGTCAATCTACATGACTTCACCTACCAGCATCACAAAGAACTTTTGTTCCACGTGACAAAGCCTCAAAATTGAAGAATCATGTATCCCCTCAACCCAAAAAGCAAAAGAAACTGCTTTAGAGGAAAGCCTACAGATTTATCACAGGTCAATCTAAAGCCTGTGCCTGTGTCATGCTTTAGGTTCAGAGAAATGGAGCTTCCAATAGGAGTGCAAGAACAAGGGGTCAGTTTTAACACAGATAGATTTGTTGAGAAGTAAAGACCTCTTAGGACTTCCCTGGTGGCGCAGACGGTAAAGCGTCTGTCTACAATGCGGGAGACCTGGGTTCGATCCCTGGGTCAGGAAGATTCCCTGGAGAAGGAAATGGCAACCCACTCCAGTACTCTTGCCTAGGAAATCCTATGGACGGAGGAGCCTGGTGTCCATGGGGTCACAAAGAGTCAGACATGACTGAGCAACTTCACTTCACTTTCAAAGATCTCTCAGAAGTTTTATTAATATATCCCATTTTCATATAGGGGCTTAAATCAGATGATTAGGAATACAGCATGGTTGATACTATATTCTGCAAGAAATTCTTTCCATATGCCACCAAAATGAAAAATATTAATCATCTGTAATACTATAGTCTATAGTTTGAAAAATATTTCATGATCATGTTATCTCAAAACATCCCTGACATAACCCCAGTGAAACCGTCAGTTCAGTTCAGTTCAGTCGCTCAGTCGTGGCCAACTCTTTGCGACCCCATGAATCGCAGCACGCCAGGCCTCCCTGTCCATCACCAACTCCCAGAGTTCACTCAGACTCGTGCCCATCGAGTCCGTGATGCCATCCAGCCATCTCATCCTCGGTCATCCCCTTCTCCTCTTGCCCCCAATCCCTCCCAGCATCTGAGTCTTTTCCAATGAGTCAACTCTTCGCATGAGGTGGCCAAAGTATTGGAGTTTCAGCTTTAGCATCATTCCTTCCAAAGAAATCCCAGGGTTGGATCTCCTTCAGAATGGACTGGTTGGATCTCCCTGCAGTCCAAGGGACTCTCAAGAGTCTTCTCCAACACCACAGTTCAAAAGCATCAATTCTTCGACGCTCAGCCTTCTTCACAGTCCAACTCTCACATCCATACATGACTACTGGAAAAACCATAGCCTTGACTAGACGGACCTTAGTCGGCAAAGTAATGTCTCTGCTTTTGAATATACTATCTAGGTTGGTCATAAATTTTCTTCCAAGGAGTAAGCGTCTTTTAATTTCATGGCTGCAATCACCATCTGCAGTGATTCTGGAGCCCAAAAAAATAAAGTCTGACACTGTTTCCACTGTTTCCCCATCAATTTGCCATGAAGTGATGGGACCGGATGCCATGATCCACATTTTCTATTGAGAAGCAAATNCACCATCTGCAGTGATTTTGGAGCCCCCAAAAAGAAAGTCTGACACTGTTTCCACTGTTTCTCCATCTATTTCCCATGGAATGATGGGACCAGATGCCATGATCTTAGTTTTCTGAATGTTGAGCTTTAAGCCAACTTTTTCACTCTCCTCTTTTACTTTCATCAAGAGGCTCTTTAGTTCTTCTTCACTTTCTGCCATAAGGGTGGTGTCATCTGCATATCTGAGGTTAATGATATTTCTCCCAGCAATCTTGATTCTAGCTTGTATTTCTTCCAGTCCAGCGTTACCCCAATTTTACTGATCAGGAAGTCAAACTTCAAACATCACATGGTTAATATGAAACATATAAAAGTTTAACTTTGTATCTTGATCCCCAAACGAATAAGGACGCTTCTACTACACGATGCAGCCTCCTATTTGGGAGCACTCTATTTGGAAGGAAAGGTAAAATGAGCATATAACCTGTAAAAGTCTATTGTCAAGGGGCCAAGGCACATTTAGTACTGAGTCTTGCTTCACTAGCAAGTGAAAGGAGAGAGACTTTACATCTGTGGTCTAACCAGAAGGTGACACATTACTAAGCTGAGGGAGTGATCGATGCAGGGTTACCATCAACACTTTCTCAGCTCTCCCCAGTGAAGTTTCAGAGATGTGACATCCTTGGGCAAGCTATCGAAACACAAGCCACAGAAACAATACAAGGCTGTACCACTAAATTTTCGTAAAGGGGTCTGCATCAGAAAGTTTCATCTCACACTGTAGAAGAGCTGAAACCTTCTAGCTAAGAAGTTCACCAGCCTCTTCTCACATGGTTTGAGTTGCACGTGTCCTCAGCAACTCGAGTATTTTCTGATGCAGTGGAGTTCTCCTCTAGACCCATAAAGGCATCTGGGACAAGTGACGAATCCAGTTCCAGCATCTTAGTAGTGAAGTCAGTTATCCTTGGCTGCCTCTGTGGATTTTATGACTGCTGACCCAAAACCTGGCAAGGCTGCATCCTTTGTCAAATCACACATCCCATCACTCTCAAGAAAACCCTTCTCATTTCCAGAAGCAATTTCAACAAAAACAAAACCTTATATGATCAACCTCTAACTTAAAAAACTTTAACATGGTCAGTTCAGTTCAGTTCAGTCGCTCAGTCGTGGCCAACTCTTTGTGACCCCATGAATTGCAGCACGCCAGGCCTCCCTGTCCATCACCAACTCCCGGAGTTCACTCAGACTCATGTCCATCCACTCCGTGATGCCATCCAACCATCTCATCCTCGGTCATCCCCTTCCCTCCTGCCCCCAATCCCTCCCAGCATCAGAGTCTTTTCCAATGAGTCAGCTCTTCGCATGAGGTGGCCAAAGTATTGGAGTTTCAGCTTTAGCATCATTCCTTCTAAAGAAATCCCAGGGCTGATCTCCTTCAGAATGGACTGGTTGGATCTCCTTGCAGTCCAAGGGATTCTCAAGAGTCTTCTCCAACACCACAGTTGAAAAGCATCAATTCTTCGGTGCTCAGCTTTCTTCACAGTCCAATTCTCACATCCATACATGACCACTGGAAAAACCATAGCCTTGACTAGATGGACTTTTGTTGGCAAAGTAATGTTTCTGCTTTTCAACATGCTATGTAGGTTGGTCATAACTTTTCTTCCAAGGAGTATGTGTCTTTTAATTTCATGGCTGCAGTCACCATCTGCAGTGATTTTGGAGCCCCAAAAAAATAAAGTCGGACACTGTTTCCACTGTTTCCCCATCTATTTCCCATGAAGTGATGGGACCAGATGCCACGATCTTCTTAGGATCAAAGCAAAACAAGAATCAACAAACCTAGAGCTGGGGCTAGTATAAAATAATTGATCATTTCTACTGTATTTTGGGGAGAAACTGGAGAGAACAATGGATCGATCACTGCACCCCTGAACAATTTTAGACAACATAACTTTAGGTGATGATCTTGACATTATGAAGAAGAAATCCAACCAACTGGCATGAGATCACTAAGGCCAATGTATAGATGCCCCTTAATATTTGATATTTTACAAGTAGTACAAATAAGCAATTGACAGAACCTTGTAAAAACGCTCTAAGCAAATAAACTGAAGTAAGTCTTCAGTCCCGTAATGCCAGACATCTCTTTTGAACAAGGGGTGCTATCTTAAAAAGAACAGTAGACTGGGAATTGAGGACCTTGATTCTGGTTTCAGTGCCACAATTCCCACACCTTTTCAGTTGGAAGTTGCATGAGACATACATTTTTCTGTTTCTCTTTCTACGAATCTTGACCATGGCTATCCCTAAACCACTGTGGAAAAGCCAAACATTATTTTGTCTAGAGTTTGTGCATTTCAGTAAGTTTTATGAATTGATAAAAGTGGTGCTGAGATGATAATTTATAAATTAAACAACATCATAATCTTAGACATGATTATCAGGAAGTCTGACCCCAAAAGTAATCGAAATGTGAGATCAGGCCAAAGGTATTAAATGACAAACATGGAATGTCCTCCACTCCCAACATTAAATGCCACATGAAGAACATTTTTAAATGATACCCTAAGACACTTATCAAGAATACAACGTACTCTGTGGCTTATGAACAATTTGGTTGTCTCATTAAAGTAATGTTTGCCAGTATTTAATTGCTTCCCTCCCTGATTTTAATTTCCTCAGCTGTCAGCATCTATCAAAGACACTGAGATCTTCTGACATCCTGCCTGATTGTGTTGAAATTAATCAGATTTTTAAAAAGTAAATTGCTTTGGTCTAAAGGTAATGCTCATCTTCTTCATGTGATATTTATAAGGGTTCTATCAACGGAAAACTTATAATCTAGAAATTAAATCAGAGGCTTTAGGAATCCAAAGCAAAAATGTAAGTAGCTCCCAAATTTCCAGCACTGGACTTCAGAAGACCAGTACTTTAAAAAAAAATCCAATCAACAAGTGTTTATTGAACATACAGCACTTAGCTGCAGTCACTACTGGGTAAACGGACATAAGGAAAACGTGTAGCTTAGAGGAGGACATGGCAACCCATTCCAGTATTCTTGCCAGGATAATCCCATGGACAGAGGAGCCTGGCGGGCTACAGCCCATGGGGTGGCAAACAGTCGGACAAGATTAAACAACTGAGCATGCAAGACATGCAGCTGCCTCAGAAAGTTTAAGTAACAAGTGAAAATTAATTACTTAAGCTGAATTGACTTTGACAAAGTAGCTCACAATCTGGTCACTCAAAAAGTACACTTATCGTGTTTTCAGTTGTGATCAGATATATACATTATTCTTTCACATGAATTAATGATTTTATTCTTCACCTAATCCAATGGGGGAGAAGGCAATGGCAACCCACTCCAGTATTCTTGCCTGGAAAATCCCATGGATGGAGGAGCCTGGTAGGCTGCAGTCTATGGGGTCGCGAAGTCGGACACGACTGAGCAACTAAACTTTCACTTTTTACTTTCATGCATTGGAGAAGGAAATGGCAACCCACTCCAGTGTTCTTGCCTGGAGAGTCCCAGGGACAGGGGAGCCTGGTCGGCTGCCATCTATGGGGTCACACAGAGTCGGACACGACTGAAGTGACTTAGCAATCCAATGGGGTGAAATAGTTAGTAATAGCTGCAATATCTCCATTTGGCAAGTGACAAACCTGAGTCTCAAAGTGAAAAAGAGACTTTTTCCTAGATATTTGGTAATGGGCAAAGCTGGCTTATGATCTAAATAAAATGAGACAATACAGCATGATCACTGTGAAATAAAGAGAGAAAAATTATTTGCAAATCCTCCACACATAATTATTCACTGCTAATTCTTGTCTAATATCTATCAGTAACAGTGTTTAAGATACTCATTGAGGAAACCCGCAAGCTGTTCTTTAAGAAGTAAATGAAATGATAAAGAGTTTGTAAAGTGTCCTAGCATCATGAGATTATTTTTATGTATTTATGTCATTATTCCCACTTTGGAATACAGAAATATCCATGCATGCAGTAATTAGGTCCCAAACACTGGTTCTAAGGCCCCTAAACTAAACAGGAAAAAAAAAAGGGGGGGGGGCAAATGTTGCATGGATGCAATTCTGGGAAGCAGTGGGGGAGAAGCCAATGACAACTCACAGAACCTAGAAGCTGGCTTTATAACCAAACATAATGAAACCCTAGTATAGGTCTTATATTTCCAAAGGACTCTAAGCTCTTAACCAAGCCTTTAAGTGTCTCTCTTGCTATAAAGCTTTTCCTGACCTGAAAGCGTGTGATGAAGCAGCCTTTATAAAGACAACCATGAAGCCTAATTTCATATACAGATCACTAAAATTGACACTGGGGCTTCCCACGTGGCTCGGCAGGAAAAAAATTCGTCTGCCAAGCAGGAGATGCAGGTTCAATCCTTGGGTTTCTCCCCTGGAGGGGGAAAAAAAAAAAAAGGCAACTAACTCCAGTATTCTTGCTGTGAAATTTCATGGACAGAGGAGCCTGGTGGACTATAGTCCATGGAATCGCAAGAGTGGGACACAGCTGAGCAACTAAACAACAATAAAATTACCACACTGGTTTATAACTTTTCTTTGGTTGTGTGTCTTGAAGAAAAAATCTTGTCTAACTCATCTTGAAACCAAATCCCAAATCCAGAATCTGATCCTTACTAAGTACTCAAGAAAATATTAACTGAATGGCTAAATGAACAAATGATAAAAGTGTTTTACGTAACTCCTATAGCATTAAGCTCAATACATGCCATATAACAAGAGGTTAGTAAGTGTTGGGTGAATTTAAATTAATTGAACAGTTAATGTAAAAAAAGTATATTGTTCAACTAAATGATTCTAGAAGCTACTGAGTGGTTCGGTGAAGAGTTAAGTAACCTGCAATGGCCCAGCCATCATTAACCCAGTATAGGGGTGAATAAATGTTTTTCACAGTAAGAATAGTAAAGGCTGAAGATATGAATAGAAATGCAGGCAGGAGCTGAGAAAATTAATTTAGAAAAAAACAATGATTGTCAAGAAAACCATGCTAAGTGATACCAAATTAAAAAAACAAAGGAGCAAACAAATCTAGAGATAATGGGACTTCTTTTTAAGATTATAAATATAAATAAAATCAAAACAGGGGAAAATGGAGAAAGAGAGAGGAGAAGGAGAGATTCTATTTTTTATTGTAATAGCATTTTTTAATTATGAAAATATGATAACACATTTACAGGAGCTTTGGAAAATAAAGAACAAGGTTGCATATAGTACCACTGTAGATTTTAATTATTTTTAAGTAGACTAAGATTTTTTATATGGAATTTAGAAAGATGGTAATGATAACCCTCTATGCGAGACAGCAAAAGAGACACAGATGTATAAAAAAAAAAAAAAAAGTCATATGTAGGGGAAAAAATATCAAAGACAAAAGAGTTGAGATGTACCAGGCCAGAATACTGGAGTGGGTAGCCATTCCCTTCTCCAGGGGATCTTCCCAACCCACGGATGGAACCCAGGTCCTCCGCATTGCAGGTGGACTCTTTACCAGCTGAGCCACAAGGGAAGCCCCACCCCAAAAAGGAAAGATTTTTTAAAAGTTGATCAAGTTAAAAGAAATATCTATTAAACATGCTATGTTTCAATAACTAAGCTAAGCACCTCACATATCTTAATCCTTAAAAATATTCTTAGAAGTCATTATACATCCATTTTGTATCTGAGTAAAGGAATGCTTAGAAGGAGTGAGTAACTGATGAAGTTCACACACCAAATAAGTTATGGTATTAGAATTCATATTCCAGCTTTTAGGGTCCCAAACTCACACTGTTCTCAGTATAACCAAAAAAGAGAAGTGGGTTTAAAAAAGGCTCTTAGAATTGGACTGCATGCTGGAAATCTATAAAGTAATATGAAATAGGGAAGGCATAAAGAATTTGAGCATCCAAAACTTTTTAGGGACCAAGATATAAGCAGTAAAAAAAACACTGAAGAAGGAACAAAGATGGATGGGGAATAAAAAGCTGTCTTCAGGTATCTAAGGATGAGTCCTGTATAAATCATGACTTTTGAATAATCTGCAATGTAGATCCATTAGGGTTGAAACTATGAAAATTCAGTTTCAGAACAATGCAAAGGAGATTGTTAAACATAAGCTACCCAGTAGTAGAAACAATCGCCTCACAAAGAATTACAAGTGTTCAAGTAGAGGCTAAGTGGCCATCTGCCAGGAAAGGCACGCATGACATCCTAATGAGAGGGAGTCAGCATTAGAAGACAGGCCAGTGAAGCTCTGGGTTTCAGAGACTTAGCTGAGAGATAAACAACAGTTCAGATCACTAGATAAAAATCTGGAGAATGCCCTTTGAAGAAGAGATCTCTGGATAAAAATAACATCCATTCAATACATCCATGAAGCTCCTAAGATGCACTAAGCACAGGACAGACCCAAGCTCCAGAGGTTCCAAAAAGGAAGCAGAAAACATTGTCAAGAGTTAGAACTGTTGCTAGGCAATTTTTGAGCCTAATACATGGCTAGGAAAAACCATAACTAGAAGTTCTAAAAAAGAAACAGAAAAGACTCAATGGTTTTCAGGTAACTACAGACAGGAAACAAGAGTTTTGCAGAAAGAAAAAAGAGTTACCAAAGTCCAACAGGTGTATGTATATTAAGTTCCTTGGGTCACGTCCAGCTCTTTGTGACCCTATGGACTGTAGCCCTCCAGGCTCCTCTGTCCATGGGATTCTCCAGGAAAGAATACTGGAGTGGGTTGCCACACCCTCCTCCAGCAGTATCTTCCCAACCCAGGGACTGAACCCAGGTCTCCTGCATTGCAGGTGGATTCTTTACCACTAGCACCACCAGGGGTGACATAAGGCCAAANTGGACTGTAGCCCTCCAGGCTCCTCTGTCCATGGGATTCTCCAGGAAAGAATACTGGAGTGGGTTGCCACACCCTCCTCCAGCAGTATCTTCCCAACCCAGGGACTGAACCCAGGTCTCCTGCATTGCAGGTGGATTCTTTACCACTAGCACCACCAGGGGTGACATAAGGCCAAATCTGATCAGTCTGTAGGGTCATGAGAATCACGAGGGAAGAATCAAAAGGTTAGAAAACAAAATTCTGTTCACAAAGTTCAGAGGTAAGGGAAGGTGAGCAACTGTTGGATGAGAAATAGGAAAAAATGGCATATTGCAAAAGAATATCCAACTTATTTGAAGATGAGAGAACAATACATTTGAGAGTCTGAAAACCTCTTTTTATATTTTGCCAAATTTACTCATTTTTATACACTGCAACTGCTTTCAACCCCCAACATCCCTCAAAACTATTGTAAAACAGGAGAGGAAGGTATTAAAAAGAAAATTCAATATCTAGGTCTGGTTCTACTGCCTCTCAGCATCCTTCATAACAATTTCAAAACCTGACCAATTTTTATGGAAGAAAACATATCACATAAAATATTAACATAAGCAAAAGCAAAATTAAGAGTGATTTTGTTGGACACCATCCCTCCTGCAGGGAGAGAGAAACTTTAATAGATAATTGAAGGTTGAGTTTGGTTGGCCAAAGAGATGACTTGTTGTGATATGAAAAATAATGGTTATTTGTAGAATTTCCTTTCCTATGACTTTTAACTAATAATCTAGGTGAAGAAAGAAATGGCTGCTTCAGCACACTCACTGATTCTATTTTCCCCACAAACTGAAATTCTAAACCAGAAAATGAATAAGCACCCAACTGCTCTCTCACCTCCTCTCCATTTGGCAAAGACAAAGCATGTTCTGATTACGGAGGCAGTGGTGGTGACTACAGAAATATTGAAAAGCAGAAGAGTGAGTGGTACAGAGCAGGGAAGCTATGTAAAGGGTTTAACATGCAAAAATACAGAAATCTTCCTAAATATGTTCAATAATTATATAGTTTGGTATCATTGGGGGCTTTCCTGGTGGCTTAGAGGGTAAAGCATTCGCCTGCAATGCAGGAGACCTGGGTTCAATCCTTTAGTCGGGAAGATCCCCTGGAGAAGGCAATGGCAACCCACTGCAGTACTCTTGCCTGGAAAATCCCATGGACGGAGGAGCCTGGGAGGCTGCAGTCCATGGGGTCGCAAAGAGTTGGACACGACTCAGTGACTTCACTTTCGTATCATTATATTCACAAAAGATCTTCACAAACATCTACCTTGANTACTCTTGCCTGGAAAATCCCATGGACGGAGGAGCCTGGGAGGCTGCAGTCCATGGGGTCGCAAAGAGTTGGACACGACTCAGTGACTTCACTTTCGTATCATTATATTCACAAAAGATCTTCACAAACATCTACCTTGAAATTTCTGAAACTGAAACAGGAAATCAAAAGAAAAAAGGAGGAATGTACTGAGTTCTTGCCCCTAACTGGTGGGGCTGTTTTGGGTTGGTCTTTTCCAGCTCCTCTTTCTCATGAAATGCAAAGACTAGATCTTTGATTAGATCCAGATTAAATCTGGATTAGATCAGTGGCTCTCAGTGTGTGATCCATAAACTGAAGAGTTAAATTCCTAAAGTAAAGGTCCTGCAGACCCTTCCAAGGGACTGAAAGTTCATTACTATGTTTTGAACTTTTTTCACTGTGTATACGTTTATACCAATAGTACAAAAGCAATGTGTGGGTTAAAATGACTGGAGTTTTAACATGAATTAAGGAAGTGTCACCAAAAGGTACTGAAAGTCGTTGTACTTTTCATCACCAAGCACCCACAGTAAAGAGGGGCTTCAAGGGGATTGCTTCACTTGATACTGCCCTTAATCAAAAATCCTTAATTTTATTAAATCTCAATCCTGAGGTTTCTATATCATCTTTGTAAGACTGACACATCTTTTTAATATTCTGTGTGAGACAAAGCAAGTATTCATGAAGCACTTCTGCTAAATTCCAAACCATAATGGTTGTCTCCAAGAAACTCACGTACTTGATTGCTTGAATTGAGAAATAAAATAATGGCTCCTTGCTTGAAACACCATTTTCACTTGAAAGAACGGTCATTCAGACTTGGTCCTGTCATACATTTTCTCAAAACTAAACCAAAAAAACATAATTTCAAGGAAAATAACTAACAAGCTTTATTGTCAATGATGAAATTCAAACATTAAAGTGAAAATTGGAATTTTGAAAACCTTGCATCTACTATTTATATTATACATTTAACAACTTCCTAATAACTATATTCAGGTCAGGAAGCAACAGTTAGAATTGGACATGGAACAACAGACTGGTTCCAAATCAGAAAAGGAGTACGTCAAAGCTGCATATTGTCACCTTGTTTATTTAACTTCTATGCAGAGTATATCATGAGAAATGCTGGGCTGGAAGAAGCACAAGCTGGAATCAAGATTGCCAGGAGAAATATCAATAACCTCAGATATGCAGATGACACTACCCTTATGGCAGAGAGTGAAGAACTAAAAAGCCTCTTGATGAAAGTGAAGGAGGAGAGTGAAAAAGTTGACTTAAAGCTCAACATTCAGAAAAAGAAGATCATGGCATCTGGTCCCATCACTTCATGGGAAATAGATGGGGAAACAGTGGAAATAGAGTCAGACTTTATTTTGGGGGGCTCCAAAATCACTGCAGATTGTGATTGCAGCCATGAAATTAAAAGATGCTTACTCCTTGGAAGGAAAGTTATGACCAACNATCATGGCATCTGGTCCCATCACTCCATGGGAAATAGATGGGGAAACATTGGAAATAGAGTCAGACTTTCTTTTGGGGGGCTCCAAAATCACAGCAGATGGTGATTGCAGCCATGAAATTAAAAGACGCTTACTCCTTGGAAGAAAAGTTATGACCAACCTGGACAGCATATTCAAAATCAGAGACATTACTTTGCCAACAAAAGTCCATCTAGTCAAGGCTATGGTTTTTCCAGTGGTCATGTACTGATGTGAGAGTTGGACTGTGAAGAAGGCTGAGCGCTGAAGAATTGATGCTTTTGAACTTTGGTGTTGGAGAAGACTCTTGAGAGTCCCCTGGACTGCAAGGAGATCCAACCAGTCCATTCTGAAGGAGATCAGCCCTGGGATTTCTTTGGAAGCAATGATGCTAAAGCTGAAACTCCAATACTTTGGCCACCTCATGCGAAGAGTTGACTCACTGGAAAAGACTCTGATGCTGGGAGAGATTGGGGGCAGGAGGAGAAGGGGACGACAGAGGATGAGATGGCTGAATGGCATCACCAACTTGATGGACACGAGTTTGAGTGAACTCCAGGAATTGGTGATGGACAGGGAGGCCTGGCGTGTTGCGATTCATGGGGTCACAAAGAATCGGACACGACTGAGTGACTAAACTGAACTGAACTGAAATACTTAAAATACTCTTGCTGATGAAATCAGCAGTGATATTAATGAATGTGATTATTTTAAAGTGCTAAAGAACAAAACATTTCAATATTTGGAAGATATGCACAACTCCATGGAACAAGTAATAAATGATGTTACACAATCATAGGAGAAGATCGGGAATTTAGAAAGATGATAACGATAACCCTGTATGTGAGACAGCAAAAGAGACACAGATGTATAGAACAGTCTTTTGGACTCTGTGGGAGAGGAAGATGGTGGGATGATTGGGAGAATGACATTGAAATGTATAATGTCTTATGTCTTATATGTATAATATCATATAAGAAACGAATCGCCAGTCCAGGTTCAATGCATGATACATTGAAATGTATAATGTAATATGTCTTATATGTATAATATCATATAAGAAACGAATCGCCAGTCCAGGTTCAATGCATGATACAGGATGCTCGGGCTGGTGCACTGGGATGACCCAGCGGGATGGTATGGGGAGGGAGGTGGGAGGGGGGTTCAGGATGGGGAACACATGTACACCTGTGGCGGACTAATGTTGATGTATGGCAAAACCAATACAATATTGTAAATTAGCTTCCAAAATAAATTTTTTAAAAAGTAAAAATAAGACCAATAGATTTTAATATAATGGGTTGTTTTATAAAAAAGGTTAATTGATATGATTTCATATTTCACATTGCAATTAAACTTTAAGAAACTACCACTCATCATATATTGGTGTAGTATCAAAGGAAAAAATCCATGATTACCTCTTTTTTACTCCCTTTCTATAAATTCTTTCAAGATTTTCCTCAAAAATTTGAATCAAAATACATATTGCAAAAAACTTAATGCAAGGATTCCAGTTGCCAATTTTTTCAGTAATTTTTTGTTTATTTTGGAAAACAAACTTATTTTCATACAAATAATTTTCATTAAAATATTGGCTTTAATTTCTTTGTAATTAATTTAATTTCTATGATAATGAACAGCATTAGCTATGACTCCCATAAATAAAACTCATTTTTAAGAGTGTAAATAGGTCCTGAGACTGAACTACTGGACTTGACGGGATTTATGTCTATTCCCCTACTGCTTCATACTTTTTGGTTCCAAACCTTTAGGGGAGATTCGTGCAACATGCTAAGTCACGTCAGTCATGTCCAACTCTATGCAACCCTATGGACTGCCAGACTCCTCTGTCCATGGGATTCTCCAGGCACAGAGTGGCTCAGTTCTACATTCAGATCCCACTATCTCTTTACCTTTATCAGCTGCCACATTAGTATTTAGAAACACTGAAGTGAAAGTGAAAGTCGCTCAGTCGGGTCAGACTCTTTGCGACCTGAGACCCCATGGACTATACAGTCCACAGAATTCTCCAGGCCAGAATACTGGAGTGGATAGTCTTTCCCTTCTCCAGGAGATCTTTCCAACCCAGGGATCAAACCCAGGTCTCCCACACTGCAGGTGGATTCTTTACCAGCTGGGCCACCAGGGAAGCCTAAGAATACTGGAGTGGGTAGCCTACCCCTTCTCCAGCAGATCTTCCTGACCCAGGAATCGAACTAGGGTTTCCTGCATTGCAGGTAGATTCTTTACCAAGTGAGCTATCAGTGTTTCTGAGCCCCAGAAACACTGAAACATGGACATAAAACTTCATCATGATTAACTAATTCATTGATTAGTTAACAGATATTCACTGTGTGCCTTCCATGAGGGGGACACTGGTTAACATGCCACGTAGATCAGAATCCAGACTCCATTACTACTCAAGGTGTGCTCTCAGTCAAGATATAAAATCTCTCTAAACCTGCTTCTTTAATGTAAAATGAGAATGATAATAGGACTCACTCAAGATTACTGTGTCACTACAATGAAATGATCCATTGAAGTACTTAGTATACACAGTGCCTGCATATGGTAAAGACTCAGTAAATCTTACCGTAACAGACTTTGCCATGAAAATGAAAGAAATAAAAAGTTTAACATGTATATTATCAAGGACTTAAAAATCAACCACAGTTACCAAAGCATTCAGCTCCACGGAAACTCAGAAGCAGAAGTATCCAGAAGTAATTGTTTCTCACCTCAAGAGCAAGAATCTGGAGAGTTCCCTGGTTGCCTAGTGGTTGGGATTCCAGGCTTTCACTGTCATGGCCTGGGTTCAATTCTTGTTCAGGGAACTGAGTTCCTATAAGCCTCAGCGTGTAGTCAATAAATAAATAAACAAAATGTCATTCTGCTTTATGGAGAAGGAAATGGCAACCCACTCCAGTATTCTTGCTTAGAGAACTCTGTGGCCAGAGGAACCTGGTGGGCTGCCGTCTACGAGGTCACCCATAGTCAGAAACGACTGAAGTGACGTAGCAGCAGCAGTAGCATTCTGCTTTAAAAAAATAAAAAAGAACAAGAATCTGTTTTTGACCAGGAAAGAAATGAGAGTTATAATAATGACCTGGCCACTGCATAATTCCCTAAACTATCTGTGGTCAAACGAGCAAGCAGCTCATAATCAGCATCATTCTTAGCATTGTAGTGACAAGACACAAGGGGAGTGAAGATTCAAACCAAGTTCCTGACCAGACAAAAGAGATTTTCACTTTTCCTTTGTTTGAGCAAAAGGTCTCTTTACTCCATTTGAAACCCAAAAGGAGTGAGTTTGGGGGAAAATAAGGATGCTTGTCAATCTGAGGTCAGACCAAAAGTGAAAAAAGATGTCCTAATGTTGCTAAGGATGGATTATAAGTAGAAGAGAGGAGGTCTTTGATAAGTTTTTTTCTTTCTTTTTTTTTTTTTGGCTATGCCACATGGCATGCAGGATCTTTGTTTCCCAACCATGGATTGAACCCCTGCCCCATGAGTGGAAGCAGGGAGTCTTAACCACTAGATTGCCAGAGAAATCCCTAATAAGCTTTTTAAATAAAAAATATAATCTGGAGGAATAGACATATGCACATTTACCTACAAATTTTTATAAATGTATAAAAGAATACATCATTAAACTGGTTATACTGAAGAGGCCCAAATTTCATTTTTAAAGTATAAAAAGATAGATCTTTATGTCACTTTATTTCATCATCTCTAAGTATAACAACTTCTAGTGTCGATATCTTACTAGCCTGATAAGACTTTAACTGCTGACTTAATATAATGATGTAAGTTATGCTTCCAGAATAATGTATAGGAATGATTATGCCCCCTTAACAGCACTTGGATCTTCAATCAGGAAATTCAATTTTAGCTGCAAAACTATGTTTTGGCAAAAGTGCAATTGAACTCAGTGTACTTGTCACATTTCTAAATATACTCTGGTCACCATGACAACAAGGGAGACTGATGGATCGCTTAAAAGAGTACGGTATATTTAATTGTCAGCATTTTAAACTGACTCAAAAAAATGCTGTGTGATAGGTCTACTCACCATGGTTACTGCCGACTGAGTCCATAATAATAAAAGGTTCGTATACGTACATCAACAACGTGAGCACAAAGAATAGCAGTCAGAAGGCCCTGTATTTCCAACCAGGCCAAGCACCCAACTTAAAGCTTTAAAAGACTTGTTCTCATTAAGGCACCACTCAAGGATCTCTCTCTCAGACAGGATCTGCATGTGCATCCAAGGCCACTAGAGCAAGTCCTAATCACATTCCAATGTTTGTCCCACCTCTTAGACTAAAGATAAAGACTCACGTAAGGTTATTTTCTCTTGGAATATAGCTGGAATAGGAAGGAGACTCTTCTGTCCTTGAATGTACGTCTGTTCTCAAATGATAATCTTCTGGGACCCATTAATTTCCTAAATAACAATTTCCCAAGTTCCTCTCTTATGTCAGGCAGTCTTCCACAGGCTGGGGATATAGTGGCAACAGACAAGGTCCCCACGTTTAGAGAGCTGACATCCTAAGACAAGAGGAAGATAAAGAATGAGATAATTCAATTGCCCTAGAGTACGTCTGTTCTCAAATGATAATCTTCTGGGACCCATTAATTTCCTAAATAACAATTTCCCAAGTTCCTCTCTTATGTCAGGCAGTCTTCCACAGGCTGGGGATATAGTGGCAACAGACAAGGTCCCCACGTTTAGAGAGCTGACATCCTAAGACAAGAGGAAGATAAAGAATGAGATAATTCGATTGCCCTAGAAGAGATCAGTCCTGGGTGTTCATTGGAAGGACTGATGTTGAAGCTGAAACTCCAATACTTTGGCCACCTGATGCAAAGAGCTGACTCACTGGAAAAGACCCTGATGCTGGGAAAGATTGAGGGCAGGAGGAGAAGGGGACAACAGAGGATGAGATGGTTGAATGCATCACCGACTCAATGGTCATGAGTTTGGGTAAACTCCAGGGGTTGGTGATGGACAGGGAGGCCTGGCGTGCTGTGTGGTTTATGGGGTCACAAAGAGTCAGACACGACTGAGTGACTGAACTGAACTGAATCCATTAGAGTATACTATAAGCAATGCCTTGTGTATACTAAGCACTCATCAAGTGTGGAGAAAGGTCACAAGAGGAAATCATAACAGTATAAAGACCATTTCAGAGACTCTATCGCCACTGTCAAGGTTATGAATGGTGACTTGGATTGGGTCACTGTGCTACTCATGCTTTTCCATGGTGCATGCTCACTCTCTTAACCAGCTCTTGCAAAAGAGTGGTAAGAACCATCAGAATCAGGAAACATTCCAGAGGCAGAACACACACACACTGGACAAGCATGCATATACTCAGAGCAAAAGTGGTAGGTGGTATCAAGTGGGGTTGGACACAGGCCCTGTAACAGAATAGGGAGTGTGCCCCAGGAGTCAGCAGGTCTGGGTGGGGCTTAAGATGTTTCATGTCTAGCAAGCTGAGAGGCTTGATGGTGATACTGTTGCTCAGAGAACCACACTTTGACAACCAGGGCTCTAGGAGAGTCTGGACACAGGAACTCCAGTCGAGAAGGAGGCAATGTGAACATGTCTTAGGGTAACGATAGAAAGAATAGAGAAAAGGGAAGAATATCCCAGAGATGTAGCCAAAAAACAAGATAATATCCAAGACTTGAAGCCAAACAATCCACGAGAACAGATAAAAAGGAAGGTGGTGGAATGGATTTCATGCTTTCGTTAATGACACTGGTCACTCTAAAGCAGTTTCCATCTTTCTAACACAAAGCACTTTCACAGCTAGTATTTCCTGTAGCCACAGTCCATCCCTAAAAGATAGGGTCAAGGAAAATGATTGTGGTGATAAATAATAAAAATAACAGTAGTAAACACAATGCAAGTGAAAGTGTTAGTTGTTCAGTCGTGTCTGACTCTTTACTACCCCATGGACTGTAGCCTGCCAGGCTCCACTGCCCATGGAACTCTCCAGACAAGAATACCAGAGTGAGCTGCCATTCCCTCCGCCGGAGGATCTTCCCCACCCAGGGATCAAAACCAGGTTTCCTGCATTGCAGGAAGATTCCTTACTGTGTGAGGCACCAAGAAAGCCCTTGAGAGCTTACTGTGCCAGGCACCTTATACCATGTGCTATATCCTGCACTGACAACAATCCTATTCTTGTTTCACAGAAGACAAAACTGAAACTTAGAGACATTATGTAGCTCGCCCAGAATCACTCCTGTGTCACCTGAATTCAAACACGGGAATACACCCTATAATCCGTGACTGTCACCTCCATTCTGCCTACAAAGTTAAATCCACAGGAGAATTAGATGCCCATTTGGGGCATTCATCCTCACAGTCAGGGTTCTTTTCTAATCTAAGCTTCAAGACTCCAAGTAGCAAAGCTTGATCCAAGGACTCTAGTAGCATCAGAGTGAAGTGCCCAAGGTCAGGTGGCCAGTCTGGAGCAAGGTTGTGACTCATTTCATTCACTCACAAAACAAACATGGCTGGAGTGTTTCTGTGCTCAACTCACATTCCCATTTCTACACACTCCAGTGCTTTTTCATGCTCCAGGCTTACCTTCTCAACTGCATTCTGCTTTGTCTTCCAACATTTTCTGCCCAGAAAGTAACAGGCTTTCTGCACACTGATGTATTTTGAGCGAGGATATGAGAAAGAGGCCCCTGTTTGTGAAGATACATTGTGAACGGTAGTGGATATTGACAAAGCATCAGCAGATAAGAAAGATGAGCATAGACAGCTCCCAGCCCAGGAAGTGGGTAAGAAACGAACCACAAGATCTTCCTTCTAGTCACCCACACTGTGCTTTCCCAGGATGATTCACAGGTATGGCTCCACGGACCTGACAAAGGGGACTGTCTTCAGGAAGATGAAAGGATGTTTTTATGCCTGCTCTCTCTCTTTTTTTATTTGTTCCTTCTTGAGTAATAACTATTAATTGTGCTATGCGGGCAGTACAGAGATGAGTCTACCGGGAAACCAGCACAAATCCATCAAGTGCTTTTAGTCCGAGCTTTTTAGAAGCAATTGCTTACCGCACGTTCCCTGCTCTTTTTCTCACAGCTAGAGTGAAAGTGGATTTTACCACCTCATCACCCCAATGCCCTCCTCCCCCACCCCCAAAGGAAGACAGAAGATGGTGAGTGGTCCGTCACCAGGAAAATCACAAAGACCTGTGTGAGAAAACTAATTCATTTAGTGTTTGTCAATTCTAAGGACTGGTTCCAAAACTAAGTCCTGCACCTTTATTAACACATGACAGCCCTGTGAAGTAGATAATGTCCAATTTGAACCGATGAGGACATTTATGCTCAGAGATGATACGTTAGTTTTCCAGAGTCTAACAACTAGAAAATAGCAAGCTAGGAAGTAAACACGGGTCTTCTGACTCCAAAGTCCTTACTTTTCCACTCATTTACCACCACCATATATGCACTTGCAAGAAAATCTGTTATCTTCCATTCTGTTCAGCAGAAGATCAAAGCTTCTAATATTCTCAAAGAATAATGCTATATGTAACCAAAAAACCTCTTTCGCCTTTAATAAAGGAATAGTGAGCAAAAAAGCCATCGTAGATTCTGTAAGTCTCACCTCTGACCAAGGGGCTTCCCTGGTAGGTTAAATGGCAAGGAATCTGCCTGCAATGCGAGAGACCAGGTTCGATCCTTGGTGCAGGAACATGGCCTAGAGGAGGGCATGGCAACTCACGCCAGTATTCTTGCCTGAAGAATCCCATGGACAAAGGAGCCTAGTGGGCTACAGTCCATGACTGACTCCCAGAGAGTCAGTCACAACTAAGCAACTAAGGCAACATGCCCTTAACTATGTCTGCATTCATGGATTAGGTGGAGTCTGAACCATGCATAATGTAAAATCAAAAACCATGGAGGCTCCTCCTGAATTTCCCAGCACAGGGCTCAGGCCAAATAGCAACATAGCACAAAGCCTGCTCTTTCACCCAGCTCCAGGGCGTCTACTGAACGAGGAAGACTGAGGAAATGAATGGAATGGAAGAGAGAGGGCCTGTAAGTCATGTGTTCACAGAGGCTCTGGCTTAGCATGAAGTAGAATGAAAGCTAAAAATGAGATGAAGATTTAATACAGTCCAAGCCTAAACTCATTTTTCATTATTAATTCTAGATCCTCCATAGCATGGGCAGTGATTAAAAAAAGAATCAAACAAGAGGAAAAACAAGAATAATCCAGTCTTGAGGCCCTTATATTTCATATCTGAACAAGGTGAGGATTAATTTGTGTAAGCAGCATCTTTTTCTGTCTTCCCCTCACCCTGGGGGATGGTGAGGTTAAGCATTTTGAAAAGATCCTTTATCATATGCACAGCTGACAGCAACACCTGATGAGAATGGTAATTAAATCAAGAAGTAAAATAAACACTTGGATCAATGTTCTTTACTTTTGGTGGCTGACTTAAGAAAAAGGGGTGCCTTATAAAGGTGGGTATTTCTCTCCTCCAACCATAAATATAGGGTAGCTTCCTAAGGTTTTCTCTTCTTTGAAAGTTATTTTGCTGCTCACCAAATACCAGGTTAACTACCTTCTGTGTGTTAGTTAGTATGTGGTTTGGAGGGACAGAATGGTAAAACAGAAAGGACACCATCCCTATTTTCAAAGAGCTCAAAGTCTGGTACCTGAGGCCAAGCACAAAATGTTGTGATTTTTTTTTTAAGTCAGCAAGTTATGTTCTCAATTATGAAAATACCAAATGTCAGATTCTTCTCCAGTCCAAGCAATCATGTAAAATGAGCCAATTCTTCTGAATCAGACTTTTTTTAATGAAAAGTATGACTCTTGAAGCTTTTCCCTTTAATGCCAACATTATTAGAACTCAGAGAACACAAGGTCAATTCACTGTGCTTCATACTCTTCTTGGGTTCTAACCACTGTCCAATAGAAATATGATGTGAGCCACGCATACAACTTAAAATTTTCTAGTCATCACATTTTAAAAGAATATTAAAAAGCAATTAATTTTACAAAAAGACACAAAATGTTATTGTTTCAACATGTGGCACCAGACACACTGCAAGTGTTCAATAGCCACATGTGACTGCTGCTGCTGCTGCTGCTAAGTCACTTCAGTCGTGTCCGACTCTGTGTGACCCCATAGACGGTAGCCCACCAGGCTCCCCTGCCCCTGGGATTCTCCAGGCAAGAACACTGGAGTGGGTTGCCATTTCCTTCTCCAACGCATGAAAGTGAAAAGTGAAAGTGAAGTCGCTCAGTCGTGTCCGACTCTTAGCGACCCCATGGACTGCAGCCTACCAGGCTCCTCCATCCATGGGATTTTCCAGGCCAGAGTACTGGAGTGGGGTGCCATTGCCTCCTCCAAGCCACATGTGACTAGTGGTTGGTCATATATGACACACATATCCCACTTCTTCTCAACCTTCACCTCCAAGGAAATGAACTGAGTGAAACATTTGTGGGAGAAAGGTTTCAGGTTTTTACAATAGCTATTAAGATACTTGGACTCCCACTCACCAGAACCAACTCACCCAATATTGAAAAGCATTCCTCTAAGCCTTATACTTCAAGACCAAGGATTGTAGATCACTGTGATGGCAAAGTCAGAAAGAGAAAACATTCCATCTCATATGTGAGGATGAGGAAAACCAAATAGGACCCGGATTACTACCCACAAAATAGCAGCTTAGCCACTTGACCCACTGGGATGCTGATATTTCATAGAGGGCCTAAGATTTTACCCTTGATTCGTGGCTTGAATCAAGATTTGTTTTCCAACTCTAGTCATCAATACTTCTCTTCCCAAACCCACTGTGCATCCTCTGAGAATCAGACAGGGTAGATAAAATTTCAGTAAACGTGCAATGCATCATGGCAGGAAGGGACCGAAAAGAGAAGTAAGAAACTCTTCACCTCTTCATCACTGCTGGTTTGGGTCCCTGAATAGCAAAGATTCCATTGCCTTGTCAAATGCTGAAGAGCACTCCCTCTGGTGTATGTCAGCCAAGATAGGATGTAGGATGGTAATGGCTGGCATCCATTAAGCCACATCAGTCAAGGAGAAGGCTCATCTCCAGAAGACTAGTGAAGTCCAAAGCTCACTCTTTCCTGCCTTCCCTAGTGTTCTCCTTTCTGTTGGAGATTTGGTTTCTGAGGTGGAGGCCCAATCCCTGAGTTATTTCCTGGGTAAGAATGCAGAGAACCAGGCAAGTCCCAGGGTAAGGCATGAGGAAATGTAGCAAGCATGGGCCTCCTGTCTGCATCACAGTTTCTAATTGAACTGTGGCAGGAGTTGTGCTCTTCGATTAAAAAGAAGCTGGTAGTTTAAAGGCTAATCAATGATGGTCACCATTAATGGGCCAAGGTGTCAGAGAATTAACAGTCCCAGACAAATGATCTCTAGTTAAAACATAATAAAAACAAAACTGATCAACAGCAATACTAACACCCCAGTATGACCAACCTAGACAGCATATTAAAAAGCAGAGACATTACTTTGTCAACAAAAGTCCATCTAGTCAAGGCTATGGTTTTTCCAGTAGTCATGTATGAATGTGAGAGTTGGACTATAAAGAAAGCTGAGTGCAGAAGAATTGATGCTTTTGAACTGTGGTGTTAGAGAAGACTCTTGAGAGTCTCTTGGACTGCAAGGAGATCCAACCAGTCCATCCTAAAGGAGATCAGTCCTGGGTGTTCACTGGAAGGACTGATGTTGAAGCTGAAACACCAATACTTCGGCCACCTGATGCAAAGAGCTGACTCATTGGAAAAGACCCTGATGCTGGGAAAAATTGAGGGCAGGAGGAGAAGGGGATGACAGAGGATGAGATGGCTGGATGGCATCACAGACTCAGTGGACATGGGTTTGGGTGGACTCCAGGAGTTGGTGATGGACAGGGAGGCCTTGGTGCTGCAGTTCATGGGGTCGCAAAGAGTCGGACACAACTGAGCAACTGAACTGAAGTAAGAGGTCATGTTAATATCATGTACTCCCAGATATGAAGCCATGAGAAAGACTTTTTTCCCAAACCCTAAAAACAGTCTAATTCTAAGAAAACATCAGAGGGACATTCTACAGTGCAATAAGTGCCCAACACAGTGAATAAGTGCCAAGGCCATAAAAAGCTAGGGAAGGCTGAGACACAATTACAGACAGGATACTAAGAAGACATGATGACAGAATGCAGAGGAGTATCCTGAATTGGGCTGTGGAACAGACAAAAAGTATGAGTGGAAAACTGGGGAAATCCAAATAAAAGGAGCAGATCAATTAATAATATGATCATACTTTCTTAGCCTTGATTAATACACTTTGGTTATGTAAGATATTAACATTAGCAGAAACTGGGTCAAGTGTATAAAAGAACATTCTACTCTTTTTGTAACACTCCAACAGCAACAGGTAAGCATTAATGAGGAATGAACATCCTCAGGCTGCTTCCACACAAACCAAAAAAAAGTCCATCAAGAAAAGAGCTGACAACACTGAACTATAAGAAAAGACATTACATAAAGTGACTTCTTGCTCTTTGTTGTTCTTATAATAAATTAAAAAACATTTCCAAAATATTTGATGAGTTAAAAGGCTCACTGAAAGCTAGAAATTAGCTGAATTAAAAAGTTTTTAATTAGAAGTAAATAAAGGAATAGAATGTGAAAGGCCAACTTGGCTAAAAAAGAACTTGATAATTGAAAAAGTCACATATTTGCTAATTATTAAAAACTTTAATTTTGTATTTGGATGGACATTATATAGAGAATCATCTTCCCACATCATGTTTGAAGGTTTCAAAGATTATATTGGCTCTGTTTTACTGAAAAAAAAGAGTCTGTCTCCATTTGTGCTAAAAAGAAAAATAGTTTAGCAAACACATTCACAGGATGTTCAGATATTCGGTCCAGACTTTTTAGTTCCCATCCCAAGAGTCTGTAAAACTGTATAACCTAGGTTGGAAAAAATTCTTCTCAATGAATCAGGACACTTTTTTTTTCCCCCTTTTTTTTTTCCCAAACGTCAGTTTTTCTTCAACTCAGTTGATTTGGCTCACCAAACCAACCAAAGCCTAAAACGTAAGAGAAACTAATTCTACCATATTTCTTAGACAGGTAGGTAGCTAGGTTAGGTGGGTGGGTGAGTGAGTGGATGAAGGAAGGGAAGGAGCGAGGGAGGGAGGGAGGGATGGAGAGGGAGAGGTGGAGAGAGAGAAAGAGCAAGAATAAAAGCTAAGACTGTCTGAGCCTGGTACGTCAGCCGAAGTCCTTTATTAAAGGAAAAGGACTTTTGGAAACATTTTACTCCTTCTCAAAGCCTCAGCACTGTAACAGAAATCTCAGCATATTCGCTGAGAATTTTTTTTATCCCTAGTTTTAGAAAAATGTTTTCCCTTCAACAAAGATAGTGAGTGTTATAGAAACCGAGTCCTGGAGCCCAACACATTTTGGATGAGGAAACAGTGAAGCTAAAAGAGAAATGGAATTACACAGATCAGCTCTTTCCTGTCAGAACCCCTCCTAAACATTTCTTCGGATATTTAACCTTCAATTAAAAAACAAGGTCCAAAGCAATTTTTTTCCAAAGGCAATTGCTGTGAACAAACTGCCACGCTAATGGCAGGATATAGAGTCTGTTCCCTGGTGACTTAGATGGTAAAGAATCTGCCCACAACGCAGGAGACCTGGGTTCATTCCCTAGGTTGGGAAGATCCCTTGGAGAAGGGAATGGCAATCCACTCTAGTATTCTTGCCTGGAGAATTCCAAGGACAGAAGGGCTTGGCGGGCTACAGTCCATGGGGTCAAGAGTCAGACACCACTGAGCACCTAACACTTTCACAAAGAGGACAAGGCCTTCCCTGGCCCTAAGGAACTCTGGAATCCTTCTAAACTCCTGAGGTAGGTGTACGGGTTGGGGCATGTGGAGGGCCTTACTGAAGATAGCTCTTCTCTGGGGATGCTCTTTTCCTGGCAACCTCTCTGTGACCCCTGTCCTCTCACACTCCAGCTACACAGAGTCCAAAGCCAGTGCTGGCATTTCTCTAGTTGGCCCTCTTCATCTGTAGGTCACCTCTTCACTACCACACATCCTGAACTCAAGCCTCCAATTCTCTCACCTCTAATTTTTACTTTTCCATTGAGACTTCCAGCTCTTAGGATCATCTCTTTCCTCCCTGGGCACCATCTCCTCAAAGCAGCATTTCTTCCTGGTTCAAGGTAGAGCCTACATCCTACCACATTCACATAGTATTTTGGCCCTTTATCTGCCCTAACCATCCCCAATGTTGGATAAATACATCAACCTGCCTTCCCAACTCTCAAAATGAGTGATTGTGTTACACTAAATATAACCTTAACAGACAAAACTATCGTCAGTGAAAAAGTAACTTCAACGACAACCCTCTCAATTTACAGTGTAGAGTGAACGAAACATTTCCTTACTCATTAACCTCATTTGATTCCTGCCATCCTAGTAAAGGAGGCTTCCCAGGTGGCTCACTGGTAAAGAATCTGCCTGCCAACGAAGGAGCCACAGTGGATGTGGGTTCAATCCCTGGGTTAGGAAGATCCCCTGGAGTAGGAACTGGCAACCCACTCCAGTTTTCTTGCCTGGAAATCTCATGGACAGAGAGGCCACGTGGGCTACAGTCCATGGGGGTCACAAAAGAGTCAGACCTGACTGAGCGACTAAACACCACCAAATGTTATCCCAGTAAAGAGGCCTAAGAGAACTGGATGCCCATTTAACAGTAGGAGTGTAATTGCCGAGATGAGACGTAACCTCTACTAATGGCTCACAGGAAATTTTGGGGACCCAAATCTCCTTATATGTGGCTCAGGGTGCTTTCTATCACCTCACACACTCAAGGGTCTAGGATTCCCTGCACAACCAATTACACACCAGGATGGTGAGGACAAATCTTAATCTGCACCAGAATTAGACCAGCATTTTTTGTTGATTTAGAAGTGGGGGGAACCTCAAAGAAAAAAAGTTCTCCAAATGACTCTGGTAGAGACGATTAGCAGAAATATCTTGCAAAGAACGTGGGTGTCCTGGAAGACTCATCGTCGTCATCATTATAATTTCTAATCAGGCTGTGTGGGCAGGTGTCCATGCAGCAGAAACACCACTGGCACCCAGATTAGAAGTCTCATCAGGAGACGAGAAACTAAGTCTGCAGCTCTTAGAGCTTGGAGCCTAAACCACAGCTTTCCCCTCTGGCATCAGCAAATAAACGGTCTAACCGAGCAAGGACCGCTGGGCCTGCCGAGGGAGGTCATCAAATATCGGGACCATCAACAAGGACAGACTGGTACAGAGTACAGAAGGCTTCCTGGGAGCCTGGAAATGCCACTAAATGCAGAGACAGAAGGCAGGAGTTGTAGTCCCACACTGTGCCTCTAATTCACTGAGCAACTTTGAATGAATCATTTGCCTTCTTTGCATTTTTGTTTTCATTCTCATCTGACAATTGAGTTTTTTAACTTAAACTATGGTTTTCAAATGAGACATAGGAGGAGGTCAGGAGGGAAGGCAGCCAACAGTAGGGTTTTGGGCTTCCCTTGGCTCTGTGCCCTCTCCCTACTACAGCAGGTCTGTTTTTATCATTGTACATCCTGGACTCAGGCCTGTCTGTAAGATTTAGCTTGAGCAAAGGGACCAAGTCCACAAAAATCATGGGCTTGATCTCTGATAGTTCATCAGCTCTCACATTTGGATTCTGCTCAAATATATTTTCTCTGAGCTAATTTTTACAAAAATCTTTTTACTCAGGTTTATTTTATTCAGGGAAAATTACATTGGTAGGCTTTAAAAATAAATCTATTAATAATATTCTCTGAAAATGGAATGGGAAGCATGTCTAATACTTTCTTATGCCTCCACATTAGTAGACAGCAAGAGAGAATGTCCAAAGATTGCAGAGATGAACTATAGCAATAGGAGAGAACTGGCTGTAAATTTCATAATTATTTCATAGGGTTATTTATACATTCAAAAATGTTTCTAAAGCATTTGTTATGTGAGAGGCACTGTGGCAGGTTCAAAAAGAATAAACAACCTCCTATCCTCATGAGGTTTAAATTATAATTGGTTCTTGCATTATAGAAACCTGTACATAGCAAAATAACTAAATCAAAATCCCAGGTAAGGATGGGGGAAGGAACACTTAGGGAGTCTGGGATAGACATGTACATACTGGTATATTTAAAATGGGTAACAAACAAGGACCTACTGTATAGCACACAGAACTCTGCTTAATGTTATGTGGCAGCCTGGATGGGAAGAGAGTTTAGGAGAGAATGGATACATGTATAAGTTCCTTCGCTATTCACCTGAACACAACATTGTGTAACTTAATCACAACAGTGTTTTCTAATCAGCTATAACTCAAAACCAAAAAAAAAAAAAAGTTTTAAAAAATATAAGAACTGTTTTTTGAATAAATTATGACTTTTGCTAAACTAATAAAAGAGAAGATAGCGAGCAGGGAACTGGAGGACAAAACCACAAAACTTTAAATAATAATGTGGAAATAACCATATGCAGAGAGGAAATGAAAATTATTACAAGAAATCATTTAACTCCATGCAAATCAATTAGAAATAGGTGACTTTCCTAAAATACAATTAACAATAGTGCCAACTGAAAAGATATAAAAGAAAATCAGTCCAGTTACTTTGGAAGAAATTAAAAATTACTTAAAAGCAAAAAAAAATAAAATAAAACCAAACAAACAAACAACACCCTCCAAACAAGGCAACAGAACAAGACAGTTTCACAGAGGAATTATTTCAAACTTTTAAGGAATATAACATCTAAACATTATTTAAACTATTTCAAAAAGGAACAAAGAAAAGCTTCCAAATTATTTTCATGATGACTTAATAATGCTCAAACTTCTCCAAGCCAGGCATCAACAACTTCCAGTGTTCAAGCTGGTTTTAGAAAAGGCAGAGGAACCAGAGAACAAATGGCCAACATCCACTGGATCATCGAAAAAGTAAGAGGGTTCCAGAAAAACATCTACTTCTGCTTTATTGACTATGCCAAAGCTCTTGACTGTGTGGATCACAACAAACCGTGGAAAATTCTCCAAGAGATGGGAATACCAGACTATCTTACTGCCTCCTGAGAAATCTGTATACAGGTCAGCAAGCAACAGTTAGAACCAGGCATGGAACAGACAGGTTTCAAGTCAGGCAAGAAGTAAGTCAAAGCTGTATATTGTCACACTGCTTATTTAACTTATATGCAGAGTACATCATGCGAAATTCTGGGCTGGATGAAGCACAAGCTGGAATCAAGATTGCTGGGAGAAATATCAATAACTTCAGATATGTAGATGACACCACTCTTATGGCAGAAAATGAAGAACTAAAGAGTCTCTTGATGAAAGTGAAAGAGGAGAGTGAAAAAGTTGGCTTAAAACTCAACATTCAGAAAACTAAGATCATGGCATCTGGTCCCATTACTTCATGGTAAATAGATGGGGAAACAATGGAAAACAGCGACAGACTTTATTTTCTTGGGCTCCAAAAACACTGCAGATGGTGACAGGAGCCATGAAATTAAAACACACTTGCTCCTTGGAAGGAAAGCTATGACCAACGTAGACAGCACATAAAAATGCAGAGGCATTACTTTGCCAACAAAGGTCCGTCTAGTCAGAGCTATGTTTTTCCCAGTGGTCATGTATGGATGTGAGAGTTGGACTATAAAAAAAGCTGAGCGCTGAAGAATTGATGCTTTTGAACTGTGGTGAGTCCCTTGAACTGCAAGGAGATCCAACCAGTCCATCCTGGAGGAGATCAATCCTGAATACTCAATGGAAGGACTGATGCTGAAGCTGAAACTCCAATATTTTGGCCACCTGATGGAAAGTTGGACTCATTGGAAAAGACCCGGACACTGGGAAAGACTGAGGGCAGGAGGAGAAAAGGACGACTGAGGATGAGATGGTTGGATGGCATCACTGACTTGATGGACATGAGTTTGCGCAAACTCCGGGAGTTCGTGATGGACAGGGAAGCCTGTTATGCTACAGTCCAGGGGGTCGCAAAGAGTCGGACATGACTGAGCAACTGAATTGAACAGAACTCAATATGCATAACACTAACAATAGAATCTCACTATGCAAATAGACACACATATACAAAAACATAATTTCAAATCATCTCACTTAGGAAAACTGCAAAAATTATTAATAAATCAAGCTCCAGATTCTAAAAACACTAAAAGTAAACTGTACACAAACTATTAGCAATTTACTCCAAAAACAGTAGCATGGTTTCTTGTTTGAAAAATGCATTTGTATATTCATCAAATTTATAGGATAAAAAAGACAAAATCTCTTTTCATAGAACAGAGAAAAAGGAGAAAATGTATGTTTGGTTATTTCCATAGTTTCCCAAAAAAGTATTAGATAAACATTTAACAACCAGCCTCAACTTAAACAAATAAAAATAAGAAAACATTATCAGAATAAGGATGAACAGTATTATTAGAAAAAAGCTGTAAGAGTTATAAAAATTAGAAAGAGGAAGGTAAATTATTGGCAGATGATATGATTATATAACTCAAAACTACAAAAAACTATTCAATTTTTCAGCTAATGAAAGAATTGAGTAAAGTGGCTGGGTACAAAAAAGTACTGAAATCAAGAGGTTACACACACACACACACACACACACACACAACTAGCTAGATGGTATAAATAATAATTTCATTAACTAGAACAAACAGAAAATACCTAGGAAAACAAACCTAGAAGAAACATGCATGGTATACATGAAAAATTTAAACGCTCTTTGGGACAATAAAAGACTTCAACAAGTGGGAAGGCATAGTATTCTAAGAACAAGAAATAATATCTTTATAATGCATAATGTATGATGTTAATGACTAAATTTAGGGCAATTCCCATGAAAATGTCAATAGGACATTATTTTTAGAACTGAACAAGTTCATTCTAAAGTTCATGGAAAAATAAGCAAATGACAAAAGACAAAATCTTGGGGAAAAAGGCTTTAATGAGAGTGAAGTAGCACATTAGAAAATAAAACATTATACAGTTACAGTAATTGATAATGATGCATGAAGTAACAGATGAATGGAACAGAAGGCCCCCGAAAATGAGGGAAATTCCTAAGTATTAAACATTTAAGTAGTTAAGCATTAAAGAATTTGATACATAATAAAGGTGGCTTTTCAAATCAGTGTAAAAAAAGATATACAATTCAAGAAATAGCTTTTGGACAGGTGGACCTGAAAAAAATATAAAAATGGATCCCTATCTCACATCTTTTATCAAAATGTAATTTCAATGAGTTGGTGATGAAAGACAGAGAAAGAGAGAGCAGATGAAACAATTAGGAGGAAAACTAGAAGATTTTAAAAAATAAGTGGAAAAGGCAGTTTGAAGTGTTACACAAAACCCAAAAACCCTAAAACCAAAAGATAGAACTGACTATATACATATATTTAAAATTTTGATCTGCAAGTTAAAAAGACAAATGCAAAAACGGCAGGTTATTGCTCCTCCTATCACAGACTAAGGGTTCAAAATGAACACTTAACTATAATAAATCAATAGGCAAAAAAACCCAACAACCCAATAGAAAGTGAGGCAAAGGCAGTTCAAGAAAAGGAAATACAGTGGGGATGGCCTATGTGAAATGTCCCAAATTACTAAATAATAGAAATGTAAATTAAATCCATAAGATACTGCTACAGAAATGGTCACCTAGATATATGACTACATGAGAAAGCAAGGTGCCAAATAATCTGCGTAGTATGCTCCCTTTTGTGTAAATATTCTGTATACACTGGGATATAAAGCAATATAAATGCATACATGTTTATCTGTACCCGGTTTATTGTGTGTCCTCTAGACACAAGGAACTGACAACAGTGTTTGCCTCTTGGTGGAGTCAAGAGATGAGACCTTAAAACAACGACTTGCCTTTCATTATATGCATTTCTGTAACTTTTTAATTGTGTACTATATTGTTGCATTGATCACTCAAATTAATTTGTAGTTTCCTTAAAGAAAGTCAGACTAACAATGCATCAGTGAGAACTTCAAATGGAGGGGAAGGAAGCCTGCTAGATGACCCGCAACCTTCCAATTCTGCAGCTGAATCTGGCAGAGGCAAACGAGAACAATAGAGGTGTCAGGGTTTGAACCCTAAAGCAGCTACTTAACAGTTTTGACTTTGGGGAAGTTCTTTATTCTTGCAATACCTCAGTTTCTACAGCTGTGAAACAGAAAGCTAAAATTCACACCTCAACAGAGTTGTGGTGAAAATTAAATAAGATAACAAGTATAAAGGACTTAGCCGAAGGCCTGGCAAGGATTGTATGCTCAATAAATGTACTCTTTGTACTACAAAGATTGTTCCTGAATTAATGATAATAATAAAAATAACAATCGTTCTAGTGCTGTTTTGCTCAACCACATTCATTTAGTCCAATGCCCACCCCATCCCCTGGCCTCAGCCTCTCTTCTCATGGCCACTACACCTTGACTCCCCATGAAGCAAGAGTTGAATAAATAGTCACCAATTTTCAATACTAGTCAGGAAAATGACTGGAAAATATCCATTTCGAGGTCCCCATTTTGGTGAGAAATGAACAGAGGTCAGCTGTGGTTAAGTGGCAGCCCCAGGGGATGAACACTCAAGACTATTGACCTCCATTCCATGGATTTTCCACCACATGTCATGTGTCGGTAAGGAATGGGCCTCTTTCCCTCAACTCCACCGGCCTCTGATTTTTAAAGGATACCTGTTTTATCTCCAAAGAGCACCCTTTCTACTCGAAAGCACACCCTTCAATCCAGCATCCCTGGTCTCTCTTTCTTCATGAACATGATTAGTGCCAATACACACAAAGTCATCTGTGTCAAATGCCCGTGCACATTAGAGGAAAAAGCTGCCCTTCCTGCAGTGTTATAGAAGGCCAAATTGGCCGGTCGGCCAGAAAAAGGAAAAGAAATGCAGCCTCCTTCCCCTAGAACATGATGACTTAACAATATGCAGGTCAGGAAGCCAGTTAGAACTGGACATGGAACAACAGACTGGTTCCAAATAGGACAAGGAGTACGTCAAGGCTGCATATTGTCACCCTGCTTATTTAACTTATATGCAGAGTACATCATGAGAAACACTGGGCTGGAAGAAGCACAAGCTGGAATCAAGATTGCCGGGAGAAATATCAATAACCTCAGATACGCAGAGGACACCACCCTTATGGCAGAAAGTGAGGAGGAGCTAAAAAGCCTCTTGATGAAAGTGAAGGAGGAGAGCGAAAAAGTTGGCTTAAAGCTCAACATTCAGAAAACGAAGATTATGGCATCTGGTCCCATCACTTCATGGGAAATAGATGGGGAAACAGTGGAAACAGTGTCAGACTTTATTTTGGGGCTCCAAAATCACTGCAGATGGTGACTGCAGCCATGAAATTAAAAGACGCTTACTCCTTGGAAGAAAAGTTATGACCAACCTAGATAGCATATTGAAAAGAAAAGACATTACTTTGCCAACAAAGGTCTGTCTAGTCAAAGCTATGGTTTTTCCAGTGGTCATGTATGGATGTGAGAGTTAGACTGTGAAGAAAGCTAAGTGCTGAAGAATTGATACTTCTGAACTGTGGTGTTGGAGAAGACTCTTGAGAGTCCCTTGGACTGCAGGGAGATCCAGCCAGTCCATTCTGAAGGAGATCAGCCCTGGGATTTCTTTGGAGAGAATGATGCTGAAGTTGAAACTCCAGTACTTTAGCCACCTCATGCAAAGAGGTGACTCACTGGAATAGACTCTGATGCTGGGAGGGATTGAGGGCAGGAGGAAAAGGGGACGACAGAGGATGAGATGGCTGGATGGCATCACTGACTCGATGGACGTGAGTTTGAGTGAACTCCGGGAGTTGGTGATGAACAGGGAGGCCTGGACTGCTGCAATTCATGGGGTCGCAAAGAGTCAGACACGACTGAGCGACTGAACTCAACTGAACTGAACTTAGAGACCATGCATCTTCAGCACACTGGGGTTTGTTAGTGGTGATGGTGGTGGTGAGGTTTTTTGTTTGTTTATTTCGTTTTTTCTTTCTGTGTTGGGTCTTTGAGAAAGATTCTATTATGGTTATTATCAATTCTCATTTAGAGAAATAAGGACAATGGTATTAATAATGAAACAGAAGTGCTCCTTTTTACTCTCTGTGGTCTACAAGGAGTTTCACATTCCACTCAGATCAGAACTCCATGTTTTACTGATGTGAAAGTGTGTGGTTTTTGCGATAGCCAAGTTCTTCTAATATTCAGCTTTCTGTTGTTTCTTACTTGCAATTTACAGTAAACGAATCCCAATTTTTTCCCCTTTGTCAAAATCAGCCCATTTTCAAAACAACCAGGCCACCTAAGTCATGGTAGTCTTCATGAATATCATAGCAGCCATGAGCCTATTCAGACCCAGTTTATTGCACTAAACAATCTTAACTGTGAAACAGATTGACCGATTTGTATCTTTGGACTTCACAGAACATAACTCTTCTGAAGAAGCACAGAAGAAAGTCCAGTCCCGCCTTACTTTTCTTGGCTTTCCCCCAAAGTCCTCTCAGCCTTCACTTTTGACTGCATTTGCACAGAGAAAGCAGGGGCGTATCAGTCTAAGAGGAGAAAAACCACTGCGATCACCATTCCCTTCGTCATCATGCTTACCTTGGTTATGCTGCTTTATCTCGCCAAGTTCTTTCACGTGCACTTAACCATCCAGTTATGCCTGGGTAATAGGGGTGCCAAAACTACCCTCCCTCACTTCATACTGGGGCTTCTATGGCGGCTCTGACAGTTGAGAATCTGCCTGCAACAGGTCAGGAAAACGCCCTGACGAAGGGAGTGACAACCTATCCACTATCCTTGCCTGGAGAATTCCAAGGACAGAGGAGCCTGGCGGGCTACAGTCCATGGAGTCGCAAAGAGTCAGGCACGACTAAGAAACTAACACTTTTCCATACTAAGACTCCTTTTCTAGCTCAGCTCCACTTTTATGAGAAGAAACTTAGTCTCAGAAAGGGCAAGTGAACTGCCCAGAAGCTCACAGGAAGAACTAGCAAGAGCAGGTACTCAAGCCAAGTTTTATCTTTGGGAAACAAGAGCTCTTCCATTCTCTCTTCCACTTCCTGTTAAGAGCAGCTCAGAATCTGCCTCAATCCTTTGCCCACTGTGGCTTTAAGCTGCTTCATCTTCATCTTGACAGGCCCTGACTCCATCAGCAATGTTGTACTTGATAGCATAACTCTTTCTGTCCGGGTCACTTTTGATGGCTGAGTGTCCAGGCCATTTCAGAAATTAAGTATTTTCACTATCACCAGGGGCCATCTGTTGTCGGATGTCACAAGCAATTTACTCGTCATTGTTAAAATCCTAAAGTTCCAAATAAATTGTTTTTATTTAGAAACTAGCGCTCTATCAAGGTAATCCCTATGATACTATCAAGCACACTCCCAGTAACTTTCTTAAGGGGAAGAACAAGAGGCAAAGTTATAGTTAGGTCTCTAGTTATTCCATGTAACCTCAGCCTGCCTTCCCTTGATAACAGCTTATGGTATAATTATCACAGGAACATTATCTAGCATATGAGTCTGTGAGGAATAAAGGCTGAGAACTATTGCTACAGATGGTGGGGGCAGAGTGACCTATAGAAGTTGGCTTTCCTAGAAAGAGAAGAGCATATATGAATTCCCTGTAGACTAGGTAAGCTTCTACCAACAATCATGAACCTGTTCTATGGACTGTTCTTTGGGTAACAAACTTTAGAATGCCCTGCTTGTAATCCCTAGCTATCTCACTAAACAACTATACCCAAAAAGGGTAAAGTAAGAGTTATCTGTGACTCAGATTACACTTACTTACATACACACACACACAACACAAAAAGGATCCAGTCCAACACAGCACATGGGCAAAATGCCCCACAGTCCATTCGCAATGTGTCAAGACAATTTATCCTAACAATGTCTGAGAGATAAACAACAGTATTCCAAGTTTCAATGAAGTCAGCATGGCCATCACTGTTATCAGCTTCTCTCATAGAACCAAGTAAGTATTATCTGTCTTCTTCACTAGAATGTAAATACCCTGCAATGAAGGACCAATTCATTCAAATTAATATTTACTGAGTACCTATAATATGTCAGACAGTAATTTAGATAGTGGGGATATAGCAAAAAACAAACAAAACCAAAAACCCAATTAAATTCATGAACTCATGGAGCTGACATCCCAATAGTAAAGGCAAAATATTCACAAACAGGTAAATGAACATATAATTTTTCAGAGAGTAATTAATGTTCTAAAGAAAAATAAAATAGGGTACAGAATGCTTGATGTGGAGAAAGAGGCTGTTATCTGTACTGCTTCTACCTCTATCACTGATTTGGAGCTTAAAAAAATATAATCACCTGTTACATATGATCTGTGCGATCTTAGGAAAGATACTTAATCTCTCTGAGCCTCAATGTTCTTAGCTATAAATTGAGATAATAATAGTAAGAGTGCTGAGTCACTCGGTCATGCCCGACCCTTTGTGGCCCCAAGCAGTGTGGCCTACCATACTCCTCTGTGCATGGAATTTGCCAGACAGCAATACTGGAGGGGGTTGTCATTTCCTACTCCAAGGAGTCTTCCTGACCCAGGGATCAAACCAGGGTCTCTTGCATCTCCTGCACTGGCAGGTGGATTCTTTACCACTGTGCCACCTGGCAAGCCCCAACAATAAGAATACCTCTGGGTTATTATAAGCGTTAAATGATACATGGAAAGTTAACAGAAGAGCACCTAGAACATGGAAGGGACTCAGGAAGTGTTAGCCATTACTTACTACTATATTTATTGCTGAAAAATACGCATAGAAGATGCAAACTGGAGGGCGGGAGGTCAAAGCTGGCCCTTAGATGGCTTCTGTTTGCCAGGTACAGTGTGGACTTTTCAAGCACTTTGCTGTTGTCATTGTTTTCAGCCAAAGTTGCTGTTACAGAGTGAGATAGTAAGTGGCATCTTTCTCCTTCCATGAGGAAGTGTCTCTTGCCATATTTCAAAATATTTGAATCAGTTGCCAACAATAGAAAACCTAAACATTTCACATTAAAAAAAAAATCTGATCATGCATTCCTGTGTGCAATAACTGAGCAGTTCAGACAGCTGCCGCCCTTCTCAGAGACATCGCCCTCAAGTTCTCCAAGTCCCCGACCACACCGTGCAGTTCTCTCCCCAAGATACACGCTCAGATTGTGGCTAAGGGCCAGTGGCCAGTGGCCTGCTTGCATGGCTATCTTCCCTACAATGAAAAGGAAAACAAAGTATGTCCAGGACCTAAGATTCTAAGGTGGGAAAAGGAAAACTAGATAAAAGGGTTTTTTTGGTTCCAAGCAAAAGGACTGGAAGCATTTCTTTCTGGAAGTCAAGGATCTCTGCCACTGAACTCTGTCAAAGCAATGTGTCTGCGTCAAAAGTGTGAAAATTTAACATCACTGGCTCCCTCTTTTACATGATTCACCTGGCTCTGTAGGCGAGTGTCTTCTCATATTCTGGGCACTGAAATAAGAGCTTGGCAAACATTAGCTCCTTTAATCCCACAACTCTGGAGAGTACTTTCCATTACGACCATTTTCAAGATGAGGAAACTGAACCTTGAAAAGGATAAGGAACAGTCTTGGGTCACATCAATAATAGATGGCCAAGTGAGGTATGGAATCAGAACCTTCTGACGTCAAAGCCGAAATTGCTTCCAACACGCGATGTTCCCTTCACCTAGGTAGCGATTTAGTATAATTTAACTATTAGGAAGAACAAAAACTAGATGGAAAAATTCTTGGAAAGAATACCATTAGAAAGGATAACCTCTCTCTGGCAATTGTGATCACTGTCCATACCATGGATAACGAAGGACATCTCTGTCTTTTGGACTTTGAGAAACCTGCAGGTTACACAATGAAACTTGCTCCTCTCTACCTTTTGTCCCATATAAATATAGTACTACTCTTAAATATACAGCCAGATTGCAAAAAAAGAAGAAACAAAAGGAAAACAACAGCCATCACACTCTGTGTGTGTGTGTGTGTGTATGTGTTGTGTTGACAAAAATCAAAACCACTGGTGGCTCACTGGGTAAGGAACCTGCCTACAAAGCAGGAAACACAGGTTCAATTCCTGCGTTGGAAAGATCCCCTGGAGGAGGGCACGGCAACCCACTCCGGTATTCTTGCCTGAAGAGTCCCACATATAGATGAGCCTGGTGGGCTATAGTCCAAAGGGTCACAAAAAGAGTCGGACAGGATGGAAGCAACTGAACACAAAATGCAAGAGCGAGACACATCCAGTTTCATCTCAAATACTTTCTCTTTGCTAAAGCCTCCCTTGATTCACCCTGTCAGAATTAACCAGGCTGCAGATTTCAGTACAGGTTATTCATAGCAAAGATTTCCACATCATACTATATTTATGTGTTATATGTCAACATTCCCATCAAACTAGAATTCTCTGAGAGAGAGAACTATCTTCTACTCACTTTTCTATGATCTCCCAATCCAGCCTTGCCACCAATATTAAGCACAAAGCATGGCACAAAGTCAGATGCAAAATAAGAGCGAATTAAGTGAATGGGTGAAGATAAGATTGATCATTTTCTATCCATGTTTCTTTAAATAAATATATCTAGAGTGTGAGCACCTACAGACTAGGCTTTGTGAAGGTGCAGAGATTAATTTTGTTAAAGCTTTGACTCAAGATGCTCACCATCTACTGGGAGAGACAAATATACATATATAATCATAATGCAGAAGAAATAAAAATTAAGTCTCCTAAGATATACAAGCAAAAAAAGTTTTGGCAGTTGAGAGAAATGTGAAAGATATGAAATTTCTCAGGAGTTTGCTATAATCTTTTATTTTAAGTGGTCAATTAAAATATATATACCCAAATAAATATGCAATTTCTTTCTCTGATAATTTACTGACATTTCTTTTTTGAAGTTGCTGACATTTAACTATCAAAAGAGCTGTTAAGAAAGGTCTCAGCTATAATAGGAAACTCAACTTTTTTTTTAAAGAAAATTTAAGAGAAAATATCTTTGTATTTTAGCAATTCTGGAAAAGTCTGATGTTCCTGACAATATAACTACACAGAAACTTGAATCAAAACATACAAGAAAGGAAAAGATGCTCAAGATATTTCAAGTCTACAATTACTTGCTGAACACACGCTAAAGTGCCAGGAAATATGTTAAGCTCTCCAGGGAAACAAAGCTCAGTCTTTATTTGGGGTAACAGTGAGATACAGGTTCAAGAGAAGATATTAAGAGATAACTTGATGATTAGCAGCACTGAACAGGTATAGGCAAAAGGCTATGAGATTCAAGGGGAAGAGAAATTATGTAAATTAGGACCTTTCTAGATAATGTGGCATGGCACTGTGACAAGAAAATGAAATTGAATAATTTGATATTTGCATTACACTCCTGGTTCTGCCAGTAATTTGGTGATAGAACTTAAGCAAGAAACTGTCTACGTTTTAGCTGTTTCCCCCATCATTAAAGAGACATACAGCCCTCCCAGTGGTCATAGTCTACAAAACTGGGCATTCAATTAAAATGGCCTTCTCAGTTGAAGTTACAGCAAGAGAAAGCAAGTTCTCTACTGTGTTGCTTGAATAAATTTGCCCTCTCAGATGTCTGCCACTCAAGAATTCAGAAGCAACAAATCTAGTAGCTAGGCAGAATTTGACAGTCTCACTATAATTTACATAACGGACTGAATTGCATACCATTCTATTACAAAGCCTGGAGTAATCCTACAAGATCAATAGGGGAAATATGAAGCTGGACACACAAGCATGGTGGATATCTACCAGTGTTCCCCCTCCATTCTATGGACAGAAAGTAGAGGATAATTCTAGGTCCAGCTACCATCAGTCAATATTGGTTCTTCTGGAAAGAAAAATAAAAGTTCATTTCCTATCAGAAATGATCCCAGTATACCTTTCCCATGTCAACACCCAAAAAACTGCTTCCTGGAAAACCTTTATTCATAAACAAGTATTGGCCAAACTTGCCTTACCATGAAATTATATTATTAATAACAAGTGATTTTGATCAACAGGCAGGCCAGGGAAATCCTGTTACAGATTATCTAAACTACTCAGTATTCATCACAAATGCCCTGCTTCTTGTCTATGTTGTGTGTTTCTTCTCCCTGCAGCATGCTTCTCACCATCTCTGGCTGGTAACATGTATTTGCCTATTCTTCAGGATCCAGTGTTAACACCACCTGATTCCACTACTCTTATACATATATTTCTTGACTCCTCTCTTGGGTTATGAACTCCTAGAGATGACAAAGTGAGTCTCATCCATTCATTCATTACTTCATTTACTCAATAAATATTTATTGAGCATCAACCATATGCCAGGCACTGTTCCAGGCACTGGTGACATAGCAATGAGCAAGACAAAGTTCACTATTTCCTAGGCATTCTAATACCAGAGTTGGCAAACTGTGGCCCATAGGCCAAATATGGTTCACTGCATGTTTCTGTAAAATGTTTTATTTCAAACTCGGTCACACTCAGTTGTTTAGGTGCTGTCTATGGGAGAGTTGAGCGTTTTACGCATTGACTGTGTAAATGAGAAGCTGCAAAAAGACCACGTGGACCACTGGGATATTTACCACCTGCTCCTTTACAGAAAAGTTTGCTGACCCCTGTTCTAGTATATCCTTCCCGTAGAGCAGCGTGCCTGGTAGACAGTAGACAAATAATAAATGCTGTGAGAATAAAATGAAGATGGAAAGTGAGAATAAGATCATGTAAGGCAGGTCCTATGACAGAGCCTCTTTTACCCAGTTTCTATCTTCATTCCTAGTAATGTCAAAACATTACTAATTAATAATTTCCAGAATGTTATTAGCAATGTTACAGTATAGCAAGATAAAAAGAAAGGGGATAAGCTTTCAAATCTATGGAAAATTTAAGAACTAAAATAAATTTGCTGTGTCTTCAAAAGTCATGACTATTTCAGGCCCACTTGTGATCATAACAGCTGGTCTGGCAAAACATATTACAATAACTGTGTTTTTCTGGCTTTCTAGAGCTCACAAAAGTTTGATGAGGGTTGTTATTATATTTCATTGGTTTGTCTGCCTCCATAAGATGCACCTTGTAGATGGGAACTTTGTGTCTTTTGAATCAAGCTGACTAAGAAGACTCAAGTTAAGTCAAATACAAACACACAGCTGCACATGAGGAAAACCCCATTCTGTCAAATACCAAAATCAAGTTTATAGATTTAGTCTTACATCTATAGCCTCAGAGCTGTCTTCTTTATTATGTCTGTATGCTAACCTGTTCATCTTTCAAGAAAAGAATTGAAAACTATAGAATTTCAGAGGATGAGTTCAGTTCAGTTCAGTCGCTCAGTCGTGTCTGACTCGTTGCGACCCCATGAACCACAGTACCCCAGGCCTCCCTGTCCATCACCAACTCCCAGAGTCCAACCAGACCCATGTCCATCGAGTCAGTGATGCCATCCAACCATCTCATCCTCTGTCATCCCCTTCTCTTCCTGCCCTCAATCTTTCCCAGCATCAGGGTCTTTTCCAATGAGTCGGCTCTTTGCATCAGGTGGCTAAAGTATTGGAGTTTCAGCTTCAACATCAGTCCTTCCAATGAACACCCAGGACTGACCTCCTTTAGGATGGACTGGTTGAATCTCCCTGCAGTCCAAGAGACTCTCAAGAGTCTTCTCTAACACCACAGTTCAAAAGCATCAATTCTTCTGCGCTCAGCTTTCTTTATAGTCCAACTCTCACATCCATACATGACCACAGGAAAAACCATAGCTTTGACTAGATGGACCTTTGTTGACAAAGTAATGTCTCTGCTTTTTAATATGCTGTCTAGGTTGGTCATAACTTTCCTACCAAGGAGTAAGCGTCTTTTAACTTCATGGCTATAAGCACCATCTGCAGTGATTTTGGAGCCCAGGAAAAAAAAGTCAGCCACTGTTTTCACTGTTTCCCCATCTATTTCCCATGAGGTGATGGGACTAGATGCCATGATCTTCGTTTTCTGAATGTTGAGCTTTAAGCCAACTTTTTCACTCTCCTCCTTCACTTTCATCAAGAGGCTTTTGAGTTCCTCTTCACTTTCTGCCATAAGGGTGGTGTCATCTGAATATCTGAGGTTATTGATATTTCTCCCGGCAATCTTGATTCCAGCTTGTGCTTCTTCCAGCCCAGCATTTCTCATGATGTACTTTGCATAGAAGTTAAATAAGCAGGGTGACAATATGCAGCATTGACGTACTCCTTTTCCTATTTGGAATCAGTCTGTTGTTCCATGTCCAGTTCTAACTGCTGTCTCTTATACACATCTAGATGTGTATAAGAGACAGATATTTGAATCAGTTGCCAACAATAGAAAACCTAAACATTTCACATTAAAAAAAAAATCTGATCATGCATTCCTGTGTGCAATAACTGAGCAGTTCAGACAGCTGCCGCCCTTCTCAGAGACATCGCCCTCAAGTTCTCCAAGTCCCCGACCACACCGTGCAGTTCTCTCCCCAAGATACACGCTCAGATTGTGGCTAAGGGCCAGTGGCCAGTGGCCTGCTTGCATGGCTATCTTCCCTACAATGAAAAGGAAAACAAAGTATGTCCAGGACCTAAGATTCTAAGGTGGGAAAAGGAAAACTAGATAAAAGGGTTTTTTTGGTTCCAAGCAAAAGGACTGGAAGCATTTCTTTCTGGAAGTCAAGGATCTCTGCCACTGAACTCTGTCAAAGCAATGTGTCTGCGTCAAAAGTGTGAAAATTTAACATCACTGGCTCCCTCTTTTACATGATTCACCTGGCTCTGTAGGCGAGTGTCTTCTCATATTCTGGGCACTGAAATAAGAGCTTGGCAAACATTAGCTCCTTTAATCCCACAACTCTGGAGAGTACTTTCCATTACGACCATTTTCAAGATGAGGAAACTGAACCTTGAAAAGGATAAGGAACAGTCTTGGGTCACATCAATAATAGATGGCCAAGTGAGGTATGGAATCAGAACCTTCTGACGTCAAAGCCGAAATTGCTTCCAACACGCGATGTTCCCTTCACCTAGGTAGCGATTTAGTATAATTTAACTATTAGGAAGAACAAAAACTAGATGGAAAAATTCTTGGAAAGAATACCATTAGAAAGGATAACCTCTCTCTGGCAATTGTGATCACTGTCCATACCACGGATAACGAAGGACATCTCTGTCTTTTGGACTTTGAGAAACCTGCAGGTTACACAATGAAACTTGCTCCTCTCTACCTTTTGTCCCATATAAATATAGTACTACTCTTAAATATACAGCCAGATTGCAAAAAAAGAAGAAACAAAAGGAAAACAACAGCCATCACACTCTGTGTGTGTGTGTGTGTGTATGTGTTGTGTTGACAAAAATCAAAACCACTGGTGGCTCACTGGGTAAGGAACCTGCCT